>JARQTH010000237.1:138133-153417 GCA_030142595.1 Trachelus iudaicus
TCTCTCTCTCTCTCTCTCTCTCTCTCTCTCTCTCTCTCTCTCTCTCTCTCTCTCTCTCTCTCTCTCTCTGTCTCGGTTTCTATCTCTATCGTTCTTGCTTACCTTTGCTTCTACATTCTAACTATATATCATCCTGTTCTTTCAATCTCTTTCTTTCTCAACTTTTTTACCAACATGATCATCCCGTTTATTCATCAACTCCCACCTTCAAGATTCTATCTTGAGTCACGGAACCGGGCCAGCCATTTCTTACTACCCTTTCCGTGCTCCGTCGCTCCATTGAAACTTTTCAGCTTGCGTCTATAGCGTTTATCGACGGCGTACTTGGTTTTTCTCAGTTCTTCTACGATTTTAATTAGAATCTCATTTACATTTATACCAAGCCGCACTCGTTCTCCCCCCCAAGCTCGTATGCTTCATACTTTCCCAAAAAACAATCCACTTCTTGATTTCTCCATTCTAACTCTCGCGCCAAACTTCTTCAGAGACTTTACGCCCTGACACATCTGTTTTACTGCTCGGTTCTTTCTTGCAATTCCTGCACAATCCTCTCATTCTCACCGTCGCGTCTTCAACGATTCCTAACTATGTACTAATATTCTTTTGACTCTTGCGCTCATCAACGTAGATCCGCTTCTTACCTTCTTTCTCTTAGCCGTCATCATCCAAGCACTTTAAACACATTTGCCAAGTTTCTTTGGCTCGTCCAACCTCAGTGTCTCGTACCTCCCTAGGAGCGCTGCTTTGTGTCACTATTGACCAAGCTCACCGCTATGTCGCCTCCGCACCTTCTGCTACGACTGATAAACGAGGCAATAATTCAGCGCATCTCCGCAAACTAACGCGAAACGGGATCTCCGGGTTGAGCAAATAGCGACGACGGCTGCCGGCCTCTCGCATTTCCTGCCGAGTTCTGAGCACACATGAAAAAAGTATTCGTGCCCAATCGGAGCCCCGACGCGAGGGATCGCGTTTTCTGGATAATCTCACAGGGCCCCATATTGTGGCCTGAAAGGGATACACCCCCCTCTCTCTCACTCTCTCTCTCTCTCTCTCTCTCTCTCTCTCTCTCTCTCTCTCTCTCTCTCTCTCTCTCTCTCTTCATTCCATTACTTTCCTTTCCATCAAGCAAACATGGGCTTTAAGCTCCACGGCATCTTTCTCGGTTTCTTCCCGTTCCATTTTCGGCTTCGACGGAGAAGAAGGCTGAGGATTAGCTCCGATGTCCAGGGTGTCAAAGCTAAGCTCCGGTCATGATACGGGATTATGCTCGGCTGAAATATCGCAGGACACTATCCCTTGTCTGCGTTCACGTCCCTCTGCCTTTCTCCAAAGTCCTTGCGATTTGTTCCGCTTAGATCCTTATTCGAATCTGGCAGAGACGCTCGCACGGGATAACGACCTACGTTCGACTTTCAATGGAGCCAACCTTAGCATGCGATTAAACACATATTTTTCTCTGACGAAGAAGAAAACATTTCTACGATCCTATATAGGTGTACCACGCTCTTCTCTTGCCTTTCATTTACATGGCTATACCTATCTACCCTCAAAGCTGGTGTCTTCACACTCGCATACCCCTTCGTGGATTTTTAATCTTTCTTTATGACATTCTAGTATTCACAATCAGAACGCAACACGTAACCATTAAAGTTCTGGACATATATACTCATCCTTTTTCTATTTGATCATATACATACAGAAGTACTGTACGTATTCATGGATACCTTTCACACAATTAAATCCAAAGTTTCTCAGGCGCTATCACAGTCAGTTCCATACCTAAATCATAGTGGCTTCCACATATGCAGAGATTTCAAGCGCAGGATATCTCGTATTTGAGTTCAGACTTTCTCGAAGGCTCAAGTGATATGGGTTCCCTACAGATAGCTGTGTTATTGTGTTCCTACCCGGGTAGTACACCTATGCTGGTAATACGAGGTCCTACCGACGCCGGTGTGCTCCACTCAGCAGTACACTCAACGAATTCACGCTATCAGGCGTAGCTCACAGTCTACATACCTATACATAGCTTTCAGGATCAACAGCCGGCAAAGAACTCGAACTGCTGAGCCAGAGGTTCTCAGGGTGGCTCAAATGAGATAATCCCGTTTGACGTATTCTATATGCAGTGTGTCATGGCGCAACGACTGCTCATTCTTAAAAGCACGATCGTCGTAGGCGATGGTCTGTCGACGATCTCAGTGCGCTGTTTCATCAAGTTAGACTCGCTGGAAGATTCGTAATTTATTTATCGATCCTTTATGCTATACCGGCTTTGGAAAATTTGAGAATCTGTTTTCCTCCTTACCCGTGGTTACTGCGGTTTTACTCAAACGGATTTCTCTTGTAAATGCGTATTTGCTCTTGTGTACGTCTGCCAGGTCTGAACAAAGGGTCATAGGTTAGTTCAATTTAAAAAAAAATGCATGGATTATATATAATCTGTATACAACTTGATATAGAGAATTGAGCATTGAATTTTATGTATATAATTTGTATATTCCGAAAATCGTGATTTACCCATCAGATAACTGTCTGTGCATGGATAGTTTACATTTCTGAGTGAAAACCAGTATCGCTAGTAGCAAATGCATTTTAGTGGAATAATTCGCGCGATTGGCACCATTGGTTTACAATCGGTTGGTAATATTGAAAATGGAGATATGTATTTGCTGCTAGTGAACATTTGAAGAAATATCTTGGACCGTAATGTTATTTTACGGAATTGGGTCGAGCTTGTTTGCGAGATATTTTTATTTGATTAAATTGTTAATTGGAAATCAATATTCGCATTTATACATGTAGATTTAGAGACGAAAGCAACGTCGGAGGATCCCTCAGCTGGAATTAATACAGAATATAATAGTTTCTTTTAATAATGTATCTCGGAGCTATCGATCGCACAAAATTATTATGGCTGAAGTTACAAGCGAGAAGCACAGAACGTCAGAGCTCTCTCATTTCACGTTGTTTGACGATTTATAAATTTAAATGTGAACATAAAACTAAGGATTAGCGCTGAAAACGAATTTTGGTCAGAGTACATGACGATATCAACGTTACGCTGGTATCTATAGGATTTTGCGAGTTGCGATTCAAAAGTTTATTAAGTATCGGAAACTTTCATGGGGTTTTAGTTTATATTACAGATTTACGAATGTAATACCGTATAAGCTGCTAGAACGTCATCAAAGGAGGTTAAGAAGAGATGAAAAAAAATGATCTAGTCAATGAAGTCGCAACGATCGCAGTCTGGTACTCGCAACTTTTCACAATTTCTGACATTTCGCGCTACGGCTTTCCAGGTGTGCGTACCTCTATCGCCGACGGTTCTGGACTTTTGAAATATACGAGAATTACGTAAAAACTTGGCGACACGCTCGCGGACTGTCCGGGAAGTCTGCGCGAAAATAATTTTACGGCGTCGGTTCGTTCGGATTTTAATCAAACGCCCCGCGATCCTATTGCGCACAAAAAGAATAACGTCGACGTCGCTCGCGGCTGATGGCTGGAAAAATTTTGTGCTTTTACTCGGAAAAATTCATTTACCAAGATGAATCCTTAACTCGAGGTAAACTAAGTCATGCGATATATTGGACGCTTTCGAAAGAATCGAATTTTACAGCGAATATATCACGGATGATACGTCGATATAGTCGTTGCGGAGTATATAGACACTCGATATGGCTTTGATTCGATTCGATATTACTTTGGTCGGCGGAGCATGAGTCTGTCTTCACTTTTTAATTAAGCATCCTTCATAGTTAATTAATTTCTAATTAATTACTTGGGAATCAAATGTATTGTTGCGTCAGGAACGGATGATCGTGTTTCGGGATTGAGTGTGTCGATCGAGAATATCTTTTTTCTTTTAATTTGTTTGCCAATTAGATACGCCATTTATGTGTCGCTTTAATTTTCTCCGTGAAATCTCACCCCACCGTCTCTGTCTCTTGAATTCTGCTGCGTTTAATAACTTCTTACGCGTTTACCTCGGGCGCGGGTATTGCTGCGTGCTTCACGGCCGGTAATTTGGTTTTTATCGTGAGTCTGCCATCGGGAAAAGTTTTTGTCGGGGCCCTGTGCTCATGTTCATGAATTTTATTAAGATGCCGGGATAAAGGCTGTGCCGACTTCTCTTATACCTGGCCGTTTACGAGCTGGCGTATCTCTACGGTTCTTAGCACGCCTTGCCCGACGCAAGGTGTTATTTTTCACATACGTATGCCCAGTAGCAAAGCTGGGTATTCCTCGAAAAATGGAATTTAATGCATTTACATCTTCCTTCGTTTGGAGTCGGACTACCTTGATTTCATTTCTTTTATACAAAGAAAGCCGACCTCTCGCTTCCGACTGGGACACGAACTTTGTGCTTGATATGTATATGTATACGTTTTCGCGCTTTTCCAGATAAACAAATTTCTCACTTCTACCGCTTTGCACTTCCGTTACTTCGCAATCGTTGATAAAACTTGGCGCGAACTCTCAGTATCTCGCGAAGAATATCTTTTCGAATTTCGCGATAACTCCGTGACGTAGATAAAACTTGAAAGTGATAAAACTTATTCGCTTGTTGATTTATCGCGAAATAATAAAAAGGTCTTGAACAATGTTTTGCTTGAATTTCAAGCTACACTGCGCAGTCTTGCCTCCGCCACTATGCGACTTGGGTGTTTCGGTGGGAAAGTGCAGGCTGTTTGAATGGATGATTCCGTCGGGGAGTTATTTCTTGAAAATCGACGCATTTCCTAAGCCAAACGCGAATAATCCCGTGGCTGAAACTGCGCGCTCGACTTCTGGAAAATTGCAGAAATTGAAAGATTGGTGGTTTTGGTATGCATGAGCACAACAGAGAGGATGTTTGTCTCGCACGAAACGAATTGGGGAGGAGACACGTATTTGACCCGCATGCAGCACGCGTCTAGATATACGGAGGCGATAACGGCGCCCCTTGCGTGAAAATATCGAACTCGAATTCGTACGGACAGTTTTGTATGAAATAACTCATAGTCTTGTACGGAAAAGGTCATTCTGGATATAAATGTTGTATGTCTCTCATGCATATATATTCTGCTACTCGTCCAGAATAAAGACAATAGTGCTATTCAAGCTTGAATGTTTTTCTATGACTCCGAGCAACGGAGTCAGGTACTTATGTCTTTCTCAGAATATCCAGCTACCCTTCACGATTTTCGAGGAATCGTCAACAAACTTCCGCCAACCCTCCGAACGCTACACGAATCCAAATCTCTGTCTGGTATTTCCACTGGGAATGTTAACCAGCATCAATTTTAAAATGTACGAATATACACCGCTGGGATGTTTATAGTCCCAGGGTGAAGAAGGACAGGTTTCGAAGGTACAGTATAGGGGCGAGCGTGAATGCGTTAGAGGCATTTGAAATGAAGATGCAACCTATGAAAAGGGAGAAAGACGTGGAAAGAAGGAAAAACACGAGTAAGAGGGGTGAGAATGGAAAAAAAATGGAATAAAACAATTTCAGAGGGTTTCGGCATTTCTTGGGAATACTTTTCTCCCTTCTGCCTTCTCTACTGTCGCCCAACATATATATATATATGTATATATATTTTTTCCTCTTCCCGTTGTGCCAGACGTTACATTTATGTATTTCGTGTATTCGTACTTCTTCGCAACGAGTTGACGCACCTTGCAGACGACGCTCTCTCGGATTTTACCAATATATCGGCCACCCACTTCCGCTCCTCGAAAGTTTCACATCGAAAGAGTAAAAAGCACACGCCGGAACGCGTCTCCAGGATCTCCATCCATCTCCCAGGCGAACGATAGAAAAGGAAGGCACACCCGAAGTTTTCCCTACAATTTTCATAGCTCGTTTCATGCCGCCGTACCATGGATGCGAGGACTGGCAGATGTCTCGGCATGTAGACGTTTGCTTGATTTTTCCGTGAAAAGCAGGAAAAACGAAGGCAACGTCGAAGTAAATACACGTCCCGGACAAAGGAAAGACAATTTTCATAGCACCGAGCGTGAAAAGGTCCTGTAAATACGGCCGATTGTTCCCTCGTCAAACCGCATGAATAAATAATAATGTACTACGCTCCCCTCCCCCTCAGCCCCGGTCCCTCACTCTTCCTGTAGTTAGACTACACTGAGCATTGCACCGCCGCCCCATCAGGAAGGACGCACAAAATATAAATATTTCTATTGAACCCCATTTAAAACGATCCATGCCCTCCCATTCACTGGCGATTTACGTCCTGAATGGCTACGCTCAGGGAGGCATCGGTTCTAGGTTGAACGAACGCATTCATCCATTGGTATCCGCGCTATGGAGCTTCCCGGCGGCAGGACTAATACCGTTAGTTACCTTGCACGAGAGCTCAAGCACCTTGGCACCCATAAAGGGGTAGCTCGGTTAGGTCGGTTGGCTTACCAGAAAGCGAGACGTGCCGGGCACAATAAACGCCTCGGCAGGTTCCACCCCCGTTTCGTTTGACAACGTATAACTCTTATTTAACTTAGTTCCGACGTACGATCCATGTATCCTTGGTCGTAATGTCGCGTCACCGTAGTCAGTGCAGATCGGCGATTCACTTCTCTCAGTTAAGAACACCAGGAGCTTCGACTCAATTTCGTTGGGACTTTTTAATCACGATTGATTCTCTTAGAATACTTTTTTTTTATGCTTCATTTTATTCTCGTACTGTAGCAGGCTAGTTGATCATTGTAAGCTCTTTACCGCCCACGGGCAATGACTTTTATTTTGCTTTTGATGGAGATTTATTCTGATGCTTGGTACAATGTTAATAATCTGATTCGATGTATTTGTTCGATAATAATGATACAGTTTTGCTTTTCATAGAATCACGTGCCGTTGCGAGTACAGGCATCATACCTATATGTGGTATATATACGTACATATTTTTTCAGTCTTCGTACCGGACGCGAACGATATCGGGTAATTGGAATTCACTTTATTCCATCGGTACAATCATTACGTCAGTTCATTATCAATTATCGGCTGATATCTATATAGCGAGAGTTACGGACAGGGATTAACGTGAGTAACGTTGGCACACCTGCTCCCGACCATTCGCTGCGAATTCCGTGTTTGTCGCTGTCGCACCCTTGGGCACACGGCCGGTTGGAAAATCCTATCACGCGACGTTTCAAATCTGCGGTTCCGACTTTAAAATAATATTTTACCAGGATTATTGCCGATGGCCAATGGTAAAACAGCTTACGGCTCGCAAATGGGTATTATGCAAACTGAGCAAGACCTCAGCCAGTCATTCAACGCGGATGTCAGTTTCACGTGTAATGCTTGTCACTCGTGCATCCAGTCAGTCTGTTTTTCGCAATAACGCGTCTCGTCGTGTGGCGTATGCGAATTTTAGTATAAATTTGAAAAAAAATCAATCATCACGACGTCGAGGTACGTGACGCAGATTTTTTAAATATTTTTGAAAATTAAAATTCAGTCGTGCCTCGTTGCCTGCGGGAAGTCTCGAAATAACAAGGTGCCGCTACAGAAGTTGGAATCAGCGTAACACCAGGCGATACAAAAACTCATTGCTCTTGTACATAGTTGTACGTAATATGTACAAAATCAATGAGTCTTTGTATCACCTGAATATAATATATGTTATTGTATCACCTGAATATAATACATGGCTATATATACCAACATTACGAGTTCGATTTCTTCCTCCCTGTTATCTTGGGAATACCACCACTCTGGAATTGAGCCACCGGCTATCTCTTGGGAATAGGGAATTTAGCTCTGTCGGCAGTTCGGTTCTATTCATCAGAGGGTATACGCGTTTCTCGTTCTTCCTGGAGAGAGCAGGTCTCTAATGACATAACGTTCATCAAACAGTACAAATAACGTGGTTCCTTAAGGATCACCAATATTTGTAAGAAAGATAGAGCCAAATTCAGTTTCACCTTTATCTACACGAGATGACAAAAAAAGAAGTTTACACTGAATCTCATTGAATTTCAGAATCATATATGCGAATTCCGTTACATTATCGCGTGGCATTAAAAATCTTTATTATTTAATACAACTCGTTCGGTACAATATCTTTGTATCATTTATCAATTTTTTTTTTTCATAATCCATCGAATAACATTTTTTATTGAGATTCTTTTATTACGGGGATCTTGCCAAGCGAGCAAATTGCCATCTCCTGACAAGTATGATTCTCACGGGCAGCTGAAAATCGAATTGTCTATAGCCGGTATCCCTGGAATTAAATCGGCAGGCAGCCGCGACATCCTGCAACGGTAAATATTGATTTTGCTCCGTGAATATGACAATAATTTGTCACCGTAGCCGTAGTGTGTACCGAGCCGGCGTGAACACAAAAGCGATGCTATGTTTGTCGAGGGTGAAAACGTAGGATGGAGCTCCAAACGAAAGCTACGAGCGAGCAAAGACTCGTCCAGTATCAGCCACGTGACAGCGCATACCAGCCAACTTCAGGATAGTCCGACCACTGAATTTAGCTTTTGTGTATCCCGACCGCAGCTTCCACGATCCATACTTCACGTGTATTTTTTTTTTTCGAGAAATATTACAGTACAATCGAAACGGAAAGTCTATCTGTCCCTTGGACTTTTACTGGTCGAACATCAAATACCATCATATTTGAAAAAAAAAACCAATCTGTTTGTAGAGATCTTGAAAGGTTGGTCCCGTACTACAAATAGGTAACCATTCTTTACGTTCTACATTGTACTTGTTTATTTTTTCTTGAAACGTTCTTTCCTGCTCTCACGTGTTAAACGAGTCATGGATATCGATATGACGGTACGCATGAGACAGATAAATATAAAAACCATTACTTCGGTAAAATTTGCAGAACGTGACAATTCGAGTTATCCATTCGTCGAGAATATCCATGAAAATTTAATGGAAACGTATCTATCTCTCTCGTAACGACTGGGTTTAGTCGTACCGATCGCTTTAGCAAATCGAAAGCGAAAATCTTCATTGAATACGAAAGAGACTCTTACTCGATATCTCGCAGGCGGACACGCTATAAGTAAATACTTCGATATAGCGAACGATCATTTTTCATTGCGCCTTGAAACGATATCAAAATAAATTGAAGATCGTTCGTAGATCCCTTTGATCCTACTGTTCCAGGTCGAATTGTTGATCATAAATTTTATGAGTCACTTTACAGTGCCCGATTTAAACGATTTACTGATAGAAGATAAATGCACGATAAAACGTTATCATTAGCTTGACTTTATCCACTTTATCGGGGAAGAGCTCGAAATCAAAGTTTCATGTACCTCCCGGCAGTATCTCCGTTTCGTATTTGTGTTCTGGGATGGAACAGCGCAGGGACTTAGGGTATAATATATAGACAAAGACGCATTGACGGGGCCCTATTACCTTCCTGGTTTACGGTTGACTCGTTCACACAGAATGCCGCGTCCAAATGACCAATTTGTAAGCTTTGTAGGAATTTTGTTCCTCATCAGTGTCTGCAGGTTGGATCCTTCCCTCTTGTGGCGATGCTTCTTTATAAGACAGTTCCCATGTTAATCGTACCATTTATCGGTGGAACTTGGGTCTAACACGGAACACGGGACGTAGAATGCCTCTCCCCATACCTGTCTGTAATACTTGTGTTTGTTTTGACGCTTTGGTTATGATAGAGAGAAAGAAATTTGGTGATCAATTTGAAAGCATTTGATACATCCTATCCCTAGTGAAGTATCAGATATTTCAAAAGAACTTATTGTACCCTATTTGCAAGTGGTTTTATCTTATGGTACTTGCAGACGGTGGATGGGTAGAATATAACGTTAATTGGATTGCGTACGAGTCAATTATTTTTATGCAATACGTCAACTTCATAATAGGATTGGTATAACGTTACGTTATTGCTGCACGTCTACGCGTCAACACTTTTTTTATTTCATTATTGAACTCGTGATTTTTTTATTGTTCTATACAAATTTTCCATCTGATCGTTATGGGCTGTCGAGTATAAAAACATCTAATTGCAGATATTAGTTCGCTTACAGGATATTAACTCTTGTTACAGTTTACCGTACACGTGAGACCATTTAAAATAATATTTTGCCTGTTTTACAACAAGCTGTTACATCAGCTCGTTTACGACTTAATACGAAAGAATGAACCCGACGATAACCGTATAAACTATTTCCTACGTAATCATGTAATTATGTAAATTTACTGTATCGGCGACCAGCACTTATCGCCTAGTACTTATTTGTCATTCTGGGAAAAAAACATTCTTTCTCGTCAAATGTTACGTGCAATTGCCATGTCATTCAAACCTGCAATTTACAATACATTATACGTATATATCACAAGCTACAAGTCTCTCTTCTGTAGAAAAAAAATAGGAATATAATCCACTCAATTAAAGTCGCTAAGACGTCAACGAAAATTAATTGAATACTACGTGAAATAAAGAGGAACAACAAGGGCAAGGGTGTACCTATAGAAATACCACATTCAATTACAATTCGACAGTGGGAAACGAAGTGTACGACAAAATCGAGTGGCAATATCAGTTCCCAGTGAGCTCAGCACTGGAATCGGTGACAGGGCTAATTTGGTGTGGCATTAGGTGCGACCAGGCGGGGCCAAAGTGAATTAGAGGATAGCTTCTTTCTTCCTTGGGTTTGTCCTCGTTTCGTTGAGGTCGTCGGATAATTAGAGATGTTGGCCGCCGCGATGAGTGCGCCTGCGAGTTGCGAGGGTATAAATATCGACGGGGGGTACCATCAGTTAGGAGCTTCATCGCGTGTTTCTGCGATCGTTGTAGGTCGTAGGGTGGGTCTCTACCGCTTCCTGTCTCCGTCAAGGCCTTTTGTCATTGGGATGACTGAATGCCAGCCAGTAAGTCAGCCGACCAGTCAGCCAACACCATCTTGGTTCTTTTGCTACGGTCCTGGTAGCCCTGGTGCATTTATTTATCGCCGTGTTCCGATGAATGATCGTTTCCATTCTGAGCTTAAAGCTCTCGCGAGCACGATCGCAACCATAATGGCGGCTGGATGAGTGGACCATGCGAAAAATGGTCTCGGTGCTCCGGGCGGTTATTATATTTTCCGAGATATATGTGTTACATGCGGAATTGTAATCGGTAGCAATTTCCCAGGGCTACCAGCGTCGCCCTAGGGACTTTCGCATTCCGGTTTGTTCACCGGCCGTCGTACCGACCGTACACGATTTTAAATGCCAATCAATCGTTATAGGAATATATATAGTGGAAATCATTTGGGACTTGAACATATAGTGGAGTAAGACATTTTTTAACGTACCATATCGACGTGGTAGGTGCGTAAAGTAAGTTAAGACCAATTATTTGATAATGGTTCTAGGTTTTTTTTTTTAAATACAGAAGAGCGCAAATTTTTATCAATTTCGAATTAAAATTTTTATAAAATAATTGAATTATTTTTAATCGTGCTTTCAATGTATCTTATCAGTCGATTTCTCGGTATCGCGACGTCTGGTAGCTTTCCATTTCGTTGGCATTGAGTATTCACCTTTTTCCGTAAGCGATCACGCGGTTTTATCGGTGTTTGTGCAACGTTGTAAAAGAACGCCAGCCCTTAACAACGTTTACCAAAGGGCGACAGGGGACGTTCCCACTAATAAAGCATCGGGTTTCCTACTATTATTACGGAAAGACGATGTCGAAGGGGTAATTGCCAATCGACCGTAGGTAGAAAGCGAACGACGTAAAATTGTCGCTACTGAAAAACTCTCCTGACTACGAAGCTTCCTCCTCGTTCTGTCATTTTGTGTCCTTCTCTTGTTAGCGGTCGCTACGATTGGAGGAGACCACGCGGAACGGGGTGGGCTGAAACGTGAAATCTCTGCTGGCCGTCATTTATTTTGCCTTCTTGTTACCGTCCAGCGTTGACAGTAGCCATTTGCCAGCGTGTCTGATAGATACTGAATGTCCACAAAAACGGCCATACCCCTTATCTCGAAGAAACTGCCCCTGACATGTTAAATCTCTTTTCGATAACTCCAACCTTTCTTTCCAAGCCTCTTACTCCGTACAGATTTTACTTTCCTTATCCAGTATGTTATTCATTTTTGTGGTAGAATTATTTTTAAGTGATGATTTATTGCTACCCACATACGAGATTATCGTTGTTTTTCTGGATCTCAAAATTTTTAATACATTCAATATAGGCTCGTAATGCTATAAGAGTTCTTCTTACACGTGTATAGTTACACGGAGTAGCTTCGTAGGGCACATTAAATTGAGTACATAGACGATTTACAAATAAATTGCTTGTGTCTAGATCGGGTGTATAATTGAAAGTTGAATCGAAAAGGGTGGATTAACGTAGTACGTCCTAGGTTGGCGACTATTGGAAACCGAAGCGGATGATACACTTGCCCATAAATCTATAACTTCCTTTATGAATATATATGGTATCGACTGCAATTATATGTCACTCCCTTTTTTTTCGCAGAAGGGGTTTCTAAGGACAAATTACACTTTTTATATAGGTCAGTGTATCTAAATAACCTTTTGGAAAGGTCTAGGTTATTTTATTTCCTTCCTTTACGTGGAATTGAAGTATTTTCCTGTTCATGGAACTAGAATATTTCTCTTCCGCCACAGCATAGTGGCTTCACATTTTATCACTCCGCAGTACTACAATTTTGCAAATCCATTTTATTGACATATTTTTACAACCATTTCTTTAAATTTCCAATTGTTATTGGACTTTGTTGCGCATTACTGAAAATTCATTTTTAATTAATGAAAACGTATAATTTAATCGCAGATATATCCGAGCGAAGAGGTTTATTCATGCATTCATTTCTACGTGCAAATATTTATATTCGTTTGAAATAAAAATTATGTAATTCTATGAATAACCGATAATTACATATAAATGAAATATCGCTGCACTATAATAGAGAAGCATTCGCATTAATACCAGAGTTAGTTAATTAAAATTAAAAAATCTGTATAATATTGATTTTAGAAAATACATCGAGCCAGGTTTCTTATCAACCCTAAGGAGACCTCTATTACATAGACGCAGTGCTCCTGATTAGCCACACGTCGAGTACCTTGAAAATTAATATAATCTTTGACCTTCGCTAGTTGCTCGTATTTCGAGAAAAATCTTGAGGCAAAGCTCAAGCGTCGTTACTCTGATATACATATACCGGTTTCGTACGTTAGATGCCAAAGTAACGCCAACTATGCCAGCAGCAGTACCAACATCGACAGCATCACTGACAACAGCAACGCCGGTGGCAGCACCAGTTCTGGCTGCGGTTTATCCCTCATTACGTGTGATTCGTTTGCGGTACGAAACTTCACATAGCGCGATTTCTCCCCACTTCCCTGCATCCACCTCTTCTCCATTCGCCGCCCTTATAACTTCTCCGGCAGTTATTTATTGATCTGTAGCTCGCTACGAAGAGAAGGATAACAAGGGTTTCTGGTAAGAAAAAGAGAAGGCCCCAGGCCAATATAGTTCCTGTGAAATTTATATTCGCCGGTTTGCCCACTTGTGCAGCTAGTGCCGTCGGATAGCGACGATGCTGCCGTCTGGTGTTGCTTCGCCGTAGTAACGTTTATACGAAACTTCTTCATTCCAAGAATCTGTCCTTAACGAGGCTTTAATGCACGTACTATCACGCCTTTATTACCTCAATTCCTCTCTCATTCGGATCCACCAACTTTTCAGGCGTTAAACGTAATAATGGGAATTACGGTAAATCGTCGGGTTGCTTCTTAATTTTTCATGATCTCGTCGCTACTCCGTTATATCCATTTATAATACATCGAAGGTCGCATCGGTCAAGTCATCGTGACGATCATGAACCTTGATGAATTTAATCGGAGAAGGTAAACGATCTCGCGAGAGATTGCTCGATCCAATTACTTTAATTGGTTCTCAATATTCTCCAAGTTTCTAAACCTTCAGGCTGTAATAACACGACTTACGCTAAAACACAGGAAGAGTACGCCCTGTGATTTCAGGTATCTCGTCATTATTCGCGAAACTATTCGCTATGCGGCGAGTCGTCCTTCCTATCATCGCATCACGACTAGGATCCCGCGTAATTCCGCAGCCAATCATTTTCCAGACTGTAACAGTAGTTTCGCTCTCGTCCGCTACGAGGCGCGCGGGACGTCGTAACGCAGTAGCCCTTTATATCGAGTGCGTCTCGTGCGCGAAATGCTCGGCAAGAGAGCGACGCCGAAATAGAGAAAAGAAAATTCATAAAGTCTCAAAGGGCTTGCGAACGGTTGTAGTTTGCGGAATGGAATATAATCTACGGGGCCAGCGGCGTTACATTATCCCGCAGGCTGCAGGTAAATAACCTATTACGCATTCTCAGCCGTCATACCCAGTACACTCGAGACTCGGTAACGTTCTTCCTCAGCAACGAACTCTTGCCTGCCATATTACTCCCTCATTTGCACGAGTTTTCATAGAAATGTAATTAAATCTAAACGGACTTTACCTTAGCACTTGGCTGCATCTCGCGTCCATCCTGAGATCGCGCGCGCGACACGCCGTGGGAAATACGAGTACAGCAATTTCGAACTGCCGCGCTAATTAGCATTGCCGCCATCGCTGGCTCCGTCATTTCGCGCGGTAATTAAGCGGACGGATTAAAACAAAGTTCCAGACGATATCTCGAGTCGCTGAATCTGAAATGTTTTCGTCTGCTAGGTATAGAATGTTACACGATACTCTCTCTAATATGTATGCAGTTTGAGTGTGCTTTGAAGAAGGATGCGCTTATATCCACGGTACAGCCATCTGTCGACGCACCAGTTAGGTAATAACGTTGATGAAAGACGTGAGAACGGGAATAATTGATGGCAGATTGTTTGTGCTGGCCTGACTATGATATACTTAGTATTAAGTAATTTCATGTCTTTTTATATGTATAATACTTTTTTTTCTTTTTTTCTTTTTCTTTTACTACACTCTACACCTGGACAATTTTTCTCTCGATTCTTCCTCCATTTCCTTTCCTTCCTAGCTTCGCGATTTCCTCGACCTTTTTCAAGCCATTCTTTCTCGCTAGTCTCCCACGACGCTTCGTTTTTAACTTTCAAAGTTTGTCTTTCTCGGAAAACACCGTTCTCCCCGTGCCTCTATCCTTTCCACGGTACTCCGCGTGCCACGTTATACTTACATTGCCATTTCCAAGTAATGTCCCCTTCCGTGCTCTCTCTCTCTCTCTCTCTCTCTCTCTCTCTCTCTCTCTCTCTCTCTCTCTCTCTCTCTCTCTCTCTCTCTCT
>JARQTH010000237.1:153517-318705 GCA_030142595.1 Trachelus iudaicus
CTCTCTCTCTCTCTCTCTCTCTCTCTCTCTCTCTCTCTCTCTCTCTCTCTCTCTCTCTCTCTCTCTCTCTCTCCTCTATATACCTCTTGCCGACCAGCCAACTTTATACTTTATACCGCATTGTGAACCTCGTGATTTTACGGCAGAAACTTGTTCGCGGTCCATTTTTAAAATGGCGAACTGGGTGAACTGGGTCACCGTAAATATACGCCTACTGATTGTCAACAGTTGCGTATACAGGTTGCATACATACAGAATATATATGTATGCTCGTCGTTCTTGGTACTTTTTCTTTAAATCCAACCATTCGTTCAGCGAACGTTTATTCCCGACGGTTATCTAATTTATTACGTTCTGAATTGTCATACCAGGCCCTAATTACGAATAAAAGGGAGAACTAGTTGCGTCGCGGGAAACGAAAGATTTCCAAAATATTTGACTTTGTCTGTTAGCAAAATAACATTTTTCCTGACAAAAGCCAGAAGCTCTTTGCTTCCTCACGAAAGCTTACTTTAAGAGCTAATTCTGAAAAAAACATAAGTAACGTAAACCGTAATGGAGTAGCCAAATGTTCCATGCTCTTAACGGGTGGTAAATTGAATATTTTTAGTAGCAACCCTGTCTCCGCACCTGGGTTTCTTCGCGGGCAGCTATAGCAGATACAGGTACCTTTTTCTCCGGCTATTCTTACGCCTCGGGGCATCCGTTCTACCCGCGAAAATAGTCTGCCTCGTAGAAATGCAAATTGCCAGGATCGTAGATACCATTTCTAATCAGGATTCCTACGGTTCGCACGAGCGAATCCCATACCCCGGGAATATTTTACATCGGCTCACGTGCATGCACGCCGCATCGAATTGAGAAATTTTTCCCGGATCCGCTTAGGAAAACGAAGAAAAGAATCTCAACGGTATATCTATCCACGGGAAGGAAGCGGATCGTTAGAAAAAAAAGAAGAAAAAAAAAGGATGAAAACTGTCCGCACAAGAAATAATCATTCGATTCGCAAAGCGAACGTTATCAAGCTACTAAGCATAGCTCTAACAGTCGTTCTCCGAGAGAACGTATGAATAATTGCTTTAATTATCATCGTAGCCTCACCCATTAGCATTTCCCTTACCGCGACAACCTCTCACGTTATCTCCATGTGTCACGACCTCTAAATGCAGCGAGGCACTAGCTCGCTTCTTCAAAGGATGTAATGCAATTTAGGTCATACCAAAAGTGGTACACGCTCTTATACATATAGGGTACACGTGGCAACGTACAATTCCTCTGCTTTAATTGGGCCCGTACAGTCCCAGACTTTTCTCAAGACATACAGGAGTCAGCGTTATGTGGGTATAACGAGGCACCACGACATTTAGCGTGACGCTGACCGACGCGTCAGTTGGCGTGGACCCGTGGCACTGATTAGTTCGTTAACCTGCGGTTTGTCCGAGAAGTGTCAGACTTGGTCCAGCGTCTCCCATAATTGACGTGAACCTCAGTAACCGAGTGTCTGCTTAGTCCCGTCACTTCGTCAGGGGCCATCCTCGGACTCTTTCGCGCACGAGGTCGTGTTACCGTCGTGAGAGAACAGCTCGCCCGGATGTGGCACGAATATTTTATTCGTGCAAGAGCGTCACGTTCGTAACATGGAATGGGTATACATAATATGCTAACGGGTTCTGGGTCCATGTTAACGATTTGCGAGCAATACCCGACATCGTCTATTTACACGGGGCAGCCAGACTGCCCTGGACGGGATTCGATGGGTCGGGTGATTGAGTAAGCGCGTATAGGCAGACGTGCGAGGTTTTGTTTTTGACATTTGCCATTCGCCGGAATTTATTTAACTTATAGTGTGTTTGAATGGTACGGATGGTGGAACGGGGGGCCGATGCCGATCCGCATGGTCGAATGACGATTCGTATAGGACATTCCTGGTCGAAGCCACGAGTGCTGGGCGCAATTTGAGGGCAATCGACTGAACGACACGCCGCAAATCAAACCCGTCCGTGCTCACCCCTCCCTGCCCTCTGCACTGTCCTCTCAATTTGAGTTGACGCTTCTCTGCGCGGTTGAGTGGCTCGAGTTGCCACGTGACAGCTGGGTCCGCCAGTGCACCACCTCACTTACGCATTACACCGCTGTTACTGTTAATTGAATCGATTGCTTCCATGGCGGTTGTTTGACTAGTGCGTAAAGCCTCTAACCGTCCTTCCATCCAGGTTTCATCTTTTCGATGAGCTCCGGTCGTCAGTTGGCTGAGACTTTTCATCACGGATACTCTATTCCGTCTTTACGTTATGTGAATTCGAATTTTTCCTTGCCGTTCTCTCTTCGTACCTGCCTCTCCCAGTCCAAATGTATAATAACGCTTGGAGTCTTTTCTCCGTGTTATCGTGTCCCTCATTCTCTCCCCGATGCCGCTCACGGACATTGCGTCGAGTACACAAGTATCCGGAGGGATGAATTTGCATAGTAAACTATTAAATGCATGAGCATGTCCCGAAGCAGACGCGTACTTGTGGCCCCTTGTAGTTACGTTCAGTCAAACTTCTACCTCGAAAGTAAGGCCAACCATAATTAAAGCATGATACTACAGCCTGGAACTTGGTCAAACTTCGGAGCAATGCTTGAGCTTGCGCCGGAGCCTTTGTATCGCAAAACACCTCTCGGCATACAAAGAGAATTAGGATTACTTTGGTAGTGTACTGTAGCTCTTACCACAATCTTCCGAACGTCGCACAAGGACTGACGCCATCTTTCTTTCGCACCTGTTACAGATGTTCTGAATGAAACTCGTTAAGATGACGGGTCTCGTTGCGTATATCGTGCTCCTCATCACCATCGTCGCTAATGTTGCCTGCGTCGAATGGAAGCACAGCGCTGTTCTCGACAACAACTTCTTGGTTCTATGGACCCCTGGGGATAGAGACGTCACGTTCGAGGTCCAAGTTAAGACCCTGGGCTACGTCGGACTCGGATTTACCAAGGATGATAACCGAGTAGGGGCGGACATGGTCATCGGATGGGTCGACAACAATGGACAAGTTCATCTTCAGGTGAGTGGAGCTACTCTTAAAACGCACAGCCTCTCGTCAGATCTAACGGTGACACATCGAATTGACCGATGACTGCTCTTGGACTAGTATATGTATACGCTCTCACTTATTACAATCTTAGCACTCCGCTTGCGCGGAGCATCGAAAGTTCTTGGAGCGAGTTTGACCCAGAGAGACGGGGTCGGGAATAATCGTGCGGTATAGGCAGCAAACTTTTCGCCAGATGGAGCCACCGGTAATAGTAGGATCCGATAACGAAATCCCATCCATGTTCCCGGGTCGATAGTTAGCGAACCATCGGACTGGCACACTTGTTTCTGGCGCTACCGAGGCAATTGTGTCCTATCCAGTATGGTAATAATCATCGAGAAGCACCAGGCAATCTGTCGGGAGAATGTCCATAATGATAGTCGTTATCGAGATAAGTAACGGGTGTTCCGTTTCGATAGGTGCATCCAATAGTTATCAATTTCGTCAACCGAGGGCGCGCGTGCCCTCTTATTACACCTTTACCGTTATTTTTTAAAACTAACCATTTTAGGACCTCACCCCTTCCACGGACTACCTGAGCCACGAGCCCTCTTTCAAGTAATGCCGTTCAAAAGGACGCCACGCTCCGTAGATACCACTCGGAACTTCATCCGGTATTAGGACTCGAAGTGGGGATGAACGTTAAGCGAAAGGGTATTCGAAAATTTCCTTAGGTAGAAAGCTAACTTAATCCACCGGATAAGTCCGAATAAGAGTACCACCCTGTTTTAAGACTATCCGGAGAAAGTATCGAAGTTTAGATACGAGCAATTAACTTCGCTAAGGGGATTCAGTGACTGTACGGAAATCCCTAGCAGCCACGTCATTCTCGCTCATCCGACCAGGCTTGAATTTCCTGCGAATTTCGGTCCTCCCATAATTCCTTGAGTTAACTTGGGCTCAGTCGTGTCGTGTATCACGAGTGCCTCGTCGATATTCGCATATCGGTTCAAAACTTCGCGATATTACTACTGCATTACGGCTCAGCGACTCTACGGAAGCAGCAGTGCTGCCATCTAGACGACTTTGGAACTAGAAAAGGACCATAATCTGAACTGAAATATAAAAAAGAAATCTTCTTGGACGACTGCAGGGTGACCCGAAAGTTCGTGCTGTACGCAGTCAGGCTGCAGAGCGCGTTCGTCTCGCCTGTCTACAATTTTTCCGGTAGAGTCGTTGCTCAGTTTGTTCCATAATGGATGCTGTGGCGCGTAGTGCTTTCGGCCCAGCCGTTGCTCGATTGCTCCCTCGGAGCGAATGCACGGGCAAAGAGAGAGGAAAAGAGAGAAAGCTATTATGCCTGTGAAGAGGATATCTCGATAGGCTAGTAGAGAGGACAGCCATATATAAAGATAAAATTAGGAACGTCGAAGAAAATTTTAATGCAGAAGTATCATTTATTGGAACGTTCCATGCTGATGAGATCACTTCAGCTTCATAAATTGAAGGATCAAGTACTATAGCGGTTTCTATCTATACTGCCGAAAGAAGCGTTCATTTCTGACGTGCTATTTTATTCAGAGCTGATTCTAAAACAAAATCGCTAAAAGTTTTACCATCCTCGGCTCGAAACAGGAAAAGGATGATTGTTCCGTAAGAGGGTTGATCAGTTATTTCTTGCTTCGACGGTTAGTTTATTCATGGAATTTTTGCATCTAGAAGGGACAACTGCATAGTTGGATGCTTCGTGCTACTGGGTAACGCGTGGTCGTCTAGCATCGGTTTTCATTGGACCTGTTTTTCTAAATAATATCATAAATTAAAAAATATGTTTAAAACAATGTTTTATTGATCAATAACAATCGATGACGTACAACGTAGTTAGTTCTAATTATATAATGTATTCGTTACCTGTCTTTTCCAGTAGGAGAACAATATACGTGTGAATCAGATTACTCGAAAGTCTTTTAATTATACTACTAGAGTTAGAAATGATTATGAAACTTGTAGCTTTTGTCAATCTCGTACATAAAACTATATATAAATATTTGAAACTTTCGTATCCATAGTTCGTGCCAAATTACACAGACTGAGCTTGGCTGTTATTGCTGATAAAGTATACGCGTTCATCCGTGCTAATTTTCTAATATTTTTGTGATTAATCTCTTCTCTGTTTAACATTCCTTCTATTATTTGTTATCTCTTCGCAAGACAATTCATCGACGAAATAGAGACCAAGTAGATGTTCAGGATCAGAGTCAGTAAATTTTGCACGCATGTATCCATGAGACAGGAACAGTGAAAGCTGATTATTCCGTATAGACAATTTTTATCTTAATTATAATTAAATAAAACATAAATATGAGTTGAATCCATCGAGTTTAATTTGTAGCCAGTATTTTGTCAAATTTCAATATTTGGTACTGGATCGATGCCGAAAGACAATTCCTGGAAATCGCATGAACCGAGTAATCTCCCCAGAAGTGGCGAATGACGGCAGGTCCGTTGTTATCATTTCTAAATTCAACCAATGATCTGCCGATCTTGGGAGCCGATTCTGCGGCAACGCTGGTATCGTTGGCAAGTGCACTGGCCCAGTCCTGGATTCGTAAATGTTTATATGTGAAGAGTGAGAGAGCGAGAATGGTCGGTCGAGTGAACGCAAGTGAACCAGAACGAAGGAGAGACGAACCAATAGCCAATGGGAGTCAGAAAGTTTTTCGTTATGATCGTAATCTTAGAACCAGATCAGCCCCCGGGCATCCAGACCGGTCGAGGATGACTGTCTTGCTTCCTACTCATCTGGAACATCTTTGTGTCTATCTTGAATACTACCAGTCTACTTCAGAAACGATTTTATCTGCTTGATACAGAAAACTGAAGACTTTATAAAATCATTTGGACATTTTAAAACAATTTTTTTTTTTCCCAATGCGAATATACCATACAGAATAGGTGATATTTTGTTTTTACGTTGTAACGCGCGTTGCCATTTTGCGTATGAGTTTTGTGTTTCACTGAAAACAGAATGTGGAAGTGCGTGTGGAATAATGTTTACGGACGGGCGTTTGTAGTATAGCTACTTGCGGCTTGGCGAACGTAGAGAGTGTACACTTTGCACATTTTTAAATTCCGATTCTGTATTTCCTCTAGTGACTCACTCGTCGTTGCGCTGAGTACCAAGCAAGAAGTTGAGGGTCGAGATAAGAACAGTACGTGACGTCGTTTAAAAGCTCGAATAAAATTTGAAAAAAACTTTAAATCGGTCTCAATTTATACATTCGATGATGTACCATGTGATTTTAATAAACCATGCATTGCTTGCCGTAACGAATATTCCAGACGTATTCCAAATAACATTTTCAACGTGCCTGCTGAAAATTACCACCATATCCTTCGAGTGAATCGTCGTTGGAAAAAAAAAGTTTGCCAAAGCGCCAAAAAATACGTTGAATTTGCAAGCGATTAAGGCTCTGTCCACGTGACCTTACCCCCATTACGAGATTCACGCAATTACCATAAGAAACGTCGGCCATTCGTAGTTTCCCCAAAGACCCGCATAAACGGTGAGGGTCGCGGTGGCGTGCGAAAATCCTTAAAGTACGTCAGAGAAGGAGTGAAATAAGGATCGGGCAATTTCGCATGGACTCGGGTAAAAATATCGTCGGTGCATCCGCGCTCAGAAGTGCAACCAGTTGCAGTCTGTATATAGGTAAATTATAACGATACAAGCTGTAGTCCTCGACGCAACGTTGCCAAGTCATCCTAGCGCGACTGTATCCACGGTAAATAGGATTCAGTGTAAAAGCAATTACGCGGGCACGTTCGATCGCGAACGGCTTCATGATTTCATTGCCGGCTGCGACTCTCGGGTCCCGATGCACTTGAACGTTGCACCACAAATGTGCATATAGAGTTTCAGGATGATTCTCCTTCCTACTTCCTTTCAAGGACACGGCTGCAGCACCTTATACTGCGAGTTCAGGCAAGGCTCCCATCCTCCCCTCCTAGCTTTTTTTTTTACTTGCTCTCGTAGCAGCGTAGGGATACTCGTAGGTTGTAGGTGAATAATGCGCCGGGGTCTCATGACAATGTAGGTTGGATAGAGAAAAAAGAACTAGGACATGGGTAGGACATAAGGAGCGGAGGAAGAGTCTGAGCGTGGAAGCGGCGAATGTCCACCTACGAGTCCTTGCTGGCGAAGCAACCCTTGTTAAGCTTGGTTATATGTTAATGCGAAACGTCCCCTGATACATAATATAACTCCGTAGCTGGTACCGGCTACGCATTTGATATATTCCTCGACCGGTAATAAATTTGTGAACGCAGCAGGATAGTACGGATACGCGGACGGTTTTGCTTACGAAAATATAACGTAATTTACACTGAATTTAACTATCGCTCTTGAGTCTCGTTATGCTATTGACGAAATTGGTTTAATGGGAAAATTTCTGTATCGACTAATGATAATTTCGCGATATCCAGTCACTTTCAAACATCAATATTGATAATCACGTGCTATACACTCGTCGTGTTTAACGTGCAACTAAATTCTCGGAATAACTGATTTATACTATAATTAGGAAATAGGTATCCCAATTTTTTAAATTATACAGCATGCGAGAGACAAGTGAATGTAATGCATTCGGTGTAGGTATGCAGGTCGTAGAAAAATGCGAATGCAAATATCAGGTATACGTTTCCATTCCATGGGGATGCATCGAATTCACCAAGCCCTCGGGAAAATACTTTTATACCGCCGTGAACCCTGTACCCTCAATACAGTTTACATCAGAGATATAGGTTAGAATGCAAGGGCCGTAAGAATTGCATTGTGCTGGTGCATGGGTGGGGGAAGCAATCTCGTAGAAAACAATAAAAGCAGGGAAATACGAATAGATGGGTGGGTGCTACAGGCTATAGAGCTATGCACGAGTGATGGATCGCACCTCGTTCCGTGAATATAGATCGATATTATAATGCAGCATCCTCTCGCTCTTCTAGTCGAAGATCGTTCCTGGCTACCAACCCCGATGTTCCTTCCTTTATAACTTATCTTTCTCTTACTTTCGTTCTCTCTCTCTCTCTCTCTCTCTCTCTCTCTCTCTCTCTCTCTCTCTCACTCTGTCTCTTCTTTTCATCTATCTATAGTCACCTTCACCTTCGGCTTCTTCTTATTCCTCTTCTCCTTGGTAGGCCCTGATGTATCTTCGGATACTGTCACGACTTCTCGTATGCAGGGCGTGAACGAGGGCCCCTCGAGATCGTCTCACGGATTTATCGGGGCATAACGAGATACGATTTTGAAGGAAACGAATGGGCCTTACTGTTAATACGTGCACGCGCGCTTATATATAACGTACACGCATGTCTATTAAGAATTGGAGCTTCGTTTGGTCCTTATATATATTTCTCAACTGACTCTTACATCGTTCATCAATCATATGGATTATCATTGCTTCTCCACGTATCTGTATATGTACGCGGAACTCTGTGAACTCTGTACTCTAGATTTATCGTGTCACTGAAAATATTTGCTGGTGCCCGATATCCTTTCACTTCATGTTTGGATTTTTCGATGACTAATGTCTCCCGGGGTCACGCCGAATTACTTGGTAAAGGATGCGTCAGTTTCTTTGCTCGACATTACGGGGAATTTCGTTCACGGGTATACGTTTTTATTCACTTTTCTTATCCTCCCCTCCCCCCTCCCCCTACCCCCCCGATAACGCAACGCCCTTTTGTACAATTTGGACCGATATAATTTTACCTAAAAGCTGCACGAATTTCATTAACGATTATGTAAGAGATGAATGGGTTCGTACATAAATGGATACTCGATACGGTTTTTTTTTTTAGACCTAGTCATTCAGCCCAGACGCACTATCCGAACGCGATCTTATCATGAAAATCAAATGGGTGCGCTATCTCCGGGTTGCAGTTTGGGCTGAATATTTCGATATATGATAAGCTTAGATTTCTCAGCTATCTGTAAATTGGAGAAGCGGGAGTTAGATATGACAAGCTTTTTTGCTTTTTCATGATCCAAGTATTTTCTTTCGTAAAGCGATATTCAAGCTAAGCTTTTCCATCAAACGGTACTTTTCTCTAAGTAATAATGAAGAATTTAGTGAAAAAAAGAAGAAGTATGTAAACGTCAATTTCCTCCTCCTTTGTCCTCGATTAAAGCATTCGCCAATAGAAGAATTGCTTTGGTACGTTTTTGCCGTATTTGCGACATCATTTCAATGCCGTTTGTTTCGAATGGATGCTAAAAGCAAAGGGACAAAAACATCCTTTTCCGGTCTTTCCGTGACACTCACAATCAGTTGGATGCTCAAGAGTACCGCCACATCTCACGAGAAGTCATGAGAGAGACTGGTACGTCACGCATTTCCGGTTCCGTGATGTCTTTCTCCTTTAATTGACGCATCAAATCGATACGACCTCGTGTGGCTATAATTTTGCATTTTTCTTTGTGAACCTGTCAAACCACATATCGTACAAATAATTACGTAAAATAATGCAGATACGTATGATAAATCCCTTATGTTTTGAAGGATCTCTGGTTCCATCAAATATCACGTACAGTATCGTACTACACGCGTACAATTTATCATACCAAAATGTCACAAATTCCATATAGCTATTCTCATGCATATATCGCTGCCTTATCAGCAACTGATACTGCCTCGTTGTCCGCGAACTTGTATGTACATAGGTCTTTTACATGGGGCAATATATGCATAACGCATATACCTACGCGCTACTTAAACGTGATCGTTCGTTAAACTAGCTCATAAACAAAAGTACCCATTTTCGATCGAATGACACGGAGATAAAAATATAGAGCACATTCACCCACGATTGGTCCGAATGATCTTTTCGCGCTGAATATCCATTGGCGTTGCGAAACGGTGTAATCGGAATACGTATTTTTCACCATAAATAAATAGTATGGATGGACCGTAGAGCGGGTCGAGAATTTCGAAGGTTCGCGAGAAAATAACGAGGCTGAGGTCTATTCGTAACCCGAGTTAAACTAGAGACGATTAGCGTTGACAGATAGAAAAACAGTTGAACTAGCGAAGAGAATAACTCAGTCATCTAGGAGGCGTAGTAGGCAGGCATCGACCTCAGTCAGGCCGGGAAAATAAAATAGTGGGAACGTTGTGGCAAACTCTCGGCTTGGCTTCTCTGGCCGAGGGAGGATACAAGGAACAAAGATGAAACGAGATGTTTCCGGAGCGTGAAAGATGACAGTCGTCAAATTGAAGTGGGGCTCCGATTGGGTTCTCGTCGTCCCCGTCGTCGGGAGGACAGTTCGATTCATCAGTCATTTTCGGGGGTCCGAGCCAATTAAGCAGCTGTCTCTTTGTTTCGAATTTGACTGCCACCGTGCGTGCAACTTGGTTGCTCCGGATCCCCACAGTGGATATCAAAGGGTTCTACGTTCCCACAAGCGAGTACGTTGGTCGCCTCGTGAAATCTCACATGTCATCCTGGACGTAGGTTGTTCTTCATTTTTCCCTGACACGTGTGCGCATACGTATATTACGTATGTATGCTATATATTTATACATACAGATTTTTCGTATCGCACGAAATCAGCTTGTTAGCATACTATATTCTATTCATAAAAAAGGAATTGATATCGATCTGCGATCGATGAAGCGTTGCTTTGTTTACACTGTGGAAATACATTTAAAATTAGTTTTTTTAAAATCGCCATACTTTTTCGCTGTTTATGTGTATACATGCGTACATATATGTAACTCGAAGATAGTATCACCATAAGGAATGCCCTTGCGAGACTCTGGATCACGATATCAAAACGTTTCATCTCAATCGAGGATGTGCCAAGCTTCCACGCGTTTAAAAATTGTAAAAATACGTGTCTCCTCGCCATTGGCTGAGCTTGTGAGAAAGTGCGAGACGCGTTCGTGAGATTTTCGTGATAAGATCAGAATGATTTCGAGCAGAAGAAAAGGTCGTGAGGGATGTAACACGGGAGTCGGTGGAAGGTCGAAAAAGAGATACGTGAAAATGAAATGGGATATCCAGGTTGATCCACATGAGCCATCGAGTTTGACGCGTGCAGTGGCATATATAGCCATGGAAAAGAGGGGTAAGGTTACGTAACACGAGGATGTCAGAGCAGACCGGGGCAAACGGTAAGAAGCCGTCGAGATGCTATCGTGTTTCTTATTATGACAATTTATTTGTGCCAAGGTATGCGGACTGTCATTATCGAATAGGGGTAAGTCAAGGGGAAGATTCCAGCTCGGGATATTGTGTCGTTGGAAACTGAACGCGTTTGTTCTCCCCGATGTCTTTCAATCTTTATCTTGAATCTACAGCAAGGAGCCCTCTTCTTTCTATTCTTCTTTGGGTCTCTTACGGCAGACGAAATGTCCTATCTCCTTTCCGTGGTGTAACGTTCGGTGTGCATATCTCGAACGGTTATTATATTTCCTTGATTTTCGGTCGCGAAGAAGCAAGAAAGAGACTGGAGGTTGCAGACGGGACGAAGATGTCTTGGAAGAGAAGAAGTAGATGACTAGCGAGTAGAAAAGAAATAAGGAGGGATGAAGAGTAAGTGCGCCACTGTGGAAGAAAAGACCTGCCATAGGTACTACTTTTTCTGGAAGAGGAGGAAGAGTGCTGTATAGGATGATATTGAAGAGGGCGGTGCAGGAACGAGTGGAGGGTTGACGTGGGGCAGTACGGGGGACACAAAGGATCAAATCTGCCAGCTTTTAACGACCTGGCTTAGGGGCGCAATCCTCCTGACGAAACTGGCTTACACGAGCAGGACGGTAGAACGGGAGATGCTAGTACAGCCTCGAAACAGATAGATAGAGACTTAGTTTTAGCCACCAGATAGAGGAAGGATTGTGGAGGTCCACCCTTTTGGCTCCTCTTGTCGCTCTCTTTCGTTCTCTGTCTCTCTCTCTGGCCCACTCTCCCGGTCTGCCATCCCATCCTAACACATAGTCTGGGTACCCTCCTTACCCTTCTGTCCCTATACGTCCCATATCTCTTGGTGTACCAACTGCCAGTGTAAAGTCGACTTTGCCGAGTCAGCATTAGGACCTGAGTAGTTTTACCTCTTATACGGCGGTGAGGCTTGGTCCGATATCCTCTCCAGGACGACTGGCAACTCCCACTGTCACCTTCTCTGTGCCTCTCTGTATCTTCCTCTCTTTCTCTCTCTCTCTCTCTCTCTCTCTCTCTCTCTCTCTCTCTCTCTCTCTCTACATCATTATCGACTCTGCCGTATAGGAACGCTCTTCTATTGAAAATCTTCGAGACTTTTCTTATACGCGAAGAAAAACAAAAAGGGTCGTGCATGACTGCATCGCTGCTTGGCGGGGGGTGGGGGGGGGGAAGGGGGGCAGGATGTTAGAAGCGTACCTCACGTCAAATAATAAAAAAAAAAAAAAAAAAAAGTAAAACGAACGAAGGAGCCTGAAAGTTAGTTTGCATAATCCATCGATCGTCTTATGTAGACCTGGGCTAACATTTCTCAACGCTCAAGGGTAGCCGTTGCGAAGCGCCTCCATTGCTCAAGTATAAATTCTACGCGCAAAGGTTCAAGAGATCCTCGGTCTAAAGAGTAACTTGCATCAAGATCCAAGAAAGGTCCGCTACTTAACCGCGTAAGATATGCACGGGTCGTTTTTACACGCTGACAAACCGGCAGACGGCGACGGCTCATCTCGTGAGATTCATGAAGGCGATGTGGTCCAGACTGCGGTTGTAAGCGAAGCGTGGACGATGGAACACGAACTCAATGAGAACAAGATCTGGAGTATGTGTGTAGGTTGGGTAGAAAAGGGTCTCGGTATCAGAGAGCATCGGCTACTCTCGCAGCCTCCTCATCTTATAAGGCCGTCCGCCATATCTCTCGGTCCAGCTGCTGGCGTTGCTACCACTGCCGTCGTTGTTCTTATTATTATTATTGCTGCCGTGCGGTTATTACTGCGTGCGCAGGCGAGGGATCGCACAGGGTCCAGATATCTTGCCGCGCGGGTTGGACACGCAAGCGGCCTCTGCGTGAATGTGTAACTGGCATGATGTATGGGGTAACGGAGGACGCGAAGCCACGAGGAGGACGTACAGAGGGAAGGGCGTAAACGCCGGTGGCACTCTGGTGGGGATGAAGGAATGAGAGTACGAAACCAAAGGAAGGAGCGAGGACGATGACGAAGAAGAAGAAGAAGAAGAATAGAAGGAGGAGGCGAAACGGGGAGGAACTAGTTATGGTAATGAGGAGATGCAATGATAGCTCAGTGCTCGTTCCACCTTTCCTCTGCTCTGCTTGACTCCTGCCATCCTGCCTATCTCCTACCTACGTCCTGCGACTACCTTCATCCTTCAGCTCCTACGGCAATGATCTTCGGGCCGCTTACTCCTTTTATTCCGTTCCTCCGTAAGAGCCATATTATCCGTGTGAGCTGCAATTTGAAACCGCGGGTATGTGTGCGGCGTCGTATAATGGGACGGCTGCTCACTTTAAACAGGGTAAATAACTCGCAGTGGCGTCGCTTTATCTGGAGCAACGTCGGAGTCGTGCTGACTCTTCTATACCGGGACGCACCAAGCCGCGAGGGAGCGGTGGCCTTTTTTTCTGATCTTGCCTTCACTCTCCACGAAACGCTCTCATATTTCAATCCTCGCGCGCCGCCCCCTCGTGTCCTTCCGTTGCCTTGAGACCGTTTCTTCTCTCGTTCTCGGTGACTTTCAACGATTCCCCCACATCCTTCGGTACCTCGCGCGACGACAACGTAATTCCCTTTGGATCAAGACAGTTCCCTTCCGCGCATACTCATCTTTTCTTCGGGACATCTTACCAGACGTTTGAATTTCGTTACGTTCGCGAGGTGACTGTTGTACGATGAAAATGTGAATTTTCCATTTTTCCCAAGTTATAAATATTGGTTAAGCGCACTGAATATTGTATGCCGTTTTTTGTAATACGGCAATCGTTTGTAAGGCCATCAACTAAATATTCAACTTATCTTTATGCGATCGTCATTGACCTTTTAGTACCGACGTTATTATTTAAATTGCCTCACTCTCGCTTCGTTTGTTACCCTAATATTACAGCCTCGTAACAGTACTTCTCGTGTCCGTAAGCATTAGCGTGGATTACTGGGATCTGAGAGCAGTCAGAGGAATGGGACTTCTTTCGAGATGAAAGGATTATCCCTTGACACTGGAAATCAACGAAGATATCCTTCTGTTCGTTAGTTGGTTCGTTTGCAGGATCGATTTCCTATCACAAGCCGTATCATTCGTTCTGTGGAAATGAAAGCTCGTTTATCTGAGGTTCGGCGCCGAGAATAATCGATTGGATTATTATCGGCGTGCAACTAGTCCTTAGCTTCCTATTACTACCAAACAGTGAATACGCCTAGTTATAACGAGTCAATGGGGCACGTCCGTATTGACTAAATTTTACTTTCTGTCGTTCACAAATTTTTGATCAATTTCAAATAAATTACGTTTAATTAAATGCAATCAATACCGAGTATTCATCGTTACAAACCAAAAACCTTTTAATTAGATCTGCTTTACTTAAGTGTCGGTTCTCGTAAATCACGTCAAGTTTGAACGCTTAAAGAGCGCTCGGAAGGAAGAAAGCAGTATACCAGAATCCGGAATTGAATATAAACGTTCATCGCAGTGCCGCTAAATTGTCTTTCGGTCATTTCGGGTCGCAGGTGTTACTACAATTCCTGGGATTAATGGCTGCACTTTTTTCAATATGACAGGACATACAAAAACGTATCGCGTTACGCCACTGTAGTTATCGCTATATGGGCATCGGGGCGAACGTAAAGGGACACGACAACGACAACCATTACGCTTTATTCGGATTAATCGATGTTACAAATAATACCAACTATTTCCAATAAACCTAACCTAACCATTCGCGAGTAATGTGAAAATCGAACTAATCGCTAAACTTGAGTCGAGTACTTTAACTACGTGTGTAAATCTAAACGCGTCCACTTTTTTTTTACATATGTGGTAACAAAAAGACGCCACGTCGTGCCGTCAAAAGTTTATACCGGGTTTTAGGTTAGATTCGTGCCAATGTTAGGTTAAATTAACGACAAGCAGAATTCATAAGTCATACATATTTTTCTCTGGCAATGGCGGATAATATATTACTGCATAAGAGGAACCCATTCCGACGCACCTGGCCACCGTCGGAGATCCAAATCAGGACAATGGTTTCGCGGTCTGGCAATATCCTGCGTGAAATAATGAGTTGCAATAAGATGCTCAGAAGTAAAACACGAGCGAGAGACCGTGAGCGAATGAGCAAGCGAGTGAATGTCTTGGGAAGCCTAGACGAACAAGAACCCTGAAAAGAGACGTCGAACCGAGTCGTGGGAGGAAACATTACCTTGTTCACGGTAACCTGCAACCTCCATTCAAGATTTTATTTCAGTGTGTAAAATTGCGGTAGCCCTTTACCATTCCGACGCTCGCGCCACTCTGCGTCCGTATCGCACACCATTATCATCATACATGCACGCATCCAACTGCTGGATAAAGTAACTCCTCCAAATTGAAACTGCAACGCGCGTTCAAGAATTGCATAACGATACTTATCTAGCACCCGACCATTTCTTCAGAATATATATATACAACACGATGCAACGTATTCCTCGTGTAAAATTGAACCTGACGTTACGCGCGCAACTCTGAAAGAAATAATGTACATACGTCGCATACCTCATGGTCTCCCGTCCTGTAGTGGTTTGAATCATTTAGAAGTTTCTTAGCATCCAGTTCAGCATGCAGACGGCTACCTTTAAAACGAATTAATATTTAAGCAATGCTACGGTAGAAACCCACCGCAAAGTCGCCGTACACCCGCATCGGAATCCGCATCGTCCGACTCCTATATCCGATGGTTGACGTATATCCCGAGTATTCCACCAGACAAATACGTGGATGGAAAAGGCGAGTCTTTCTCACTGTCACGTTTGGTATCAGCATCTCTCTTGTCTGCACGAGGGTTAAATAAATTGTACATTCCGTTTGATGGTGTCCGACGGACCCATCCCGCACCTACATGTACACCTGCGTATCACGTACGAGATTTTCGAAGGATCAATCTGTCAGCAGGGGGTTAACCAATGGGTACTGAAACGACGTCGAAAGTCCGTGAAAGTTCCTCGTCTACTTGTCGCGTGTCTTCATTAACGAGCTTGGCCGACTCGCGTCTAGTCACGTTTACGGATCCATGTAGCATTCAAGGAGGATTCTGGCGAACGATCGGTCCGACTGAGTAAAGTGAACATGAGAAGAGTATAGAATTGGATATAGTTACTCGTCAGGAGTGAGTGGGACAGGCAGATAATGTTCCGACTGAAACTAGAGAACCAGTGGGTGGGCAAGAAGGGATACATTGATCGTCCAAGAATGGACCACTTTATATACTATACGGAACTGTCCCGACTAATTCCGGTGAGTTGTTCAAGTAGCTAGTTGGACTACTTGCTGACCGGATGATAGAGTGACGTAAGCTTCGAGGACCAAGAGCACTCGAATTGCTTGAGGATTCGAGTAAGAGCTACCGTCTACCAATAGGGCCATCCTTATACGATGAGAATCTCTCTGTGATGGGTCCAATCAGTCGATTGTTCGATGTTCAGCCGATGGCAAAGGAAGCATTCACCGTGAATTTACCTATGCTTATCACCATAATACGACAAAGGGTGGGGTGGTTCGGTATAGGAACGGTGCATTGTTCAACCTGCCCAGGTCGTCCAGGGTGTCCATGCTTTACGGGAACATCCCTTTTGCTCGCCGAGGAACCTATATCCGTTTTATCGATCGTTGCGCCTGGCCTCTATTTATCTTTTCGCTCAACTAGTCGCGGGATGAGACCATCTTATGTACGTTGCTGTGCCCTTACATAACCGATACTCATGCTGCTAGTACCTCTACTATCTAACCACCTTTAGCGCAAACCTATGATGCCGATAACCGTACGGTTTACTCGTTTTAATTTGACGCGTTCCTCCGGGAATTTCGTCTTTTAACTATGTATTTGAACTTTTTATGTATAGATTGGACGTAGATTTAAAGTTTTATTTGCAAAGATTTCATCAGGATCGTACTGAATATCTTCTTCATTGTTATTAATTAACGTTACTTACATCGTCCGATAATTGTACTTTTGGATTTATTGATTTAATTATTTCTTCAGTCAATTTTAAGTCAAATATTAATAACTAAATGGGATGCGTAATTGTCTTTTATTTATTCTTGGCGCAATGACGACAGATACGCAAATTAATAATACAGCTTAGAGAAGTAGATTTCTATGCGGTCATTGAAATTCAAAAAGATGCGCTTGTGTGCATTGCATAAGTGTCACTTGGCATTTCGATGTCCTTTTCAAGAGGGATGGCAAGAGATAGAAAAAAGAGAGAAATAGGCTCAACTTTTTAAATGCCAAGCAAATTGCACAGCCAATTTGTTCCATACGACTATCCGTCGGGTCCGTCTATTCGTTCGAACACAAAGAACCTCCGAGTAAATGGCTCTTTCGTTTCGAGTAATTGCATTTGTCGTTTCATGATGCTAATATGCCAGCACGGTTTTTGGATTTCGCGTGGATTCCGTATGAGCGTCCCTATTGTCCTCTTATACCTCAGTCGCAATGAATGGGACGTCTGCGCTATGCATTTTCAGTACCCTTCTACCGATCGCACTTGTTAGCGGAGATTTCTCTGGCCTTCATACGCGATGGAAGAAACGAAGTAAAATGAGAATCCAGCGAGAGGGGTTCCGTAGGCACACATTAAAAGTGCATCCTGGCTTTCACCTCTGAAGAGGGAGAACGAAGAACGGAAAGAACGCAAAGAAATAAATGAATATCCTACGTACGGGCTACAGGGAGGAAGCAAAGGTGGCACCAGGAAACTCTCTCCCGAGAAGTAAACTCATGAAGTCTGAATAGCCAGCGAGTCTATAGAAATTGTTCCCTTCTGTTTTACAGTAAATAACCACCCGCAACACTTGCATTGCTCGAAGCTTTAAGGATAAAAGCCCCGAGTCCAACACGTGATTAGACTTTCCATACACAAAAAAGTTCAATATTTGTAATTCGACAATCGCGATGTAATAAATAGATAAAATAAAGTTAACGTGTCTCACACAGGTTATGTTTTCAATTTATATTTTCGTCATGGTAATAACTGCACCTGCGCCGGTTTAGGTAATTAAAATTATTTCCTCCTTCCGGCATCCTTGGCGCAGACACTTCCGCCGTGTATACTCCTCTCACCACACCTAATTAGCGCTCTCGACTATATCATAATTTATTAATAATACCTGCAGGATAACTTATTACCATCTTAGGGGCTTAAATACAACCCCTCGAGATATTAACCCACGTAACCGCAGTGACCTTATGAGGTTGCCGTCAATTTTCTAGTGTGGCTGCCAACGCCATTTTTATTAGTTCCCTCTTTTTCCGCCTCGTGGCGCTGCCTATAGACAAGCAAATATACCTAACCACCTGTAGTATTCTTGTCCCGCTTGTAGTATCGAAAAAGACCTGCATGATTTCACATGGGCATCGGGTTTCTCTCTGTCCTGTCCTGGCGGCTCCCTTCTCATCCACACGCTTTTCTTTTTCTTCACTTTTTACGTTGCCTACCTTTTTGCATGACTTGCGCGATCCTCCCTTTCGCAAGGATCCTCGAGGTGTTCGATGTGACTCGGCCGGCGTGGTTCTCCATGGATGGTTGCGCACGATCTCGTCCAAGCTTGTCCCTAATGTTTACTCTCGGAATGACACCCCTTCCCTGTTTTACAACCGGGTTTCAATTTTATTTTACAATCATCCCGCCATGATATACCTGCGTCAGACCGTGGTATACCGCTACAATATAAAAATCATTAGCTGTATGAATATTTACTAAATATCCCTGCTATTTCATACAGCAGAGTCCGTTTATAACGACAGGCAAGTTACAGGAAAACGATGAGGTATTAAACGGGACGACGTAATAAGCAAAATAAAAATTTGTAGCGATGTACTTATATTCAAATCAAACTTAAAGGGGCAGCAGGTATGACACAATATGCGGTCGATTGTTTCACCTGAACCTTATTCTTAAACTTCTTTTCCTTCTATTTTTCTTCTGTACATTAACCTTACCATTTTCTATTCTTTTTCAAAGATTTGGTGTTAATATATTTAATTATTAATTGGCAATAAATTTCAGCAGCAAAATTAATTTATTTTCATAGTCATATCTATTTCCCTACTGGTAATCGATATATTGCATTAACAGAATAGGGTCGTATTACGAAAGCTGACGCGACTGCTGAACTGTTAATTGGCGTGACATTTTGTTAGCTCGTGTCGCTACGACAACCAATGTCACGTATTACCTTTTTATCTGGTAATGTCATTCAGTCCAGATTCTACGGATCATTTGATTTACCTGGAACACATCAATTACCCGAATTCCGACAAAATTATCATACCTAAATCGTATCGATAAATTCCATCTCCTGTCCCTAATCACGCCTCAAAGTTTGCATAATGTTTCGTAAACGCCGTTTTCACAATAGTAAGATACTGATACCTAGAAGGCGGCATACGAGAATGGCCTTTTTTATTCATTTGATAAACCAGTCAAACTTATTACAGACACCGTCAAGAGCCCTTTTCGGTATCTTGTACCTTGGTTAATATCTCTACGAAGAAGAGAACCGTAGCCTCGTTCATCGTATCTTCATCGTACCCATCCATTCCGTTTACCCAGCAAGAGGATGGGGCCCGTTCTATCCCCGAGGGTTGGACTAATGTCGTCGGCGGAATCTCCGTCTGAATGCATTTATTTGGACAATTTGGACGTGAAAAAGAAACAATCTGAAATCGGATCGGTTCGAGCTATACATGTAACTGCATTGAGGATGCATTGAGATGAGGCGAGTCTGGTAGGGAGCGATACGTAGAAAGGCAAAGGGGAGGAGGATCAGAGTATAGAGCAGAGTGTGAGATGGCGAGACGCATAGTACACACGACAAAGAAAGGGAGAGAAGGGATAGGACGAGCAGCAGAGAAGAAGAGAGAAGGGTGTGTGTAAGGAAGAAAGCAGTAACCCGTTATGGAGATGAGAGAGCCACCGGACAATGCCTTTCGACCGGGCCTGAATTCATAATCCTCATTCCTCCGCGCGGCGCACAATGATCCAAATATGTTTTATGTATAACAAAACGCTTTTATAAATGTTTATCATTAATTTAAATATTATCTGATGCGGGTGGCATTCAGTGGAAGAGCTCCCTGAGGACCGACGTCAACCGTCGCAGCAGCAACGGATGAGGAATGGCTTGGAGATTTTTCACTGCCTACCGCAGACTGCTTTTACGTCTTCCATCCCTCGAGATCGCGTCGGTCTCTCTGTTATCCACTTCTTCGGCTTCGCTCTGAAAGTTAAGAATGAATTAGACCAAAGAAAGGCAAACTCTGCCCTCGGCTTACGAGCAGCCAATGAACTTCCAACTTTTCATCTTTCCATATACCTATACTTCAAGTGCCGTGCTCTCTCTTAGCTTATTCAGGAATCAGTGCTGCCCTCTATCTTCTACACGTTATTCTTATGCTTATTTCGATACATTTTTTTTTCTTCTATCTCATCTTCGTCCAACCTCTTACTCGTTACTGTATATGCTTAGTTATACGTTTGGAACGACTATTTATTTAGGTAGCATTGCGTAACTATGTATTTGCAATATGCTCGGTTCACTCAGACCCCTAGTACCTTTTTGTTGAATCGTACGTGCATACGTAACTTCGCAGTAGGTACTTGTACAGCTTGGGGGAATGAGAAAGCTCAGCAACTTCGATCCTAAATAATTGCTGTCAACCAGCAGTAATTCGCTTCTAGCTAAGTACCTACCCGTTGAGTTTCATATTCACGGCTTCGACGTCATTATTTCATCCCCTTGCTCTACGTACCGTCTTCGACGTCACAATGTTTTGGCGCAATTGCAGCGAGTCTATTAGGGTTCTATTGCTCTGACATTTCGCACTTTTCTATGTCGCACTCAGGCAATTGGTGGCGTTTCGATAATTAGTAAATGCGAATTTCCAAGCCCCTGGTTATCGAGTTTCTTTAGGCTCTGCCGATCAGGTTGCGTGCTGCGAATAAAAGCAGTAGGTCCGTAGACGTTTACGTTAGCGCAAAATTGCCTTAATATGACGTCATTAGACGCTCTTAGCCATCAACGTTATTTACCAGCATCGCTTTCTTTGTTCTTTTATTTGCTTCTTATTCCTCGACCGTGGGTAAGTCACGTTGGTCTTCTTTTTTTGCTTTCACCTTCATCCTCTTTGGAAGATGAAAATGGAGCTTCTCCGACAACTCACTCTTGTTTATATTTACTACAGCATACCGTTACTTAACCCACCTGAGTCTCGATTCCAGCTTCTGGCGCGAAACAGTCCCTAGGCGAACGTTACGACAAACTAAATCGATAAAATTGTACTCTGAACAGCTACTTATCTGGGTTCCAAACAATCTCGAGAACTCGTCTAAAATTCAATAACGAAATCCCTGTTGTAATATCGATCGAGTTTGACCACGTAAAGGATTAAGGGCACAGACTATACTTTATGTAGTTTAGCTAGATTCTCGGCTCTCTCCGTGTCTCTTCCGTAATACCGTAGGGTCGTAGTTCACGTAGCTGGGCTAAGTGCCTGGTTAAACCGGTGGAAAGTTTAATAAGGTTTACGATCAGTTCTCGCGACAGGCATTTCGGCCGACCTTGAGCTTGGGTTCCGCTACAGTCTGAAACGACTGTTAATAATGCGACCAGATTACGGAAGTGCGCGTCGTCATCGGTAATTTCGAGTTTGACGTGTCACGGTTTATTCGTCGACATTAAACAAGAGACGGTAATACGAACAATTTCATAGGTGTTGACGATAAGCGCCTTTAATAACTGTTCTAGGGTTGTTTAGCGAGGTAATTTCGTGTACTGGAATGAAGAGGGTCTGACTGAGGTAAAACGTAATTTCCAGCTCGATGAAGCAATTAGACGATGACCCAAATGAGACCAACGCGTCCGGAACGCCACAATGAGTTAAGGAATTCTCCTTGAACGCCAGGACCAATGTCTCCTTGGTGTAAACACTTAACCGGTTGGTACCGAAGGTATAGACTCATTCCGGGGAACACAAGCTCCTTCTCTTATTTCCAGATGGAGAATCGAGATCCGTAGCGCGCGTTCGTCGACCGATAAGAGCCAGGAGAAATGTGACTGGTGTAGCGATCTCGTAAAATGCCTTGGCCCTGGGTCTCTTATCTCGCATCTTGGGAGACTCTTGAATTAGAATGGGAATAAGGATAGGGTTAGGATGACATCTTTCTGGGAAGGTGAATATACGCGCGATACTCAAGTTGCATGATGTACCCATTACATGGGTATATGCTACTTTAACGTGCCATTTAAATAGCTGACTATTTTTTCTTTCCTTTCCGCTCTCATCTCGACTTCGCATTTACATTGTATACTCTTTTATTTTCATGGCGTAAAATGGTTCGCGACAAAAGAACGATTTCTGGTAGCCGGATAAATGTGGTGTGTATTAACTGGTTTTGGGAGCGTCTCTTTGGGCTTTTCATGCTCTGTCGGTTTCTGCCGATTAAGCGTTTTTTTCTTTTTTTTTTTTTTTTTTACTTATCCATGTCGTTATACAAGAACCTCTTCAAGTTCCTCGAATTCTCTGCGTTTCACTCCGATGACATTCTCGCGCAATATTCTTCCCTTTCAATACCCATTCACTGTCAGATACTTTTATTTCAATGGACTCGACTTGTCTCTCCACGTTCCACGTTGTAAATGTACAATTCGACGATTCGGAGGCGGCATTTCATCTTTTACATTTCAAGCAGTACGGCAAATTGGAATCCCGCGTGCACAGCCAGCCGTTACCAAATGGGCCACGCTGATCGATCTAGCGTAAGATTGAGGAATAAGAGAAGGCAAAAATGAAGAGGCGGGAAAAAAGGTACGCGGTGCCGTCGCGCGCCGTTGATTCTGTCCAACCAGGCGTCCCGCCGTCTCGCGACATTTCGTGGCGCGCTACCCTATCCCACCGGGAAAGGGTTAAGAAAGACCTTAAGTATGCCCACGTCTATACGCGTGTGCACTCATGCAAATACCAGACAGAGGGTACATCCTGAGACTGTGACGCCCGCGTAATACGAATTGAGAAAGGGGTATGAGAATCTAACCTCTTGAAGCGTAATACCGGTAACACGTCCGACTTCACCGTAGTATGTCTATAGATATATATAGTATAGTATAGCGTATAGAATCCTCATAGACGGGTTTCTTCACGTACTGTACATAATGCCGGGTTCCTAGTGGACTACCGTAATTAATATAAATGCGCAGGGGCAACGTTCGATCGGTCGTAAACGGTAATCGGCTCTGGAAAGAAGTAAGGTACCGATTCACGGTGCGCGGTAGGGAGAAAAAAGGAATGAAAAATTGGGGAAGAATAAGAAAAAAGAAAAAGAAAAAGAGAGAAAAAGTCTCCTCCGAAACAATTCGACGCCGGAGCCTTAAGTGACGAGCGTGACGGAAGGTGACCGTCGATCATTCCTTTCGGCTTCTACCTATACCCGAACTTCGGTCCACTCTGCATTCATCGAAAAGCCAAATTACGTGGACACTCGCCATGAGCTACGAGAAGCTGTGCGTTATGTGCTCGATTATTGGAGACGTTCCGGTACCTTAACTCTGTATGGATTCCGTTAATCCTTTTATATAGATTGAATAAATGTATCAGCCATTCGGATAGATTGTACCTATTACACACGTGTGTCTTACTTCATTTTCTTCGGAATTGAAAATTAATATCTCTCGTCTGTCAGGCATGGATATGATACTAGGATGACTTGACTACTTTAGTACACCTCCTACCATTCTTAATCATCTTCTCGTATATTATCTTTATGCAATTTGAAGCTCAAGCTCGAATCATCCTTCTTTTGGATTATCTCGATATCGATGTTACTCTGTTATCCAATATTCCGTTTTTTTTTTAGTCTAAGAAGAAACCGATTTTTTATCGATTTTTCACGTTTCCATTACCGATTAAAGATTTCTATGATGATTTGTCGATTCAATCGGCTCCGCCTACCTATAAATATGTATATCGCTTCCTTCATGAAATATTATAATCACGTGCAGTAGATATCGCGCTATAGAGGTTTTCGGGATTTATGAAATACAATGATTTATTTTCTCGAGTATCACGTACACGAGACAGCGATGATCCGACCCTGTATCACGCTGGCTGAATTAATTGGAGCGCCGTATAATTGCTCAGGGTGGAGAATCGGTTACACGAGGGGATGCTTTCGTATAGATAACTCCATACACGTAGAAATGAGTATATGAAATGTATAGGTATAGTGTGGCCGTATCTTAAGCCTCACACTATAGTGCTTCAGTTAGGGGTGGATCGTGTATATTGAAGTGGCTGAGCACGTAGAGAGGCAAGCCCCGTCGCGACGTACCGTAAAATAATAATAACCAAGGGATATTTATGGCCGCAGAATCAGGGGAATTTTTTGCTGGAAAATCGGTGGAGAATCGAGACGAATCAAGCCGGTGGGAATTTTGCATGGTTGCTTCTTCTCATTTTGCCATTATTGGAGATAGATATGTTATACGTAAGCTTATATCTATATACGTATTTTACTACGTGTCATTTCGCCAGAAGCGTAGAAAAAGAAATGTTGCGTAACTTTATTGCTACGAAATGATTTGGCAGTACGCATCCTACGCGAATGTGCGAATTATTCGCGAATATATTTTACCGTGCATTTTTATCACCCTCTAGTGTTGCATCGCTGCCAGTACTACTGTACGGTACAGTACTGAGGTACCGTAATACGTACATGCACGCATTTCCGCTTTCAAGTAGAACGAAAGCACAGGGGATTGGGAAAGGAAAATAAAAGCTTGAAAGAACAGCAACCGCCGGTGCAACGAGGGAGATACCTTGCTGAAGTGAAAGACCCACGGGAAAGTAGTCTGTGTATTAAGTATTTAAAAAAAAAGAAAGGAAAAATAGGGATTTAAAAAAGGATAAAATTTATACGGATTTAATACGGAACGACGTTTGTATTTACAAGTTCATGCTGATTTTTAAACCCTTTTATAAGCGTAGTGATACAGTTCGGAGTCTCTTGAAATTGTGTTAGTTAAAATCTCTTTTCTCTGTGTCAAATTTAAGGGAAGTAGACGCTGCTAACTTTTTGCGATAGATAGTTGAACGAACGTTTTGAAAAATAAAACACGAGCGCCATAGCTGATCGTGACGTTTCCTAGAAACTGTAAAGTCCTGAATGCAAACTTGTTTCCATGAGCAAGAAGCTGCCGTGCAGAGGTTCAAAGGTCAGAAAAGTTTCGTTATGCTCCTATAGGATAACTATGTGTTGCAGGCATCGAGGATGAAGGTAACCATCGGTACGTGTATAGGTATACCGTCAAAGGATTGTATAATATAAAAAAGAAATTTATCGTAGCGACTAATCCTACTGGAATGCCGAACGTTGCACATTAGACGTCATACCTGGAATAAGGATAATAATGAAGGAAGTTAAAAGAAAGAATAAAAAGAGAAATACAAAAAGCCGCAAGAATAGCTCGCAGAGACGTTAACACGCGTGACCGTTCGGGACTCACGTGTCCGGCTCCAAAGCTGGGACCTTTCTGTGCGTATCGAAGGGCCTTTTCGAAGGAACTAAATTCAATTTTAATAAAGCCCAAGGCGAAAATAAAAGATCCCTTAGGAGCAAACAATGCCCTCGAATTGGACGAGGCGTCCTCGTACGGTCTGCTCCTGATCCTGTGGTCACTGGATAATTATATCGAGGCGTCGGCCTGGAATTCATGCTACAAAAACTAGGGAATAAGAAAGGGTAAAAGTAAAAGAAGTTAAGAGAAATAAAGAGAAAGCCTACCTCAGAGCGGTGGACGCCGCGCGTCGCGCTGCTACCCGATTATAAAGCAATGACCTGTATGGTTTTACGCGACGGTGTCCTATGGCCTATCTACGTTTTGAGAGAGGTCCGACGCATTCCGACGCCTCCCTATGAGTGTGTTACGTAGCTCGCGTCTACGAGTGAACGTCGTCGGGACGCCAGGGATCGATGCTCCATTATTCGGGAAAACGTGTCGGCGACAAAGCCGCTCTACTGTGACGTCCCTCCTGCCTACTCGATGATGCTTTAGGGTACTCGACGCTCGGACGTAAAACGGCCTGGCTGAAAGGTACTTGGAGACGTTACTCCTCCGGTTACAAGAACGGATTACAGATTTAATGGTCTTTACGGGTTTCCGGATACGATTACGGTCGACGTGCTTCGATTCGACGCTCTTTAAAACCGATCGCTATATGGAAGATCTGCCGAGACTTTTGATTCGCCTAAAACGTACAGTCTTGTAGTATTTTGTTCTATATGGCCAATCAGAAAGAATTTATACAGATCTTTAATACCCCTTGTTTCTGTTAATAGTGATGATTTTACATTAATGATACCGTATTTATACTTATTTTTGCTGGCTTATGAGTCTCCGAATTCTCGTACAGCTTATAGAAATTCTAATTTGTCTTTCGCACAGCTCAAGATTAGAAGGGTCAGATATATTTTGAAAAAAAAATATATTCACAACACGCTATCGGGTTGTATATCCAGGACGCAACTGGTCGTGAAGTTGGTAGCAGTGCGAATGAATAATTTCCATGTACTGCTATAGCGGTAACAGCGGCCCCGAGTAATTCCCGATATTTACAGCTGGATACGGCAGAAACTCCCTGCCTTATCAGGCAGGGTGTTTCGAGTGTTTAGTAGAAGCGTAATTGCACCGAATATATCAACGAATAGTTAAAGCTTCCTAGTAGAACTTGCCACTTTTTCAAGAACCTCAATTATACGTAAACAACCTAAGGTACCCTATATATGTAGTATATGCATCATATATGCAGTACATATATCGTAATTGCCTAACGACGTGAAATTGCCAGTCAATTACCAAAGTACTTACGCCGACTTATGTATGTTTTATGGTTCGTTTCAGGACCGGCACGTCAAGGCTGCTGGCAGAGATCCACAAATGGACACCAGCCAGGACTATCGATTGCTTCTTGGATATGAGAACAAAACGCACACGGTGTTGCGTTTCAGCAGAAGTTACGACACCTGCGACCTGCGCGACCTCAAGATTACCGTAAGTGACTTTAATTTTGATATATCCGGGAGCTCATCCGTTCGATTCGATCCGTACGACGCGTGATTCTGTCTTATCAAAGGATTTCCTTGAGGGATTGACTTATAGGCGTATCTCCGTTCGTAGGATAAAAGCGTAATTCGTTCTAGATTCAATCTTGTCGCAAAAGGTGCGGCAACGCCCAGTCCCATCTATACGAAAGTACGTGACACTGTTTCCGAGAAAAATGGATAAAGGATTCGTGGCACGCGAACCTCAGGAATATATATGTATACATATGTCGCAAACAAATGCTGAGGTAACAAGAGGAACGAAAGGATGAAAGTGCTGTTAGTGCACTTGGTTTTCTCTAATCCGTGATTATACAGCTTATCCAATGGGTTGGATTATCGAGAGTTTGCTATACGTAGACACGTTTCAAGAATTTTAAGCATTACGCCATTTCGTATTGATCTCGCTGTAGGTTCGGATCATTGAATTTTTTTTTTACGTCAATACGAATTAATCTTTTTTTCTTTGTCTATTTTTTGAGGGGAATTTTTCTTGTCTTCCACAATTCGTCCTTAACAATTTTCTCGTAAAAATATATTTCTTCCTTGGCATTTTGTGCACAGTCATTTTACCTCTGTTCTTGGCCCTTTTTTCTTGTAGCAGGCTATGTCAGCAAAAGACAATGATTATGCTTGAGCAAAGCGACACGATGCCCCGAGCATTTCGTTATTGCGGATCTACTCGATCTTCGGCACGAGTTCCAAGAATCGTTTAGTTATGTTCTATAGAGAGGTCGTTTGGCAGTGGTAATAAAAATGTAGTACGCCAGCTTTTGTTTAGCGGAAACAATTTATATTCGAGTGACAGGTAAAAATTCTTTTCAATAAATCTGAAATTCAGTACAATCGATTAGGTGACATTTTGTCAACGATGACCCATGACATACACGTAGTGTGTATACATATACCGAATATCATAATTTCTTCCAGTTCCGTTATCTCCTCGTAGTATCGCTATACACGATACTCTTGCTACTGAAAAAGAAAAGCTTGAGGAAATATACCCATCAGTTCGTAAATGAAAAAAAATAAATAAATAAATAAAATTCGTTCACGCACAAAATATAACACTCCGGAATATAAAAACTGTTGTATTATAAAATCATATCTTTTTCACGATGCTTGGCTATTATAATAGCTGTATCGTTCACTTACTTGTAAACAGGGTCTTATGTATTCATGTATTCCAGCGACGCGACTCACTCTGACAAAACAGAGCTGGTCTTCGCTAACAGCTATATTTACATATAATTAAGTAGAGAGAAGCTTTCGAGCTGGCCGCGGCGTCTTCTGATTATAATTTGGTCTTCGTCCATGGAAGCAAATGCCACGAACTCGTCCGGACAAAGAAATTGCCATAAACCGTGGCGATCCCGACCATTGTCCATTACACCCGAAGACACACGATTATCATTTACTCAGAATCAGACTCATTTGCTCAAATGACTTTTGGCTCCAGACTCACGAGCCAAACATCTAAACCCACCATATAGGTATATATGACATACATAACCAAGATTATTTTTTGACTAATGAAAATTAATCCTTATAATTTGTTGTTCGTAAATTGTATTTTTAACATATATCTACGAGGGTTCCGTGCGCTTCTATATTTCACCTGGTCTAAATGTGAACCACCTGCCCCAGCAGGACTCTTATCTTCGTATTTAAATATACGTATACTCGATGGCACGTATCATTCAATGCCTAATGCGCGTCCTATAAAAAAGCATAAAGCGTTACACGCTCGATGAACTCCTACGCGAAAATAAAACGCAATATTGTAGCGAGCGATTTTTATCCGACGACAAACCCCGAGAAATGCTGGTAGTTTTTTGTTATCTGATCGCGTGATGTATCGGAGCCCGCTGTTGTATATTTACAGTGACGTGTATCCTTCTAGATAGATCTAGACCCGTATGCTAGGGTTACCCTACGATTTCATAGTTACCCGTCCAGAAATTCATAGCCTTACGAACGAGTTGTCTGTGAATCATTGCGATTCCCGTGAATCATATGTAGAAAAAAAAAGTGGAAAAAATATACGAACCGTTACAAGTAGTTCCTATAGATTCGTAAAAGCTGGATGTAGTTGAAAATTCAAATATTTGTTCGTTTCATGGGAAAAATTCTGAAATCGATGAACGATATGCATTGCTCCATCTAGCTGGACTATCGGGCGATCATTCTCTACAGGCTACTGCTGGATACGAAAAAGAATTTTCTGCGAAACAGAGAGAATCCGAAGCCCCGATGTGTCAGTTACACGCCAAATAGAATCGCGCTGCATTATGTTGAGTAAATTGAAGGTGTGAAAATGGTTGTCTTCTGCGTTTACAGCATTATCGACTCGGTCCTGGTACGGTACACTACTGTAAATTTTAGTACTATAACGCGCAGTCGGACGATTCGTATTAAGAGGTACTTTGGTATAATCTATTTCAGCGTCCGTTGATTGATTATTAATACTGCCCAGCTACCAACATCACTCGATTTAACATGTAGACGGGTTCTAGCGCAGAGTGCAGAATTAAATGAAGCACCCGTCAGTCGAACCAGACGAAGGATGACTAACGTTGGGACAGAGCTGGTTCTACGGGTTCTGAGTATTTCCGATACGTCTACTTCCCTTGCCACCGAAGCTAGTCTGATAAATTGACTCTGATTCATTGTGCCGTACGAAATTGATAGACGAATAGATAGATAAATAGAAAGATAAGATAAACAGAAAATATAATACAGGATAAATCGGAATTCGGTTATGACGAATATTTGAAAATTAATTAAATAATTGCTATAAAAGATAAACCGTATCGATTAGCTTTCACGCAGTCGTATTTTGGTCGACCCGAGTATCGTATTTTCTCTAGATAAATCGAATTCAGAGATGCAACCGGCTCGTCAACCTACGTCGGATAGTCGCTCCTCTGTAAACGACATGTGTGCTCAGCACGTCCTGCCTAAAAACCGATCTCGTTATTTCGACAATATCGAGAATCCCGAGAGGTTGGCATGGCGCTTATTGGTCGACGTCGACGTCGTCCACGGCGCTGACAGCGGAAACGACTGCATCGGATTTTTTCCCAGGCATGTCCAATAAATCACGCGAACTGCGTAAAAGCGCTCAGTCGAGAATGTCACACTTTAATGCAAGCTGAGCCCCTGAAAAATTCTCTAATGGCGCATACGCGCGCATACCGTCTATTTTACGAGTTTCACGCCGTACCGTCCGGGATTTTATGAAACGTGGCTCATTTGCCATAGGCTGCCGCGTGCTTGTCGCTTTTTAACGCTTAAGCTTCGTTTATTTTAATATCGTTCGTTAACTCGAGAAATATTCAAATAGAGTTTCGCATCTATCGGTGTCCAGCGACGTGCAGGACTTCAACCTAGATTGGACCAGGTCGAGGAAGGGACGTGGTACTGAACTCTGTGAGGATGATGCTGGACGTAGGGAGATTGGTGTGCCTTGCGAGTCTCGTTGGGATTGGTTGGCTGACCTGGTTCCACTTCTATTTCATTCCTATCGTCGTATCTAGTTTACCACGTAGCCCTGGGTAGCTGTTACCTACGTACTGGCATTGGGAAAGCCTCCTGGCCAATCCCTGCTCGGAATAGCTATTGGACTGAAGGAAAATCGAATTTGACGGAGAACCTGCCGATGAACAGTGGTGTGCGCCTTTTCTCTTCGGAGATAAGAGGAGAGCGCAAAAAAAGAAAAAGAAATCGAAAGAGACCAAGTCGAGGAATGAGATTGCGTGGTGCGCGAAGTGCTCGTGAATCGCGACAAGATCGAAACTACGTTAGGGATGAAATGACTCGATTGGATAATGTTTTTACACTGTGAATAGCTTTTTGACAAGTTACAAAATGTGGATTTTACAATAATTTGAAAATAAAATGTTTATCTCGTTTTATTTTCTTTCATAGAGAGTATAGGAGGAGATCTGGAGAGATTTTGAGAGTGAATAAATTTAGTATGCCTTTGGGTCATTTCTTTTTTTTTCAACTTTTTTTTTATTCTCTGCTACTATCATCCACTTTTTGTCAACATGTTTATCGGAGGAGCCACGAACAAACAAGGAAAAATGACTACCAGTCCTTCTCTCCTCCTCCGTATAACTGCTTCTTCTTCTTCTTATTTTATTCCTCCCTCTACCACCGATCCTCCGACTACTACACTTTTTCCCTTGGACTAATGATAGTTCGACGAAGAGTATATTCGTTTCCAAGTTTCCTAATCGGCCGGAAACTCTTAAAGTGGCAAGAGTTTAGTAAATTTATTTCACCGATTCGACGTTTCTCTTTTATCGAACTACGCCTACGTCGAGATAACGTTTTATAGACTATTTTAATGAGAGTTTTTATACATTTTCTTTTCCTCGATTCGGATATTCTATTGATATAACCCCGTAGGGTCTACGGGGTTTCGTCGGAATTAAGAGCGCCCGACGGAGATTTAATGTATACAGTGGATAATTAGCCATGGCCACTTGAAATAGGCAGCTTACCCGTAGAAGTCAGCCACCGATTATGAGGGATCTTAAGGGTCAACAATTAAACTGGTACTTTGGATTAGGCCTAAGTCCACAACCCGCTCAAGTTAGAAGGACAAAGATTAGTCAAAGATTAAGTAGCTGGATCGGTTCCAGAACTGTAGTGCCTGTGGCTCCATTGTTCTTGGTTAAAAGATCTAGTTCATAAATTATATTTACGTATTATTCTACGTCAGAGTTGCGATCGTAACGCTCCACGTGGACAAGACGGATAACGATCTCAGATCGTTAACTACCCTCTTACGATGTATGTTTTTCCACGACGCTAATCCACCGATCTTAGGACGTTCGAAGAAGTTCGAATGCGTCTTGAGCGACAGTTTCGATATTACGATGATTATCATTTAATGGGTGTTAGGAGCCACCTTCAAGATCTTCGATTCTCTCTCTCTCTCTCTCTCCTCCTCTTCCTTTATATCTAGCCGTTACATCTTCTTCCCATCGGAAATAATATTTTCAAGGTACTTGAAACGCCATCGAATACTTCGAAGATTAACAATTTATAATCTAGCACTTGCTTCGAGTGACTGTACCGCTCAGATATTGTCCGAGTCCCGTAGCAGTAACATTTGATGAAATTTTCTCTTTTACGAGGACATTGCGCGCAGTCCTTAAGTTTATAACTTTTCCCAAGTGGATATATGTATACGAATGTATGTAACCGGCGTATACAGTGTTCTAAAAGAATGAGTAGAAGAGTTCAGAACAGTAGCGAAAGCTTTGCCGAAGTCGCGTGCTAGCTACACAATAAAGCTTCCGACAAAAGGAACTATACCTGCACCCGTGTGCCGTGCCATATATACACCCATATGTATATGCCCTCTTGGAAGTATATCGAGGCACCCTTTTGCTGAATTTTATGTCTGCGAAGACACTGTTTGCATCTCGATTTACGGCATCGTCAGCTCGTCCAAATAATCCTTCTTTCTTGAGAGTCTCGTTAAGCGTATAGCTCTCAACGGCCATAGGTATGGCAAAGGTATAAGGTACACAGACATGTTCTCTGCGTATATACTTATTTCACAGAATTTCGATAGGGGATTGAGACGAAGTAGCTTTGAGAAAAAAAGAAGAAGAAAAATTGCGAGAACGGACCGGATATAGAATAGACGTAAATTTTTTCGTAGCAAATCGATTTCGCCAAAAAAGAACCGAAGGACCCTCGAATACCCAGCTACCCCCCGTACTCGTCCCTCTCGAAAAGCTGCATTTTCCAGGAATGGGATATAAATCCGTTTATCGGATCGTGCGATTTCATCGACCGCCAGGTATCATCTTGGTTATACGAGTACGAATGAACATGCAAGTATTCGTCCCTGGTACGTCGGGTCAAACTAGGTGTACAGTTATTTAGTTTTCTTTATCGTCTGCGCACTATAAAGCTTCCCTGCCGTGGGAGCTTAACTGCTTACATCGAAGCTTAAATTAATTGACGTTTCTCCTGCAACCTCGGAATGGCGTTAACCAATTTTATCGTGGCCGTTAGCTATGCAAATTGGTCGCACACAAAATAAGCTAATGCTAACCGGAAGCGATCGTATTTAGAGTCTATGTTGACGGTGGTGGTAAATGACGGCGGTGATGATACGAGAGCTCACATGCCTGGTACGTTCGATATAGGAAAAGAGTAAAATAGACGGAGTAGCGAGGTCATGCAACTTTAAGACTGTTTCCCCGAAAAACTTCTAAAGTCAACAAATTATTTATCCTGTTGCATGATTCTAGTAGACATTAAAGTTTATCGATATTCTCAACATTTTTGCAAACAGGTTAAAGAACTTTGTCACGAAAATTTGTTCTTTCTTTGATTCTCGGTACAAATACAACCTTAAAAATTAATGCTAATTGCCAAGTAGCCACAATGATTCCTTATCGACTGGCAACATCGGCTTAGGTATCTGATCCTAATATGGAACTTGTGTCGTCCTCATTTTACCAGCAGAGGCAAATTTTTCCATGACAATTTTTTGTCTTCCCATTGAGTTTCAGTTTCCTGTCGGTTCTCTCCTTTCCGTTCAGTCAGTATTAATATGGTCATGAGGAACGAGCTAAAGGATATACGAATGGGCAAAATAATTGTCAGCATGTTTACGAGCTCCTTCGTGCTCCACTTCCTATTTGTGATTCCTTCAATAAATGGCGACTCACCCTTCGACAAATGTGCACGGTCGCACGCTTCCCCGCATTTGCACGCGCACCTTTAGCTCCCATGCAAAATAGACGGGCTGTAGGAACGCCAGGAGCTTTCCCCCAGCACGCCATCTTACAAAAACTGCTTACCATGACTTATCTCCAACTCTTCTAGCTTAGCATACTATATAGTATACGAACCGCAGATCTTGGTTCTCCTTCCTCTTCCATTCTTCTTGGTTCTCGAACACGAACTTCCTATCTTCGAATACGAAGACGATTCCTATTGCACGTTCGTTCATAGAAACTCTGCAAATCGAAGATTCGAGTCTGAAGTGTGTTATTCCCTTGTAATAATAAAGATAGGTAGACAGATACCTTTCTGATATACCTCAGAGTACCATCGTATCAGTTATGTAACAACTTGTACGTTGGGTTATTATTCTCTACAGTGCGACCAAGACAGTATGGACAAGTGTTTTTAAACGGTTTTGCATATAAATATCTTTTCTGCACTCTAAGAAGTTCTATTTCAATCTGTTTGAGTAACCCAAGCAATACCAATCTATACTTACATATCATTATAACGTTATCTACAATATAGTATTATTACATTATACGTTATCTACATAGAGTAAAACATATTTTGTAAGGGCTATGCCTCTACGGGATTCAACATAAAAGCGTCTCATAAAGTTAACGTTTTACTCGTAGACCAACTATAGGGCTGTTAAGACAGGTAATTTCGAGGTTATGGTAAGCAGCGAACCAACCGGGTCAAAAATGAGACTTAAAAGTAGTAGACTTTAACGGCTAGTCGACGAGGGAGCAGGGAAGGAAGTAAGAAAAGTTGAAAGGTAAAATCGTCGTTTCTCAGGATAAATCTGCGTCGAAGTCGCGGGTTTTAGTCGGGGCGTCGGGATCGAGGGAGATCCCATTAGATAAGAGGGGATCTTCCGGACGCTTCGAACGGATAGCCCCCGTTAAAGCTGTCCAATTATTTCAGCCCTAAACGGCATCCACCCTGATATCCTCCGCTAGTCACTCCCTATCCCAAGTGACTGCGTGTAAGTGTAACTGGGTTAATTATGTCAGGAAACTCCCGTTGGCAGCGATAATGCAACTATTATGTCTGTGGTTATCCTTCAAATCAGAGTTAGCGCGGTAACTGGGCGTCAGGAGGAAGAAGGTCGACGAGGCTAATCCCAAACTCCCCAGTCGAAGGGGAAACGAGGAACGTCTTCTCCAGGGAAGCTCGACGTTATAACTATGTAGCGGCATAGCGTCATACCAATATATAGCAAGTTCAGTAACCTAGCCTTACCTTTACTTCCTTGGTCCAGCCTTCCTGACGTACCCGACGACACACCTTCGCCTCGTCTCTCCTTTTCAAATACGTTACGTCTACCGGTTACAACTCCTCCAGAGTTCCCGTTAAAGTTTACCTTGGTGCTATAGCACATCTCAATTCTCGAGCAGACGTCGTTTGAGTCATTGTAGACGCAATGGCTACGTTACCGGAAGACAGACAGATTCAGCTATACCTATATCAATCCTCCATCCCTTGCGAACCTGTCGCCAACCAAAGAAGTTAAATGGTCTCGTAAAATCCACGACAAATATCTGAGAATCAGACACAGTTTAATTGACTTAGTAACGAGTTTTATTTCACATATTGCGAGCTTGTAGAGTCTTGCGCATTACAATTACTCGGAGAAGGTTCTCATTTTTGACGTCTAAGAAAATCCTTTCGAAATTCACTCGGTTTTACTTACCTTTGCCACGTTGCTATTTCTCAGGTCAAGACTCTCTCTTTCTCTCTCTCTCTCTCGATTCCCCATAGGGAATACTGCTGGTCGTACACTGCAGTTCTATCATGCTCGTATTTGTAGCTACCGTAATTGCCTTGGCACTACGTGGATCAGACTTACTACTCCCACATTGTGACTGCTCCAAGTAATTTCCTTCGGGCTTTTTCGCATGGTGCGCAAAGAGTCTGGACGCTTGTTGATTTTATGCTACGTAAATCCCTTTATGGTTGCACTTCTCAAATCCATGATAATTACACTTCGATCCGTTTTCCGTTATTGGATTCAATTATTAACACAACACTTATCCCTTGTTTCGCGAAGACAGTCATGTCTTACAGTATTCAAATGGTTACGGACTATAGAAACGGAGCATGATATATTTATATCCTGGCGCGTCTCCTCATTACAGGAGGCAGCCATTAGGAAAGGAAAGAAGGATGTATTTATAATGCATATCTTTCCGGAACTGGAATCCGTCACAAATATGACGAAAGTGCATTTCTTCGTAGATATGTCTCACAGTAGGAATGATCAATGCCTACGATTTAATACGTCTCAAGGTGTAGTCACTCTGAAGAAATTTTTTCAATTTATTCGTCGTCTCTTTGAATCGAGCAGCTAAGCAATTTAACGATAGGACGATTTTTATCCTGGTAGTCATGCCGCAACCAGACAGACAGTCAAGCAGACCAGTAAAAGTCGCGTAACTTTTTCGTCAGATCGTGCATTAAGGGTTTGATTTATGAGGCAGAAACGTGGAAAGGTTAGATCCGTAGAATTTAATATTCCATTCGGCCGAGTTTTAAGGGAAGATCCTTTTCATATTTCAGTGGCAGTACCTTATTCGTATACGCGTATCTGTATACGACGGTCAAAGGATACGAGAGGGCAGACGATGTGGGTTCCATGTCAGTGATAGCATTTCGTGAACCTTTAACGCTACACCTATACCCCATTTCCTTTGGTTTCCTCTCACCCTCGATATATACCTACGTATTATAGGTGCTTACCTTAAGCACCGATTCACTTGTGGGGAACAGCGTACTAAGCACATTTTCGAGTAGATTTGCTATTTTCAATGTTGATCGAAGATCCATTTTTCAATAATGAAGAGCATAAATAACGTGAATCTGTGTATAACATATTTTATTTTTCATCACATAAGTGACATAAAATACATCAATGACGTTGCTGTTGAAATTTGAATACTTCAGATACCTGATAAAACAAAATAAAATAAAAAATATCATTAAAAACGTATATTATATTCACGCCAGATTAAATATATCGTTTTTCGAAAAAGATTTTACCTCGTCTATACATTTCGTGCCATTAGATGTATAAGATAAATCTTTGACAGGATATCAAGGCTTTAAGTTGATACTCGTATCTGTAGGTATTGGCGTTCAAGGCAAAGGCAAATAGGTTACGCCGATGCGATCTGATTCAGCGTGCAAAGGTGTCAGGACGAAATGAGAGAAGCCAAGTTGTATATTGCATTTGGGTATAATGTATTTTCTTGAATTCGTGTATCTGCGTTTCCGTCACGATATCCTGTTTCAAAATTTTTAAAATATTGAGACACGTATCTGCAGGCTACATGATCCGAATTGATTCATCGATATATATTTCCATGCCTGTCGGGTGGTTTTTACTTTCAGATAATTAAGTCAGGGCGTAAAGGGCAGAATGTCGTTTGAAAAATCGGTTAGCTCACGGTTTAGTCATAGAGTCGGTGACAGCTTTCAAAGCATTCTCGCCAGTAAAGCAACGTTACTACAGCAACTGAAGCTACCTAGTCGCAACTGCACCGAATAGCGCAACGCTGTGTCTATCGCAAATACTCGTACACTCTGTATTCACTCAACTTAGCTTTTTATCAAACGAAGAAACCTCGTGAAAGCTCCATGTTCACGTTACCAAGTGCCATCAGAAAATTCTACTGATTGTCAACCTACTTGTGCATCCGATAACTTGTCTCTTCGAGTAAACTTTAATTGTTGGTCGTTCAAGCAAATATCGTCGATGACAAAGAATCCGTGCGAATGTTTCAGCCACCTTATGTTACCGGTCTTTACGATTTTCTACTGTCCTTCGCACAGTGCTTCGTACTTCGCTCGTAAAAGTTTTCCGCTGTTCACGCAGTCGTGGTTTTACGACGCATCACAAGTCATTAGATTGAAACCACGCGTGTACGTATGGGTGGGAGAAGGAAGAAATCGTAGAGCAAATGGAGCGGGAAATGGAAATAGAAAGACTAGAGCCAGAGCAAAGTTGCTCGGGTAATTACTATACCTCTTGTGTTGAGTGTATCGCCTTGGTCCAATCAGTGACGCCATTATTACAAATCAGCAAGCTCATTCCGAGCAAATGGAGGAACTAATTACTGATCGGGATAAGCGGTAGAATGTCAATAGACATATATGTGTATACGTGTAGGAAGCAAGTACACCGTATGAGATATATGTCTCCTTTCAGTTACTATAGAAGCTCGTGGACGATAAGGCGCACGCATGCGCACTAACTTTTCCAACTTACGATAACGACTACCTGCAACGCCTGACTACCTTGGCGCTCTTCGTTCCCCCCCGATAGTCACGGGGTTAGAGTCTGATGGTGGTGGATTCTGATGGTAGCAGAGCTTTAGCATATAGGAGTGCTAAGGGTCGAGATTGAGAATGGTCGGGGGTTGCACTATACGTCAAGACAATAAGTGGCGTTAAGATAACGCTTGCTTAGATAACCCCCGCATGAACCCAAGATTCAGTAATGGAGGATTTCGTTTTATGTGGCTGGTATTTTTACCATCGTAAATGGACGAGCTTTAGCTTTTGGTGACGATCCAACTTTAGTCTTGGATTTCGACCAGCATTTCCGCTGCCGTTCAAGACATTTTTCCGCTATCGTTAAGAAAGAGAGATAGGGCCTTTCGTATCTCTTGCAATTTTCTCGCTTCCCGGTTAGACCACGTGCTTTCGCGTCCTTTATTACGTCCTTTTTTTGTCTTGCTTACTATTATTTTCACCTCGCAGCAATAAAATTTAACTCTGCGGCAAATCAAGCGAAATGTCCTTGACGAAGAAACTGGTGCGTTCGTTGAAAAGCTTTTCTGCACCAGACCGACTCTGTATGCTAATAAATTATGCATTTACCCACCAAGCGTATTTCGTTACGACTATATCCACGTGTTCATGTACGTAATATATGTTCATGTATGCAGCTAGGTGAATCCTATACGAGATTGAGTCACAATTCTCAGGTTATCTGTGGTATATCTGCGAGTGAATCGTATGCGTAATAAGGTATAGGTATATGTTGTAAAATCGATAATTCACCGATTATAAAAGACAGAGGGGAATGACACTTGGGAATAATTTAGTTTCTCGAACTCTCTCGACCGAACTACCCTCTCGCGTTCGCATTTAGAACTATACTTTACTACGCCCCTAACTTCACCTCAGCCAGTAAAAGTTTTTATTTCTTTCGCATAGAATTTTTTTAAGACATTTATAAAATGTCCTCACGACGTACATTCCCAATCAAGATAAATCGTCCAATCAACGTACGGTCAAAGTTTGTTAGACTTTTGTCCGTCGTCCGAGAGAAATGCTGGAGTCACGGTTGCGCTAGGGAAAAATAAGTGTGTAAGAGTGTAACAGGTCTCTGCCAGCAGGAAGTTCCCTGCATCTCGGAAACCGAAGTTCTTACAGGGGTAATGCCGAACCCATATCACCTGACCGGACAGATCTAATTCAACGAAAGTCAGTCGAGAGAGAGAGGGAGAGTAAGCCAGTCGGCTAGGAAACCTTTCTATACCCTTTCGTAGAATCCCTTTTTAAAGGTAAAGGCACCTGCCCTACCGGTGCCATTGAAATGCTTCGTTATCAAGCGACGCAAGCTACCCTCTCTCCATTATCACCCCCCCGAAGGCAGACTTCCCGTTCTCCACACTTTCGGCCGACTGTACGAACGCTGCTTGTAATTGGCTGTAAGTGAGGTTCAATATTTGAACGAACGTCTTATTGCGCTGATGCCGCCAGTAGCTCCTACGGCACAAGGTACAAGTTCGTTACTTCTCTTTTACTTTACTAGACTACTAGATAGACGCGACTTGTCTCAGCTGCCTACACATAGTATATACGTTCAACGCTTGTACTATCTATGTATACTGTACTACTATAGTATACGCATACTTATGCTATAGCATATTTGAACATCACGTGGAATGAACTTTCTCTCTCTCTCTCTCTCTCTCTCTATCTCTCTCTCTCTATCTGTTATACGATTATATACGATTTCAAATCCGTAGCTATCCTTCCACCCTCTTACGACCTCTTACCTTCGACTCGGAGTTTATGCGAAGTTTACTCACTAATGAACACATACCTCGTTCGCGCCGCGGTACGAACTGCGGGTTTTCAGTTTGCCGAGTTAACGTCGAATTCATCCGGATGTATCTAGTATATGCGCGGTTAGCTATAATTATGTACGAATTGAGGACGTGCATGTGCGAACATTCGTATGTCGAGTCAGGGAACAAAGGAGGAAGGATTTGCCGGATTGAGACTTCACATATGTACATCTAGAGATATAGCTGCAGAATCGAGTACATTCGTATGGTTAAATATAAAAAAAAATTATACTTTTCACATTAGTCGTACGGGGTTTTTAAAAATGTGGGGAGGGGGATGAACTTTGTAATGGGTGACCGATGGACTCAGAAATTACAAAAAAGTTTACTGGGCACGCGGAGGTCATTGCGGTGATTTTACCGGTGCTGATATTGGTTAATGTCATTATTTAACGTCCACGGGGGTTGCGCGACGAGAGACAGTATCTCGGGCACTATCTCGGCAACAGCCTTCACCCAATTAACCTAAATGGAATAAAACCGTCCTACTCTCCAACAACGCGGCAGTTTTGTTCGCTAACTTGAACGTTAAAACGGTAAAACAGTGAATCGTACTGGACGATATTAAATTCTCTCGCGTCAAGGGTCATTACTAGATATTACCTGCGTATTTATATTCTTATCGTGTTGAACTATATTTTTGTACTATTTATATAATATATGGCAAACGAAAGAGAAACGGTTGATACGGTTGAAAGTATATATATATAGATATAGGGTCGTTTGAATGATCAATTGAAATAAATAGAAGACGAAAGTTTGTGTCTGACCAGTCAACGTCGCGTTTTACGAGAAGGAATTATCTTCATGGTAATAAACCCTTAGATTTAAGAGGGTTGCTGGTTACGCATATTCTTCTTCGTAAATTTTCGGGTCCTCGGGACATTCTGCCAAGCGGATTAGCCTTTAATTATACCGAGATAGGAGGACGGTCGGTATATACGTATGTGCGTTTAAAGTCGTAAAAATTTGAGTCGTGTACTTCCTGCTTGTAATCAAGAGTGACGATTAGTCGTTCCGATCAATCCATAATGGAGAATCACGAGCGGCGAATCTTGAACGTTTTGGCAGTTTAAGCTAGGCAGAAAAACTGGAAGGATTAAGTCGGTCGGTTCAGGCTGGCGAAGGCCACGACTTGAGCGTGACGTCAAAGCGAGAACATGGAAGCAATGCACAGCAGCGTGGAAAGGCAGCATTATTTCTGGAGGGGAGATGAAAATCTCAAAAATCCGAGAGCGATATGGATCGAACGCGGTTGTTTGCTGTCGCTTATGATCGAGTGGGTTGCGCTCCCTACCGAATGCAGACTGCCGTAAATAAATTTTTAGTGGGAAACTAGGGTCGATTCCACTGTTTCGACGCGAGCTAGGGTCGCTTTAAAATACATACATCCATAGCCATATATTCGTATGTTATATATGCCATGCGTACTTCGTAGCTGCCATGTGAGTAGACAACAATAATTAGTATTTGCAGTAACACGATAAAGTTCATTTGATTATAGATACCTGTACCTTTCATCGTGTCAATGTGAAGTTAACAGTGAAAACGAGAACGAATCGTTTTCAAATAAAATATGTAGCCCGACCTAACAGGAAGACGCGGAATGGAGGTGATAAAAAGGATGTGAAAGATAACGAGGGAAGGTGCGTCAGACGTTAGTTCGCAGTCCTTAATTGCTTTTAAAAACTTGCGACTTCAAATTCGCTACTGTCTAAACGGCTGCCGCGCCCTCTTTGCAGTCTACTTAGAAATGTTCAATATTAGTTTTCCATATCAAGTTGCAGACACTTTCGGTACGCGGAAGACGGGTCGGTCCGACACTTTGGTAACTAATTGCCTCGGTTTTTCTTGTCGGCGTAATTAACGTTACTTCGAAAGTTGGCAAACACTTATAACTTACCTGTGCGCTCTCGTTGGTCCTTTTGTAGATGTCGCGGATGTTTAGCTTTGACCGAGGTATAGTCCGTCCACGAGGGTAATGGGCTTACTTTGACAGTTGAATGCAAACCTTAGCAAATCGTACGTGGACGTTTCATTTTGTCGCGTGAGATACGTATTTTGAAATATAAAGATACAATATAGTTCAGTGAAAAAAAAATGTACGTGCACACCTGGCAACAAAACTTTGATACAGAGTTTAGTGCGATTTTCTAAAGGTTACGCTGCTTGCGAACTGCCAAATAAAACAGGTTGAACTCGTGAACAGACTATATGCAATTGTTTGTACCTCGGAGCAATGCTTTCTCGTAATTTTTTTAACTCTCGTTGACTACCGCGAAATTACGTTCATTGGACCTTCCATGATACCCATCGGCGAACCCTTAACAAGTGGAGTCACGTGAACAAGATTTTCTCACATGAACTCCTTTTACTCCGTTCTCGCAGAATATTGATTTTACGGTAGATACTTTCGTTGGTAGATTCCACTTGACATTATTGATTTCCTAATTATAGTGTGCCTCAGCAAAGCGCTGAAGCCACAGAATGAACAGATTTTTTTTTTATTTTCTATTTTCTATTTATTGTCCTCAATTCGGTTTAAAGTGTTTTATTACACAGTGAACGTAGTTTGGTGATAAAAATGTTTATTTTCGATAGTTTTTTATACACTTTTCTTTAGTAATGCATGAAAATGACATAGTATCACTTTTTCTTTTGTATTTTGGAATTCGTCCACGAAAGACCGAACGTTTCGAAAAGAATGAAGGACGCGACGCAACCAGAACTGTATTCAAGAATGGCCGAGAGGATAGCGTGATTTCAAGTTAGCTCTACGTGATATCCATTTTCTCCTATCGACCTCGTATCTTGACTCCGAATCATTCTCCGCGAGATCTAGGTCGGTATCCACTGCCCTTACCTATCCAATTCAGGTAAATGGTGCCCAATTGTCTCTGACGACTGAAATAAGAGCCCAGCGAACCTTAGGATCAACGATTATTGAGGCACGAGAATAACTGCACGTGAGCGGACTGCGAAGTCGAATCCCGATCGGATCTTACCTACTACCGATCGACTGGCCAATTCACGTTTATCTACTTAATATCCATTTTTCCCCCTGAAACGCAAATACGTAATATTAGATTACAGTCATTTCCCATATATATACATTCCAATAGTTTTCATTATCGAATACGACCTTTTATTATTATAACTAATCACGAATAATTGAATCATCATAGAAAAAGTATCTTTCCAAACAACAATAAACTACAATAGACCGTGTTATTTATATTAAAAATTATGTATACTTTGGTAGTGCGATTTAGAAATTCACGAGAAATTTTTTTCTTTCACGTTCTTGATTTTTTATATTAATATGCAATTTTTTCACCCGCACGGCGGGTGATCGATTCTCGTCCAGATACTCGACTACATACCGCGTCATAACCTAAAACCCATGGGCGTGCTTAGTCATCAGAAGTACAGGAGGTCCTGTGAAAGTGAGAATGATCAATTTATGAGAGACCCACGTGGGAAAGTGCGTACCTATGTAAATTCTACATACGCGGTACATATCCATCCTGCACACGAGAGGTAGGGTGTGCACGATACACGCACGTAACTCCTGCACCATTTACTATCAGCCCTTTTGAAAGGTTCTTCAAGCTGATTGTGAAGAAGATATAGGGTGTATATATATATTGTATATACCCTCTCTCTATCTTCTACCCTACTTACGTACTTTCACCTGTCACGCCTCACGGAACTGGTCAGGTGCTTCTACTCTGGTATTCGCTTGTATCGGGTTCAACCTTTATCTTGATCTAGTAGTTTTTCCCAGGCGGACTTTCCCATTGGCCGTTGAATGTGAAGGCAGGGGAGCTTTTCGAAAAAGGGACGAAATTTCAGGCACACGTGCCGCACATTATACTCTGACCTCAAAGTGAAGAGATCGGAGACTTTGCTTTGTGGAAATCAGGATTGGTGATCAGAGACTTACCGTGATATTCAATCACATCGATGGATCTAAAGAACAGACCTACGCACGATGATGCTTTGGAAATAGGAGTAGGATCATTTGAGATGCAACCCGTGTATATTATTTATGGCTGAGTTATTGCTTAAAAGAAATACTAGACGAAGTGTCAAAGTGTACGACGGATGGAAGTTTTCTTGCTCTTTTTCATTTTCGTTACGAAGAGTTTATTTTATGAAAATTTGGACAAGAGGATCATGGGATAAATGAATGCTGTTGCTGTACGTACAATTTTTGCATTGCTTGCTGTTCCAGGCATTATTGTGACCTCTTCAGTTTGGCTGGTTAAGTAGGAAAAATTACGAGGGTTGAAAGGATCTTATTTCATGAGATATGACGAACGTTATTATGTTATTATGATTGTTGTTACTTAACGAGAGCAGTCATCGCGGGGGCTCGAGTACATTGCAGAAAGCCACACAAAAGGCTGAATTGAGGAAATTAAGGTTGATCCTGTATATGAATCATGGAGTCAACGGGACTTCGTTGACGTAATTTATTACTAGTGGTTTATGCCTCGCGTGAAGAAAAGGGCAACGCTTAATGGGTCCAAACGCGAATGACAGTCGCTTACTTTCAGCGTTAGATGAAATACTGCATATATTCATTTTTTTACCGGCTCGGTGAACCTAATTCGTAAGCGATATTGGCAGCGAGAAAAAGCAATACGAATGAAAATCTATTTATCTCTATCGCTGCTTCTCAGGATAATAAGTAAGAGATATATCCAATTTTCTTTTATACCATTGTTTCTCGCGAAGTGCTACCTGCCTCGCAGAGACTCACAAAGCAGTATTTTCCGAGCTGACAAGACGATAGCCTCAGGTCCTACAACAAACGCCAAGAGGCAGTTCATTTTTTTTTTCCTTCTCTTCTCCCCTATTTCTTTTTCTTCTTTTCCTTTCCTTCCTTCCATTTTTCTTCGTTCGCTCAAGAAACTCGACCACCTAATGAAACGGCGTGTCCACTTCCGACTCGGAATTCCCAGGAAAGAACGAAAATGTACGATACTTCGAAATGTTTCGCGACGAAACAAATGCGCATCCGGTGGGAGACCGGAAATACGTCATGTCGTCGCGGCGGACTTCTTACCGAGAGGTCTCTGGCATTGCTCTCCCCTAAATCTTGGTTAAACAAATTCCACTGAAATTGTGGAAAATGATTTTCCCTGCACTTTCGAAAATAATTCAAGAGTAAACCCTTTTATGAGGAAACTTTTCAACGACGCCCCCTTTTTCGTTTATATAGTAGAGATGCTTTAAAAAGCTTGGACTTCATCTTCCCAGTTCGGGGTGGGGGAGGGGGAAGGAGGGCGTTGGAGGAGATTGTGGAGGGGCGGGAAGGGAGTAGCCCAAGCCACTGCCATAAATGCGGTACTTTGAAGTTTCAGATATAGCAAAACTTCTAAAACCGTCGACCTGCCATTGCGAGTGTTCTCCCCCCCCCCCTACCCCACCCCCAAAACTTAGGGTATTTTCGTTTTAGTCTCAAATTTACGACTCTGTGCACTATCGCGGTCCAATTGGAACGATCCATCTTTCTCATCGAATTTTCTCGTCATTGCTTCGCTACGGGTCAATTAAGTCCATTTTCAGTAACTTTTTTTATATCTTCGAATACACATTGAAGTTGGACAATTTTTTCGTGAAGTCTGACGAAGCTTAAAACTTCGACGGCAAAAAGTTTTTCTTGTTTTTCTGTGATCAGGCTGTATATAGTCTGAAATAAATTTTTTAAAAGAAATATGAAATTAAAGGCATAAAATTCTTTAGTGACAATGTATTTTTTTTTATCGTTTCAGAATGACACCATGCAAGTAGTATGGCAGTATCATGCCGAAGAACCAGTATCAGCAGCTGGTGTTTTACCAGCGCACGGCGCCGTGCATGGAACACGACCCCTTTATCTGGTGCAACGGGATGCACAACCAAAACGTACACATCGTAACCAGAAATTGGAACCACCGTTGCAAGTCTGGGATGTCCTCAATCAACAGGTTAGTCGACATTACTTGAAGTGTTAACAAAAAATTTCGAATACTATAGAATTTCGATATAACGCAATTTAATTAATCAATTACGAACTATTTATATTCAGTTCAGGAATTTCATTCTACATTTTTACGTCGTTCGCTATTTCTGTGCCTATTTTAGTAATTTTGCATATTAATTGCAACAGGATATAGAAAGCCATTATATTCCATATAGAAACTTTTAATATGATTTTAATAAATTATATCCAATGACTTATCACACTGATAATAATTCGTAATGCACTTTAAAGATTGACCGACGATTTCTCTGAATTTAAATAAAATTTGTCCTGTTAAACTTATTTTTTGTTTTATGTTGTCTTCCATGCACACAATTCGCAAACGACAATAGCTTTCGGACTTTGATATGAAAGTAACATTAGCTTTGAGCTTAATGGGTTACGTACTAATTGAAACTTCATTAAAATCATACGGAAACTCGATTTTGGGGGCGAATTAATGCAGACGGACATTCCGGATTATGTTCCTATCAAAGTCAATGTTTCTGATTGATACATCGCTTTGACGTCATTATAACAATACCTGCATCCATAAATACCAGCAGCATGAAAGTTCACTAATTCAATTCGAGGTTATTCGTATACAAATAATCCTGACGTACTTGCATTGTAAATTTGTATCCACGCAAATAAATGGTATTGCAATATTTTATCAGGAAAATCGAATGTTCCAAAAATTTGAATCGCGTAATAGAAAAAAAAAAAAAAAACTTCAGCGACTCGACCGAAAAGTATTAAATGCGAAAATATCAGGAAAGTTTATGCAATAAAATGTTACACAATACGTAATATTATGATAACAATAGAAAAAGCATATTTTTTTTGGGTACGAAGCTGAAACAAAGTTATAGAATAACAAAACAATTTTCACAATTTGTTATTAATCATTTTTCAAATTTCTTTTTTACTCGCTCTATGTATTGAAATATTAGTTTTTACTTTAAAACGTTCCCCCTTTAACCTTGCCTTGCGAATGCTTACAGTGTTTCTGACTCGACCCAATTTTATGCAATACTATAAATAGCAGTGAACACCAGAATTAGCTTTGGACGATTTTGCGATAGCGTAGGTGTAATCTATTACCTCGCGACGCTAATGAACGAATAGTTTTTGCCGAATGTGACCCCTCACCGCGTTGGATTTATACCGTCATAAATTTCGTACACAATGCTCGCGAGTTGCATCCGATAAAAATCCACTCCCTGAACGAAAATGCGTTCGAACATTCATCTCACGTGCTAGGTGGGTCATTTCCTCGCACGCGACTTCCACACATTATAAAAACATGCGATACAATCGAACGTGTCGCTCTAAAATCGGTCATGTGACCCTTACAAATTAGTACGTGAAGTGGCTCGACTATCGATTGTCACGTGGCTATGTAGAAACTTTATCGACTTTGTTAGGAATTTTTGAAAAATTTTTACAAAATTGAAAAATTACATCTCCCTGTACAGGTAATAATAGAGGTCTGACCCAGATCACATCGTTCGTTTGTGAAACTGTCTTCTTTTTCATGTAAACACGAAACGGAACAACAGGTGAACGATAAACACCATAGTTTCTATGCGCGTGGGCGCTTTCAATTCCGATACGCGACTGGAATTCCTTCAGCGACGATTGATTACCTAAAATATTTTAAAGCTTCGATCTACTCGAATATTTATTCAGATATTATTCGTCTCGCCTTCGCCGTGCGCGAGCGCTCAAACTAATCTTTTCTCAATGTCACTAAATATTTTCTTAAACTAAATTTAATAATTTCTTGAGTAATTGAATACGTCACAAACCATCTCACGGTACGATTGATTAACGATCTTTGCAGTAAATAAATAAAAAGATTTAAGTAATTCTGAAAATCATGTAGCGCACGGAATTGCCTCAGAAAATTTACTGACAAGCATAAGCGCCTATACCTGCAGCGTTAGGATGCACAAAGACGCGCTCATCCTGATGCTGAGAGACTATTGTATTTTCCTCGAGGGCGTTGCGACGCTGATGAGTTGGCTGTATATGGGAAATTAGCTGTACATCGACGTACGCAGAACACTTTTTCAATTGAAGAAGTGCCACGTTACAACAGCAAAACGTAACTCTATTTTGTTAACTCGACAAAGACTCCTTCAATGCTGGTCGACCTGGTTTCTTTGGTTCGTTGATTCCCTCAAGAAATGAATTCACCCTACTTTCGGCTCGCGTGAATTTCGTTTTCAACGAACTTAAGTAATGCCGGGGCTGCGATGATGAATGCAAAGTTATTCATATATAATAAATATTTCACACCGGTTCGTGGTACATTTTTCGGGCTTTATCCCATCATCGTAAATGAGACTTTTCTTTTTACAGTGAATTTTTTTTTTAGGATAAACAAATATCTGAGTGAATTAGAGAAACTCGTACTCGTCTTTGCCATCCTAATGTATCCTAACCTGAAAATTTGATCAGTGACTTTTTCACCATTATTTTATTTACCCATTAAAGTATACCTTACCTAGTACACGTGAAACTAACATGCATTAAGTATACATTTTTCAGTTTATTCGGTCACGGTGATAACGATATTTGCAAAGTGAAAAATTTTACTGTGCCTTTTAACGAACTTTGAGAGCTTAGCGTTTCTCTGAATAAATATGGAATTATAGTAGTCCACAGTTCTTGTAATCTTCGGATGTTCATGCATTCCATCCTATCTAACACGTACCTACTACATGAAAAAGAAATTCTACGTTAAATCTGCGCCAGGATTAATATCGTATATTACATTTGTAAACAAAGCTAAGCACGTACGTGCGTGGGTATTGCTTAATACGAAATTTGAAATTAAGTCCGGAATAATATTTAAAAAAAAGGCAAACTTCTTTCTCTTCTCGTAAGTTTCTATTTTCACAAGCTGTGTCAAGAATCTAAATATATCTTATCATTTTCTGTGACAGGTTCATCTCCCAACAGAAGCAGATACCCTCATAGTGTGTCGCGTTGTCAAAATGCCGAACATTCATCACAAGCATCACGTCGTGAGGGTAAGTCCAACTTAAGTCAAGTTTACAACCGCCTTTCCAGCAGATTCCATCAGGTTGGTAAAGTGTGAAGTAAAATATAAAAGCAGCGAGTAAGGAAACGATATACTCCGCGACGGGAAGGTACGCGTCGGTGGGCGACCATAACTTAACGGAATTTCATCCCTTCTCATTTCCATATCCTCGAGTGACTTTTCTTGTTTTTCATTAAGTTTTCCCCCTTACGAAGCTTATCGATCTTCCTCGGTTCTCAACGGAGACTTCCATCTGTCACAATGAAATTACTTGTGTAACGCGATTAAAGAAGTTCGCTACTGTGTGAAAGCTCCGAAAGCTGTTAAATAAAAAATTTCGTTGTATCGATTGCCCAACGCCTTCTGCCATCGCGATATTGATCGTTATGAATTTAAATGAGAAAGTTTCATCTTTCGGAGGTTACTTGAAATGTCCTCGCCGCTGAGTATTGAATTTTGGGACTGGACGATATCCAATTTCAATAGAAAAAAATAAACTTTGAGATAAAAATCGAGAGGACAGAAAATTGATCGATAAACCAACCACTCGCCACAGCATGGACCTGCATCACGTTACAATATTTTTTAAATTGAATCTGAACCATATGTCGTTTTAAATTCCAGTACGAACCAGTGATCGAGCCAGGTAGACAGGAGTACCTCCATCATATGACTCTCTACGAGTGTCGTGGCAATCATACGGAATTAGAAGCGGCTTCCGAACAAGCAAAAGTGTGCGAGTCACTGTCATTATCGTCTCTCCAGTGCAATACAATAGCCGTGACCTGGAGCTTGGGATCAGAGGTAGGCAATACGTTCTAGTTTCCATTTCTATTATCATCCGTAACTCGTTCCATCGATACAAAACCGTATCACCGGTATCGCTCCGCGCGGCAGAGAGTCCCTCGGTTAAAACTCGTAAAGAAAGTGATCAAGAATCAGATTCAATAAGTTTCAATCCTCGAATGGCACAAAACAAAGAATTCTCGTTCAGTAAATACGTGCGGGCGCGCACGCATGTAACTGAACCGCGCGCTATAATCCTCCCCATCCAGTAATGCATACCAATATACCTGACGAGCAGAAACTCGTTCCTAGAGGTTTCGAAACATGAGCTCCCTGCGAAGGCAGTACTGCGCATGCCCACACGCGTCTTCTCGCTTTGGCTCCTACAGCCACAAGCTCAAGTTTTTGCTCTTCTCCGTACCCGAACAGCTTCACCCAACCTCTGCATTTTGCAGGGCTTTAATTACCCGGCCGAGGCCGGATACGCGCTGGATCCACATAGCGGACCACGCTATTACATGCTGGAGACTCATTACACGAATCCGCAACTGGACGCCTTCATTACCGACAGTTCCGGTCTCCGATTACTTTATACCGATCGACTTCGGGTACACGACGCCGGTATACTCAACATAGGCATTGAGTCCAATTGGAAACACATCATTCCACCGAGGCAGCCAGAAGTCATATCCGAAGGGCACTGCATTGCCGACTGTACCGGAAAGACTATACCCAGTAGTGGGATTAATATGTTCGCTGTGATCATGCATACTCATCAACTGGGCAGGAAGGTCAGGTTGCGACAGATACGTGCTAGCGAAGAGTTGCCGCCAATTGCATCCGATTCCAGTTACGATCCCACCTATCAAGAGTATCGTAGACTTCAGCGACCCGTCAAAGTCTATCCCGTAAGTAGTCTGCTGACGCAGCAAGCAACCGTACCGCTTAAACTGGAATTTCGCATTCGCTTACTCAATATACCCTACAACATGATTCTCGTTACAGGGTGACCACTTGGTGGCAGAATGCACCTACTCTTCGGAGTCTCGAAAGACGATAACTCTGGGTGGACTGGCCACCAGAGAAGAGACTTGTTTGGTGTCTGCTCTGTACTATCCACGGATTGAGTTGTCTCTGTGTTACTCGCTCCCATCCTTACCCACAGTTCTGCACAGTCTGGGAATACAAGAATTAATGAAGTGAGTTACTTCCTTATCTCCACTCTTATAATCGCAGTTTAATTAAATAGTTTTTTTTACCTAAATCTTTGAGATCTTCGATTCAATACGCGAATGGCTGAAACCCATAAAATCAAGACATCCTTGTGTTTTCCTTGCAGAGGTTACGATCCCGTTAAGATCTTAAAGCCGAAGGAACTGGAAGGCATGACCTTGGAGGAACGACTCATGAGCTACGACTGGGACACCAGTTTTCAGAGTTTCCAAGAAGCGACACACGCGGGGACCTTCAATCCCATCTGCCTAAGTAGCAGGGGTGCCTGGATATCGGAGCGCGAGGAGATCTACTATCCTCGAATCTTAAAGCCATACAAGGAGTCGTCCCCACCCTGTTCGAAGAAACCTTCAAGGAATAAGCTGTCCATGCTACTGAGCCAGGACAGCGATATCGGCGCCCCGGTAGATCCTGAAAGCGACGAGGCCAATGCCGTGGAACGTGGTCAACTGGTTCGCAGTAAAGTATCGCGCAGTAGCGAAGGGCCAATCGCCGGAAGTTCCTCGGCAATGTCAGGATCGATTACCCTGATCGTAGCCGTCGTCCTCGTGGCCTTCAGGTGAACGTGCAGTACGCGATCTCTATGGTGAATGTCGGCGTATCAAGCGAGCAACGCTCGTAAATATATGGAACGAGCACAGAGCGCTTACGGAATCTGCAGCGTACGAGCGACGTAAAGCGTAAGTACATAATACAGGATCGCAAGCAAGAAACGTATCTTCCTAAGTACATTCAGTTTTATTGTAAAGATCTCTTCTCCTTTCCTTTTTCTTTTTTCTCTTCTCTTCATTCCTCCTCCCCTTACTCTGCTTTCACGACCCACCATTTCGTCGCGACTGCGTCGCTCTTGATGCCAATACTACCTTGTATCGGGTCATTGGATATCTTTCGCCCGAATCTAGCTAACTGAAGAACCTTTCAAGGGTATTGAAAAGTTATGTCCTTTGCGAGAACTTTATCGGCTCGATTTGTGAGATCGTTTGAGAAGCACGATTGATCACGAGAAACGAGAGGAGATTCGTTAATGATTGGTATCGCGATATTGATTTTTTCTTTTTTCTTTTTTTTTTGTATATAACGTGTCATCCTGACGGAGATATTAGGATCGTTCGTATAATCGTGACTCGAGATTGTCCCGCTGGTAACGGGATGCTTGCGGATTTGATATCCGTAAGAATCCAATGGAATTTTTTTTATTTCTATTTACTTCGTTCTTCGGGATGCTGTTACTTTATCTACGACTCTCATACGTTTTTTCGTGATGAAATTTCCGAGTGCTTTTTGGGTCATTTTACGTTTGCGGATTTGGCCGAAAGATAACTAAGGTAGAGATAATACGCGATCGGTTATAGCTTATTGGCAATCGCTGCTTCTTAGAAAGGAGCGCGGTAAAATCATTGAATTGTTGGCTGTTTATTTACTGCTCGAAAGTCAGCTAAAGCGCGTGACGATGTCGCAAATGATTTTTCACTGATAATATATTATACGATAGATTCATTAGTTCATCGATAAGCTTATATCTCGTATCGTCCGATTTCCATATCGTTTGCTTCATCATCTTGATGCTAATGATCTCGCAGCCTTATCCGACTTTCGAGACAGAATCTGTATATTTTGTTAATTAGATTTTATATCTATATAAGTATTTCACGACGAACAATATAAACATTGGTTGATTTATCAATAATGGAAATTAATTGTCATTTACTATAATAAGCCACGTCCTAACGCGAGATGGATCCTATTTCTTGAGGATTTAGTCATACGTAACTTAACCAACGTTTATATTCGATCACTTATTTGTATACACCTGTACAGTTATAAATCGCGACAATGAACTCGTATATTCGCGTACAATATGCATATAGGAAATTATTTATTCTTATTTAAGTTTTTCACGACGAAAAAGCACGTCGTTGTATTGCTTCGTAATTTTCTTCATATTTTTTTTTTTTTACGATTTCAAGTAATTACTCAAGGCGGGTACAAACAGTCCAAGTGTTTCATCTCTTTGATATTATCATAAGATATTTTTTTCTTTTGCGAAATCACAAAAAGTTTGCTGTTCATTAATTTACGTATAGGCATTTTGGCCCTCCCACGCTTGAACGACACACATTTATTTATGTAGCGGTCAGATTCTGACGAATAGATTCCGTAACGGAGCAAAGATCACGCAAAAGTACGGGCACGATTGAAGTTGACGCCAAAGACAAAAAAATTGAATCAAAGGGCCGTAGACGCACGTTACAATCGTCCTTCTCGCTAAATGGCATAAGTATCCGTTAGCGTGCGCGCGGTACCGAATGCAAAGGACACAAAGCGAAAAGCCCTTATATCGCTTCCACAGAACGTTACGAAAAGCATTAAGAGCATAAATATACTTTGATCTTCCCTGAAAATACACGGCGTGAAAGAGGAAGTTATCGGACATTTGGAAAATTTGAGAAACCAAATGCTTCTCGTATTTCCAACCGATTGGACTTTTGGTGTTTAGATTGAACAAAAGTAAAGAACGTTTCCGCGTTACGTATACCGTGCGCACGTGCGAACGTGAATTTAAATTCCTGAGAAATAGAAAAAAAAACACAGTTCCCTCTAGAGCCTAAAAGATTTACGTAGCGAATAATTAATCTAACGCGTAATAATATTTTACAATTTAATACCGTTATTCGTAAATGTCATAGGCAATCTATGTGTGTAGTGCCATAGGGCAGTGAATTCGCTATCAAAATGAAAGATCGTACTGCCATAGATATTTACATTGTACGTATAAAATTGCCGTTGAGACTGCCAATTGATTTGTTTGCTAATTTTTTGTTTTCGAAATGACTTATTAGAAGGAAAAAAAGGCCATTAGAACGTGTGACGATCGTTACGGCATAAGATGCAGTTAGGATCTATATAATTTCTAATGATCATTCGCACGAAAAAGAAAACTTTTATTTTAAATCACTACGATAGACACACAGTGACTGTATCGTTGACTCTCTGGATTTACCCGTTGTAATTAATTGATCGCAGTGATGAAAAGACATAATATTTAACAGAATCAGAAGATGCCATGCTCGTTTCTTTGTTTCACCCATCGAGCATCTTATTATTTAATTATTCGTTCTCATTGCAAAATCAACGTCGCATTCAACGTGGAGCTTAATTTGCGATATTTTCTTTTTGCCGGAACGTCCTTTCGATTCCGATACAGTCACCACACGATGAACACGACCAAAGCTGCAGAATGTCTGAAAATACAGGAGGGCACTAGAAACCGCCGGTGATATGACCAGAACAATCAGTCAAAGTGTCAGGCGAAAATATCGCTTTAATACGGGACTTACGTTAGATAGACAATGATATTACGCAAAACTACATATACTCGACGATCTTGTATAATGTGTATGTTAGTTCATTTCAAATACGGTTTCACTTCCTTTTGCCACAATTTCGTGAGTCCAGCAGTCGTCGGTCGAAGTAAAGCCGAGATACGTTCGTCAGTAAATTTTCAAGGATAATCATTGAACAACCACGAGAGCAACATGGCCGAGTTCCTTAAGAAGTGGAAATCGTCGGATTAGGACCATAGGAGGTACTATTTCTTAACCACGTATACATGTGCAGACCTTCGTTTAAGCCTAGGCTACTTCGATAATCCTATTTTGGAGTTTGACCGAGTCGCGAGCGTCTCTAATCCGACGATCGCGGATTTCAAACAAGCCCCTAGGAAAACTTCGTTTGCTGCACTCTCGTTGGGAATATTGTCCAGGCCGAATTCGAGTTCGAATCGCGTGACGACGTTCCGGACGCGTACAGGGTTTCGCCCGTTGATTGGTCCGTAGTGCCCCGTGGCGGCTTCAACTTTTGCGATTAAGCGTCAAACTTGCTTCCAACTGGAAAACGTGAATCCGCTCGAATGGGAGAAAGAGAGACGTACGGATACCGAAAGAAATACAGAAAAGGGCAGATAACACGCGATAGATATGGATCCTCGATTCCGAACATTTTATACCGGGTCGCTTTATAATAAAATCAAGACTTTAATCAGTCCGCGAATCCACTTCCGGTTTGCCAATTTTATTAGTCCGATTGGACGCTGGGCTCGTTTAATGAGAATGTGGTGAAAATGGAAGTGCCCCCGACATTGTATGTATTGTATGTAGGAGATTAGGAATCATTGGGTGCTACCATCCCGCTATCGGTGCGGGACTAGGAAGGATCGCAGTGTGCGCGATAACGAATGGGATATGAGTGAGTATAGTATGTGTGTACATAGGAGCCCTGTATATAGTCATAGAATTAAATACATCCGATATAGACCCATAGGTACCTATACGAGCACGTATGTGTTACACTCGATTAGATACTACACATAGAGACTTATTAACTTTATTATTTACCTATGTACCAGCCACATCCCTTACCCTACCAAACAGCTCTTAGATTTATACTTACCTAATACTACACTTAACGTTAACGACTAAACGCTACACTATCATCTATACTGTAACAAATTGTATTATATTTTATATATATAAATATGTAAATGTTTTTCTAACTGAAGCTCTTTCAATTACGCATCTCCCAGCGCATCCATCCTTCGATTAAAAAATAATTTATACGTCATAGCAATTTTATATGGTTCGAGATACTGTGTCGAACAGGTTATTAATAATTGAATGTAAAATCAATTTTTTGGAATTTTCAATTAATTAGAATTTGCATTATGGCACTGGAGATGTGACACGTCGGTACAGTATGTGATTACTATGAACCATTTTTTATTTTAGGGATTTACCGTAATATTTATTTTTTAAAAACATGTGGACCCTTATTTTAGGTCGAAGGTCACGCCCGAGCGTTTAAATGAGTAATGACTCCATTTGATAAAGTGGAGTGTTTTTATGAGACTGGTATCGATCAGATTTATCTGCGTAGTATTAAGGGAAGAATTCATTAAGACTTCAGTAAGAAGCACGAATTAAATTTTACCTTCACTCCGACTCGAATCACGATTCTATCTTGAATTTCCTTTACTTTTACGTTTCCGCAAAACGACGTTGTTACTGCTAATCCTGCGGATATCAAGGATCCTGGCATCTCTCCAAAATGCTGCACCTTCCCTTTACAATGGCAGTGGCATATCGCGTGTAAATCTTCCACTAGGATAGAATACTCTTCGTGATACAACACTATCTGTGAGGTAAGTGGAACGTACTATACACTTAAAAAAAAGAAAGAAGTGAAGATAAAAACTGGTGATTTGATAAAATCTCGAATTAATCAAACATTTGAAAGAGTAATAAAATATAACGTACAGTTGCCACGACTTAAACAAACAGCTTATGCAACTGCAATAATTTTAAATATAAAAAAAAAGTATTTTTTGTTCATCAAAATCATGAATTTCTTCAAGTACGCAACAGTGATATATAGTTATATACATATAATATATTTTCACAAAAATATGTATAATTAGTTCTACTGTGTTACGCGAAGCATTAAAACTTTTCGAGGCAAATCAGTTTCGTGAATTTCCTGAGATGAGATCCATTGTATCAAAATTATTTAACTTAACGAGACAAGTCGAGCCCCAAAAAATGTGATTCTGCCATCTCAGCTTCAGTCGGTAATTTAGAAACTACACTTTCAATTTAATCAGATTAATCATTTCACCAGTAGGATGTCGATGTATTCGCTTTAAGCCAAGCGAACGCGCATGACTGATTAATATTACGTGACTACACAAAGCTGATATCATCCTTTCTATCAGAAACCCTAAAACGTAATCTTATGCTTATAATTATATACAAGTAGTACTATAGTTGGCGCTACAAGCATTTAGCTAACTCAGCTGTTATTGGCAGTTCGAATTGCCACTCTAACTTCGCTCTCAAGTACCTACGTCTTAGATTTAGCAAAGCGTCCAAGTTCCAATTTATTAATGAGCAAATTTCCTACAGCTAGTCTCTCACTCACTCTACTTCCTTCCCACCTAATTAAACTTTGACGCCATCAGTTTCTGACGATGAAATAAAGAATTTATCAAAATTCACGATCCTAGTTTACACTGGAGCAGTATAGGTAATAGAATCGGAATCGTTGTTTCGAAGAGTGCTATAACGAAATGTCATTAGGAAATCTTTATATGGTATGACGTATGACATCTTTATATGGCTGTGACATCACTTTGGCTTTCATTCGGTGAGTTGCAGCAAACGTCCGCAGAGCTACGTTGGCGCTAGTTCCTGACGCTTTCGATCGAAAGCCAATTACATTTTCATCTTCGTACAGCGTGCCGATCATTTAAATTTATACCCAGTGAGACCATAATAATTCTCCCTGGGTATGACAGTATCGTCAACATTTCTCATTTGGTGATTCAGCTATGCATAGATGCATCTGTGTAAGTATAATCGGACACCAGGGTTACATAAGGTACGTATCTGCATTCGCTACTCGCGTAATACCGTATATACTGGACTATAAACAAATCCTATTGATTATCTCATTTCCCTAAGAGGAAATTGCATGATCTGGCACTGGGGTGACGATATTGGTCTTAGCTACGATTTTTTCATAATTGTGTATAAACCTGTAAACATTACTGGGAAATATTGATATGGAGATAAATCGAGTCAAATTAGGTAGAAAGTTTTTATATGTACTTTATATGATTTATTGATAAGATTAATCGATGAAGCAACTATTATTGGAATAGTCATTATTATTTTTCAACGTCCACTAATCTTGAATCACGATAAAACGTTATGGGCAAAAAGCATCAGTTCCAGTATCCAGGAAATTGTTCGCAGTGAAATAATGGAAATGATGTTAAAACGTCATGTATAAATAATGATTCGATAAATTCAATTATACCCTTGTACAACATGACGTACTCTTTCTCGTACAAAACCATAGAAAAATACAAAAATTAATTGCATCCAGTGAACAGGGAATTTCATTGCAAAAAATAACATTTTGTAACAATTAAAATCCTCTTCGCATTAGATCGACGGGACCAGTTGGGCGAATTCGTATGTTATTTTCAATTGTTTAATGGAACGTTCGCATATCTGATCGATTCGCAACTTTTTCGCGAAACTGGCAAAACAATTTTAACCACGAAATCGCAGTTCACGTAGTGCAATTCGTTTGATTCAAATTGTGCATTTACAAAAGGAATAGAATTTACGAAATGCCAATACATTCCAAACGAGATAGTTTCATCTTGTAACAATTAATTTCATTAATGTTTATCCGAAAAGATTTAAACAACAAATTTTTCTTTTTAATAAACATTTCCCAACATATTTCACGCTCCACTTCGAAAGTCTCGTAGTCCCATAACTTCTAGTACATTTTTCGTAATTTATAGAACGCCAATTCGCATCTCTGCGAATCGACAGCGTGACAAAAACGTGCAAAAAATGACAGTCTCCAATATGCATGCATATTTCGGTCCTGGTTCAATATTTCAGGATATATTACATATTTCAATGAAAATTTACGAGAATTCCTTATACTTTTTTTTTCGTGCAGTCGAGCATTAAGTCCATTGGACGCTGTCCATTTTTGGTGCATTTTTAAAATAACAATAAATCGCGAGTGGGCGTATACCGCGTGACCGGGCTTATGGGGTCGATCACAGTTTATCCTGAGGTAAAATTCCTATCGAACCAGCAGCGGGTCGTAGAGTGTTTAGTGCATTAGGGGTGCGCTAGAGGTAAAACGTATACGAAGTAACCCCAATACGTATAAGTATACTGAGGACTGTGGAACTAGACGAGGGACGATAGGGGGGTTCTGTAAAATTTATTAGCACCGGACGCACTCAGCCGTAGCCCGTCACTGTAAATTAACAGTAAACAGAGAAACGAAATGACCTCTCCTAGAGGCAGTGCTTGTTGTTTGCGGGACCACCATTCGGCTATGAATTAAAACATAAATTTCAATCAAGCAGTCGACGGCATTTATGCGCTCGCGCGTTCACGTCTCTACTACCCTCGATATAGCCCCCTATACATAGCTAGGTATATACATGCACTCATGTAGATACAGTTTACCACCCTCGACAAACCCTTCTGGCATCAATGAAAATTGACAAATTTATGATAACACGCACCCTCATCCGCTTAAAGGCTATCGCAATTTTCAAGGATAAGTCCCCCAATTTCTCCCTCGTCCAACTTAAGGAAGAATTTTCAACGATCGATTGAACCCACGACGGTTCTGTCCCTATCGGAAGGTCTTAGGGTGACTGCCGAATGGTTAGCTATATTCTTGTTTGCGCATCTAACAACGAGTGGCTATCGATTTGACTTAATGGTATTACCGATATATCCAGCAATGTCATGTGCACTTATGCCGAATGAAGCCTATTCGGAGGCTCGTTCAATCGCATCCCACTACAAGAGAAATGCACGGACGCTTTAATGGGATTGAATTAATTGATCGTAATCAAAGTAGGTAACCCTATATATGCAGTCAAATGAATAATGAAGAATATATTTCAATTAGTTTCTTCTATCGAATGAAGGCTTGTAAAAAAATGAATGTATTACTTAACAACGATGATCATTAGCCTCGTTACTATGTTCCCGTAATATTTATGTTACATGCATATATATATATATATATATGTATATATAGTATTGCAATTTTTATCCTTGAAATATACGTGACGTATTTAAATTTATATTCAAGTAAATTTCTTCCGAATATATAGGTCAAACGTACTTCAACACTCGCAACCTATCGTTGCCTCCTCGACCCGCTACATTACCAAAGGTCTTTGACGCGCACCTCCGGCAGTACCCACTGCTTTCAAGAAAACCACGCGCCATTTCGGCTTTGTAGTTAAGTGCCATCTGGACCTTAAGTATCGTCAAAGGAATTAGGGCGGGTTATCGATCTTGCACGAGATGCGTGTGCGTGTTCAAGTTTGGTTCACTAGTTCAGCATTGTATTACTCTGCATTGCGTGATGTTGCCACTGTTCGAGTTCATTGGATAAACTTTGTCCAAGTTATAGGCTGCCGTGGGATTATGACAGTACTTTGGTATTAACCTAGAAAATTTTATTGACCATAAACATCTTAATGTCATTAATTACGGTAATGCACCGTATACCTCCGTAGTACGGAGAGTAAGTTAAAACAAATATTTCATAGCTACATCTCATTCATGTTCGATCATTCATTCCTTCTATCATATATCGAAACGATCGATCCTGAACTCGAATTACATTGAATTCGACGATGTTGGAATAAAAACTGAATGATGCTGACACGCAATGGATATTAATATGAGTGCGGAGTGTAGCCATTAGATGGGACCATGTATTTCTAGGTACCGGATTCGAACTACTCGTTGCCGCCGGAAGAGATAAACGACGCCCAAGGAACAGGTAAGTACTGCTTCCGGTGCACCAGACGATCAGGTTCCATCTACTGGCATCTCATCCAGTCGAAAGCAAGCTTCAATGTTCTCCATGTTCATCTTCGCAGAGTCTGATAGACAATGTGAAACTATCGATAGCGCAGGAGTAAGGTAGTAGCGCGAAGCATTGTAACGGCCGACTTCGATTCAATCAGCCTTCATTGTTCAAAAGTGCTGCTCGAGATACTACGGTGCAACCAATGAACCGCGTTCTTTGCTATTCTTTCCACTACGCTCGGCCAACCCGTCCATTCAAGCTCAGTTACTGGCTATCTATACCAGCTTTCATTACCATTAAGGGATTCTTTTAATTTGATTTCTTTCCATCTTATTCTTCTCTCATTACTAACGTCTATTGTTAATTTGTTCTTGCTCTCTACGTACACCTTTAATACTATACGTACAGGGTGAACCGGAAATCATGGTACAACCGAGAAGGAGGCGATTCCTCATGGAAAATTAAATCGAAATTGCAGAATAATTTTTTTCTTTACGAGATTTTATTTTTTAAGAAAACCGACTTTAAATATCCATCGGGTACACGTGCAGTTGAGTAATACTGAACTTAAAGAAACTCGCTAGGGGCCACTGTTGGAGGAACAATGGAGATGAGAAAAAGTTTATAGGAATAGTATACGTAATAAGGGAGATATTTACACTCGAAATTTGGTAACTCTGACAGATTTCCGACCCTGGCGGAACGCCTTAGCCTCGTGCAGCAGTTTCACGCCGAACATGCGGTTCGCAATTTTATTGAGATACGTGTTCAGTTAGATGCAAACTCGTACGCGGTGTTTTAATCGTATTGCAATCCAATGTTTTTTATTACTGGAATTCTACATATTCCATTTTGGATTCTATGTGTTTCTCGTCATAGATATTGAAGTCTACGGGAATCTTTGGGACTCGGAGTGTTCTGGAGCGCACCCTTCGTAGCCTTACGATCTACGGCACTAGCGTAATTTTACGAATTCCACACCCCTTGACGGAATTATCCGGAACTATCGCAGATGCTTAACGGCGACATCTGGTGGAATTTTTCACAACTATCTAAAATACTCCCGTAGAAAATGCAATTTTAGGAGAAAATTCATCCAATTCTCGTTCCACGGCTCTAGTGTAATTTTCCTGAATTACCGCAGGTGCTTAACAACGACATCTAATGGAGTTTTCCGGAGCTAAAAGAATGCTCTCCGTGAAAAAATATTTTCCCCTAGCGGAATTTCGCGGAATTATCGCATATAATTAGCGGCACCATCTGCTGGAGTTTTCCGGAAATATTAAAATGCATCTCATGAAAATACATGTCTCGCAATTGTCGTTCCACGCCCCCTAACGGACCTAAATTCCGTTAGAGGGCGTGGAGCGAGATTTCAAGATATGCATTTTCATAGGCGCATGAAACATGCATCTTAGCTGATACACTATGTATATAATACGTATTACGTGATCTTTCTATGAAAGTAAGTCAAGTTCGTATCGCATCAGTGCACTGCATTATTGAATGTGCATGACCGTCGAGGGAACTAGCTAGATGTCTAGTTCTGAATAAGAAAGTCCAGTTCTAGAAGTAACGTAGCGTGGAACAAGAATTACTCGAAGAGCATAGTATACAAGGAGCAACGAATTGCTATTGTTGAGAGACATGTTCAACATACTGTAAAACTTCGCGAGGTAGAGGTATATCAATTGTCGAGTAAAGTTTTGCAAGAATCTTTTACCTTGACGAGCTTGAGGATGAGGAGGATGATAATAAGGACAAGAACGAGGATTCGTTCAAAGTTTTGAACAATTACGCCACGGGTATGCGATGCCATCTTTCATTGTGCTGAACAAGATGATCCTTTGGCCGGGACGCTGGTCCAATAACAGAAACGGGACGTAATTACTTTCCATGGTGGTGGACCGGAGCAACCACATTCGCATGGCGAAAATCGTATTGCCAGAAGGAGACCAAGTGAATGGGTTGTTAGCACTGGATTACCTCGACGCCTTACAATCACGATGCCCCTTTGAAATGAACGCCCTGGTTGACTGGCTATCGACTTGCATACCAACTAGTAACTAGTTACCTTCTCTTTACGTATATTCGGGACAATTCTGTGATTAATAGTCGATTCACCGATCGTGAATACTTTACTTCACGAAGTTCTTCTATAGTTCATTCAATCTTTTTTTTTTACTTAGTCGTAAAAAACGACCTTTAATTCTTTAAACATACTTTCTTTTCACCAATTCAGATACAGCGAAGGCACCGTCATTGCTAGGCTTTAAAGACCTTGCACAACCTATTTTTAAACGTGATCAATTATCAATTCGTGTAAGGGTATCGAATGTCTTTTGGGTTCTATTACGATCGATCGTCATTTAATACCTGAATGGTTCAGTAATTTTTTTTTTGTGAAAATACGGTCTACAAACTGTATAAAGGGATAGGAAAAAGGGTGTATCAGGCTTCTCCATTTAAAATCGCTTCTGTTATCTCCGAGGAATGTAGAAAAAATTGCCAGTTTAAGTAAAGGCGGTGAAAAAGCTCGACAAGGCTTTTTTGGAGACTCTTCGACAAATGAGAAAATCATTGTCGTAAGAGGTTCAAGGAAACGCGTATTCTCGCGGGACAACGGCGCGCGTGTACAAGTTTCTTGGGGAGGAAACATTGGGGTTTAACAGACATTCTAGTGGATGGATGCTGGGGGTTGGAGTGCGAGGGATGCTCTTCAACTTTTTATTAAACCTGGTGAGGTTAACAAGAGTCCGCGTGCACGATGGCGAAGGGGCCGAAGTGCCGCGTGGCTTGACTCGCTTAACCTAAGGACAAAGAAGGGAGCGAGGATGAAGACAAGGATGAAAATGAGGATGAGCACCAGACCAAGGGAGAGAGAACCCAAGTGCAGACTCATTTGCAAATTCCATGCTCCCTCATTTTATACGTTACCGAGAACGAAGAGCTCTTCATGAACCAGGGGATGTATTCCGTGTACATCGCAAGCAGATATCCCATAGAGTGATGATTCCAGAGTGGACCATTTTTACAATCTTGTTAACTCGCTCGTCGGTTGCAGGGGCGGGTGCACCGCTTAGTTTCAAAGTAATTTCACTAAAACTTTTGATCCAGCTTAGTTAGTTACTTAAACCATGAAGTAAGCTTCGAAAGGTAATACAGCTAATATATTCAGGTAACGTAGATATATCATCCTGTAAAACTGAATTCATGAATTAATAGAGAGCTTGCGTCATGTACACGTGCCGATGATTAAAAAGGTGTCCTAAGTCATAAATATACAAAAATGGTGTTGATAAATAAAAAATATTGTTAAATGGACACAAATGCAAAAGTTTAATTATGTCCAAAAAATGGACTCAGGTCATTTTCAGAATCACTGGCACGTATATTAAAGTATTAGTCAAATATCTATTATTGTCTAGAACAACGAAAGTAACTAAAAGCACTAGCCTACGGCCTGCAGTAATATGCGATAGACTTTGTGCCTCCTGCAAACCTCAAACATTCTAGCTATTCCATTTTGAGGATAAACGAACAGCAAACCCACTTTGCGATGCTCATCGCATCTGACTTTAATTCCACGTTATAATCCTTCAGATTGTAAATGATGCAATATAAGCCCTTTATCTGCTTCCATGCCAATACTAAGAAAATTAAACCAAATTAAATGAACTAAACTTATAATATATTATTTACCAAACGAACAAAGCACCAAAAGAGAACCAGTCCAGTCTAATTTCACTAAAAATATCTATATCCAAGTGCATACTTAGGTAAGTATACTCGTGAAAAGTTTCAGTTTTGACAATAAGTTAGCACGAATAAAGGGGTACTCCCCCAGGTTGTAGCTACCCAAACTATATATACATAGATGCACCGTGTGCTGTGCTATGCTATGCTATGCTATGTTGGCATCCGTCTCACAATACATGGTACGCTATACACACGTACGTCAAGAAGAACCTGACCCGAGGGGACACCGCGAGTACCCAAGCCAACACCCGAGGCGGCTTTTTCGCCACTCGAGTCAGACTCTCAAGTCTTTTTATTTTGCGCACTAGCTGTTGAGCTAAACCCTGCAAGCTACGTACAACCTACTACCTACTATATCTGCCTACTGCCTACCTACCTTCTACTCCTCTTCCATCTGTAGTACTACGTACCGACTGACCCAATTCCTCCGGCTGTTGCACTGAATGTGCAAAGGGATAGAGACGCTTGTCTGGAATTTAGTTGTTCGTTAGTGCGGCGAGCAGTAATTGCCCATCGTGCAAGAAGTCTAACGCAGCGACGGTTAATGGCAAACGTGACTTGCTTATTCGGATTGGTACTGTCTAATTCTCAACCAGCTCGACACTACAAGAACGGGTCGCGAACTGACGTTATTCAATTTCCCTAATTGCCATATACAGCGAATTCATAAATAACAAACACGAGCGGCGAGCATGCGCTGACAATCATGTATATGACTTACCCACGTTACGTCTACTCAAACTTGATTATATTTTCTGCACAGCCAAACCTGTTATCGTTTACATCAATAATTGCAAGGTTTCGTTTTAATTCTGTGCTCTGTTATGCAATAACGTACGACCGTGAGGTCGATCTCCTATTTCAGACAGTTGATACTTGCTCTGTCGTTACCTTTTTTTTTTTACGGCTTTAAAAAGTAAAGCATGGCTTCGTCACTGGTGATTGGTGTTCTTACAAAGAATTGACAAATAGAATCGATGGCAAACGTTGGCAGGTAGAAACTTCCCCGTGCCAAGAAAGACGGAGACTCTGGAAATTGATTCTGAATCGGGCTCGCGGTAGCTGCGTCTTCTTAATAATTCAAAAGCAAACAGCATGACTCCATTCGTGGAAAAAAAATTATAGAGGAATTAAAGTTCATTCCAGTGAGCACCACGGCCTGCGCGTGCATCCATGTAATTCCGCAGAAATTCGTTGACTCGCACTTCGCCCTTTTTGCTTAATTGTATTTTATTTTATACGGTTTTTTTTCTTTCTTTCCCTTCGCACAAGTCTCCGCGAGCGACCAGCGCAAAACGTGTGGCATCGATTCGCTCGTTCCCTTTGACCTGCTTCAGGGATACACACGTAACAGCTATTATTTCCTCAGGTACGGGGTTTACATGTGCGCAGCCAGGTAAAACGCGTGTCTCGACGGCAGATCTCACGGATAAGACTGCAGGGATATGTAAGGGACGTACGTGAACTTGCATGGAATATTTTAGGGAAGTTATAAAATGGAAGGATTGTTGCTGCCGGCTAATTTAACCCCGGTTGATAAGATGGCGCTTTTAATAGAAATAGTGGCGGTGCATGTGGCAGTAGCCGCGTGCTGTGCAGTCGTAACTGGTATACGGGACCTCAATGATAATATTCTAATTACGTACAGGTCATTAGCGAAATGATGCGCGAGCAACTATGAGCCAGTGATGAGATACAAAAATGATTATTGGCGTAGAATCGTCGTGCACTGTAATTTCGTATTCTTACCAGGGACTTCCTTGAAGATCGTAAAACTTAACAGATCCAAGGCAATTATTTCAAATTGGACTATACGTTGTAATGTAATTACTGTACTGAAAACTATATTCATGTTAGATGGATATATTATTTCGGTAGTTATAACTGTGATTTCTGCAAATTACGGAGTAACTAAAATGGCGACCCTAATGAGTGTAGCTCAGCGTACTTTTAACTCACTTGGGCGATTAGAATTTCATAATTATATTTTATATTGATAGTAAGCATCATAGGGTGGCTGATTTAATTTATTTCATTTATTATGTATCGGCGGTCTTGATATGATTACAGCTTTGATGATATAAAATGTATTATTATTGTTGTACGTACTACATGTATGTACTACAAAATTTATGATGTAAAACAATAGTCAAGTTAATGAATAGAATAAAGCTGTGCAGCAGATAATATTGAAATATGTATGTCAGGCTATTCAGGAGTATTGCATCACCTGCATGTGATTCTGCCATATGAATAAAATGGACCAATTAACTTCGATTGGTGCAACACTCCTCACGAACTCTGTATATTGAAGAATAAAGATATGGCTGGTAAATTAAATGCGTAGTAGAAATTACATTTTGAAATTCGCGCTCCTTCGTGGGTCTAGATGAGCCTACAGAGGTCCTAGATTTGTGGAAGAAAATTTCTACCAAGGCTTATTGCGAAATGGATACTATGGCGTTAAAATTAATACGTGACGGTATTACGACTCTATGCTCTGATTGAGCGTAGCGACAGAAAAGTTTTAACGACTGAATCGTAGCAGGAACTAGGTGCAATTAGCCATTGAGTAATTACATCCTCGTCATTTGTCGAGCTATTGTTCCGAATTAATTATGTATGATTTCGGAGGAGTTAATTGCTGACGATGTTGCAAACGGCAAAGGTCTATGGTAGAATAAATTAAACTGTGCCATGACGATTTTATTTTCTTCTTCGCACTATACAACGATTTAACGTACGATTATCGACGTTTAATCAGGCACGCTCGTTTGCTAGTTTTCAATGAGTGATTAGATTCATTCGAAAATTTACGTCTATTCTTTGAACCTTACGCAGTATATACTGGAATCATTTTATAGGTGATTCCACTTCAAATAATTGTATGTTGAGAGTTAGTAATTTTTTTAGCAATTGGATGCGCGAGCAACGCCGAATTGAATATTAATTTTCAAGAGTAAACCCCAAAATGATAATTTTCTTTGGAAATTCATGTGTCGAAAATACGATATTATTTATGATAAATAATCTGTAAATCGGGTGTAAGTTTGATTTTAATGACTAAATAATTTTGAAAGCTGATAAGTTCTCATCGACCCCAAAGGATTTGGATGAGTCGCAAGGACTTCGAACCCGAAAGTGAGATTAGGTGACTCGAGCGGAGGGTTCCAAACTTTTCGGAGAACCCTTTGAAATCAAATACTTTAATACCCATCCGTTCCTCGGTTAAAACTCTTATCGACGAAACAGCTTCGACTGCTCAACCATATAAGCTCACTAAATGCAATTAAGTACTGAGCAAACAGAAGATGGGTAACGGGATATGGTTAACTAGCGAAAAAGAATCGAACCACTTACTTCAAAAAATACTCATCCGTAAGTAAGATAAACATTTACGGCTCCCTCGATCTATTTAGGTGCCATTTGAAATTTGTCCATCAATTTCAAATATCCATAAAATTCCCATGCTGATAAATACAAGAATATTTATCGTTATAATTATAAAATAAAAAGTCAATATTTATGAAACTTCGTAGTTCGAATTTAAAAACAAAAACTCATCTCACCCAGAATCATTAATGGAAATAACAGCGAACGAATGTCAGTTGCCATTTTTAAAACGCAACTAAGTAAGCAGCCACTTTGGTCTATCGCAGAAGCTCTCTGGAGTCTTGGAAGTGAGCAGAAAAGCCGTTTGTTTTCCACAATCTGCAGAGCGGTAAATTCCGGACGTGTGGCGTGCATGGCACAAGCCTGGATAGGAATAGGTCTCGGAGTGGATATAGGGACGAGGAACTGGGTGGAAGTTAGGGGTTAGATATCTTCTCTCGTGGTAGCCGACCTGGAAGCCTCCCGGGGAATCAGCTGATCTTCCTCGCCATACTCCCTGTGGCTCTTGATGTATAATCGCTGGGGCACGCTATCGGATTTCAGCGATACCGATTCGCCGGACGCGCCAATGAGAAACTCGACACGAACGTGCCCCGCGTGCCCCACATCAAACCAAACCGATGCCACCGGGGTTCATACTAATTTAATTATGCCCACATGGGGTACAACTTTGAGTTATTATACATTGGGCTTCTGTATCTTGGATATCGAACATGAACCTTTTCAATTTGATCATGGAGAAGATATTGTTGCGCCCATGATAATTCTCTAAAGACATTCCAGCTTTGCTTCGAGTCACCATAGAACCGATTATCGACCGGGAAAGCGTAGCTGCTGCTTGTCTTTACTTACCTTAACCATGTGCTTATTAGAGCGTGAATACCAAGCCTCGTAAAATACCTCAGCCGTAATTTAAAAGTCAGCCAGCCTACGTACGATAATACTGTATACTGCACTGCGCGGGAAATTTGAAATTGTAAAAATAGATTGTCATTACAGTAAATCATGCGATACGCAAGCCCGTACAAAGTTATATAATGAATAATTTGAAAAATATGGTACGAAGGAATCATTTCAAAAACCCATCGACGGAAATAGAAAACTTTTGAATAGATGAGATTCATGGATATTCCATTATCGTGAAAAATAATGGATTCCATAATATACAGGGATGCTACAATTAGAAGTGTAAATATATATGTATAGTCCATTTCAAATAATAGTGGCTATGGTAGATCTAATCAAAAGACTGATAAAAAAAAAGTCAATGAACTGCCTTAGAGCTCAAGCCTTTCATTATTTAAACGCGAGACTAAAATTTTGTGAATGATTGGCCAATGTACGGAACAATTTAATTACTGTTTCTTGCAAATGATTACATTTATGTTTAATTAGTGAAAGTGTTACCGTTGAACCTCTCATACCCTTTATTCCTTGATGCCGTTGCAGGTATGTAGCCGGAATCAGCATACAGGACGATTTAAAAGAAACTGACATGGACATACAACAGTTATTGATTTATATCGTACAACTAAACATTTTAATTTAAATAACCGATGTCGTCATATTATCAAAATTGGACGAACATGAATTTCCAGCATACACTATCCACTATATGAGAAAATAATTTATATCAAACGAAATACTACGTATTTCCAACACAACCATTCTATGTATATTGCCGAACTAATAATCGTTAAAATTAATCCCGCAGATTACGTTGAAATTATTTCCAATTCGAATTCTGCAGTTGTAATATGTTTTGTGGAAGCATCGCTCACCATAATACTGTCGTCATAATATATAAGTGTCATATGAATAATTACCATAAATTTTTACCCTATAAAATTGACTTTATAGCTAGGCAGTTAAAGCTGATTGGCTTCTAGCAGAGCCTGTATATGCATGAAGCATGAAGGGAAGGGCATCGATTAATATTAAAGTGTCACAGAACTCGGAGCACGGGTGCATCCTAATGCGCGCATTGCATGCCATTCGACAAAGCGAGACCGCATAGGGGAATCAGGTTAGTCAACCTTGTTATACTCTGAACTTCGTGCAAGTCCACCAAATCGAAATTCAATGCTTTCACGTTTGCCAACCTTAGTTATCAAGAATATGGGTGAGTCTTCAGGATTTTGTAATTTCCGATTCACTATCATTCTAAAAAATGAGACTTATTATATTCGTACTAATGCGAAGTAACAAATAACTTCAATGAAAAATCATCAAACGAATTCGATTAATTGATTAACATTTTCGTAGAAATGTTATTCGCCAGTAACAAAGCCAGCGAATCACCCTTGTGGAAAGTCAACTCGGATAGGTTTGTGTTAGTAGGTCAAAGAAATTCAAATTGAATCGGTCCCGAACGGCTTATTGATTTTTTCATGGAATTCGCATATTAGTATTCGTCTACGTCTGATAGCGGAGTGAACGGGGGAACAAAGTCGCGGAGAAAGTTATTTGATGGAAAGAAGAAAGACTATTCAAATCTTCCCGCTTTTTCTTGTGTCTAAGTTGTTGCTTCGTAAAGTTGTAGTCAACGCAGCATCCGAGGGTCGGCGCGCGAATCATTAATCACGGAATATCATATTTCATTCTGTCATGACTCGCCTCAGAAACGGTTCTCCTATGCAAGGTAGTATTTCATACAATACAAGTGTCACAGAGTTTTTGTGAAATATACTTCTCAACTACAATTAATTAACTTCTTTTTTTTCTTTCTTACTTATAATTATTAATCAAATGTCCATCGTGCCTCTCTATCTTGTTTCGGTAATTAGATGACCGGGACATTTATTGAGGACTTTTGTATTACCTTCCTTTTTCTAGAATTATTTAATTTGAAAATACTCGGGATTTTTTTAATTATAGCTGTAAACGTCGTCGAGTCTTGATAATAAATTTATACGTAATTTATAGGAACCCATTATTCCTAATGAATGTTTCTCTATTTACTTTACGATATGCCGTCCAATATTTTACATCGAACGCCGAACAATTTACGCTCTGTAATTTTTTACGGATATTAAACGTAGATACGTTCGACAGGTTAAATACATCGTAACACACATTAATGCAATAAATAAACGAATTGTAAATATTCCATCGCATTTCCAGCTGCCGAGAATGGCGCGACAATGGGAAATCAAAGCAGCGTTTACTAGCAATTAATTAAAAAATAATTACACCCTTCCGAAACTACGACCGTCATTATCGAACATACGAAAATACAACCCAACGTAATTATTTGGTAAAACTTTTATCACAGAATGCATTTTACGCGATATCAACAGCGCATCAGATTAATACGATAAATCCGATTTGCAATTAATAAATAAAGTTCAGTTAATAATCCGATAAAATTTACTTCACCTTTTCATATTACTTGTTTAACTTTTCGTCGCCTCCAAACAAAGATTTTTCTTTTCATAGACATAACACGTTCTTCGAGATTGACTTAACAAGCATTCTGATTTCTTTAGGATCTCACGAAATATCCATGTGAAATATGAACCAAAGTCTTAAACTTGTCTTTTCTTCAGATTTTAACTCAATATAAAATATTTTCAATGTCCTATCCATCCACCTACGTTGTCTGTCGCATAGCCGGCATACAGCATTCTATTCGCTGTGTCCTACGCCACTGCGAAAGTATAAGTGCAGAGGGTAAAGTACTCGTTCGAGAAGTACTATCCATTCACGTGATACCAACCTACCTGAGTTTTCCGATGACTCGTACAATATTCAAATAAGACGCCAATAAGCCGTTTTTGTAAGACCTATCTGCCTAGCAACCTCGTCGTGCTAAGAGGCGGATGATTGCGTAGAATTTCGAGGGTAACGCAACTTCTGTCAAGTGGTGCTCGAGTCAGCACTTCTTCCGGGATCCATCCGGTTCGCAACGTAGACTTCGTCAACGTGAGAGAATATTACGATTTAATATTACTTTGATACGTAAAAACAGAATTGACGATTTCGAAGGGATTAAAAATAGTACTTTTTATTAGACAGTCATATATTTTTCTCGATTGGAAAAAAATATTTTCAAAAACCTCGCCGCAATGCTGAAGTAAACTCACTTCTTGTTTGACGAATGCCTAAAAATTTTTGGTTCTTCCGATTCGATGAAAAGAGTTTTATGAAACGATATTTGTGAAAGGAGATGGCATTCAAGGTGAAGTCAGTCGTTCGCACTGCCAAGGAAGTTATCAAGTATAGAAGAAAATGTGTTTTTCTGTAGATGGGTAACATGTTGAAGGCAAAAGAAACGATATACGTACTGAAATACAGAAATACTTTTTCCTGTCGCTTCTACATAAACGGATCCTACTATTTCTGCATGTATACATTCATATGGCTGTGTATATATATAAATATATATATGTATACTCTCTAACATACTCGTGCAGAGAGCTTGAATATCGGCCGTTTGCCAGAAAGTTTTTCATAAGGTGAACGCAGCAAGAAACGTATGTACGATATGTATGTACGCAGACCTGCTGTGCATAGTAGTTTCTGTTGCAGAGGAGATGAAGTAAATTTTTTTTACGATCATTGCAGGTTGGCCACCCTGGATTTTACACAGACGTTCAGAATGGATTATTCCGACCATTGAGCGGCAGCAGAACGTTCCACGATTCGTATATTTCCAGAAAATGTAATTTCTTAGAAAGTCGCGAACAGTCGCTAATGAATTTTCTCAAGTATGTAAAGCGACGTACAACGTCACCGCGAAAAACGTCCGATATAATAATTCATAAAATTCAACGGAAAGACGGTTGGGGCCCAGAAGAAAGCTCACCGGAAGGATTAATAGATTTTACTCTCAAGTTGAAAACTGAGAAACACAATCGCGCAGAACTCTGAGAGAAAGGGAACGGTAGATCGCGTACAATTTACCGGTTCCGTGAACTTAGCGCAAGTGGCGCCCCCAGCAAAGTTGCTAACTAGTTTACATTTCATTTGTATAATATTCCATCGGGTTGTAAGTTGGTACTATATTCGAGGATACCGACTGTGTAACGCTAAAAAGTGTTGAAAGGGACAAAGAATGATTCCGCGAGCTTCGTAAATCTTCAACAAAATATACACAAGTATAGATATAGGTATAACACCCTTGTACTCAGTCCACGGTAAAACCAATAAGAACCTGAACTCTTCATTAAAACTCCACAGAGGTCAAAGTATAGAGGTAAAAAGGGAAGGGAGAGGTTCGGAGGGTAAAAAGTTAAAAAAAAAGTCGAGTTCTGGGGCTTTTTGTAAGTGGGACTGGATATTAAAAGATATTCCGACGCCGAATAAAATATCAAAAGTTTCTACTTGCAACCCAACCCCAGGCTGGTCCATTATCCTTGGCGATAGTCGACCTCTAAGAAGGCTTCTTCTTTATAAAGCTTAAATGAATCTTTAGCGAATGCTTTCTCACTCTCTCTCACTCGTTTCACACTTCTCTCTCCCTTCCCTCACTCACCAGTCGCATTTCTTTCGTTCTCCGTCCCTTCCGTAAACTCCCGCTTATCCCCGATGCCGGTTATCGCGACGTTTAACGCGTGCGAGTGCGCTGTGGCGATTATTCGAGGGGTTACGAAAGAAAGTCTTCTCACCCTCGTAATAAAAAAAAGCCACTTGAGAAATATCGATCCGTAGGATAAAAATTGCTGGCAGGGATTTGATTATTGTTGAATTCCATGAAGAGTGCGATAACACTCGTCACCATAATTCAGTTGGAATAATTCGGATTTTCTGAATACCCTATATATTCCCATATAAAAGCAAAATATACGTATAAGGTTATACCTGCTATGGTTATCAGGAAGATGTTGGAATCGGCAAGTTCATTATTCCCAATGGGAATAACAGGATTGAGTAAAAGTGGAATCAGGAGTCGACCAAGGAGTCGACGGAATTCTGAGAAGGCGTTGATTGAAAAAATAACTTCCGGAAAGTTTAAATTTATCCGTGCACCCTCTTCCGCTTGTGGAGTTTTCTTCGACCACGACTTGGATACCGTTCCGTCCTCGAGTTGAATATTATGCATAATTTTGCATCTTTACCTTATACTTTATTCTCACTCGTCTCCTTTCCGAGCTCACCGCACTGAACGAACGAACCCTCGACTTCGCATGGGAATTGTCACTCCCTGTTTCCGAGCTCTCAAAGGCTCCGACTAACGTGACGAAAATATTCCATGTGGAATCTACTTTGGTCTATGACTCTTCTGGAGTGCCCCGATCAAATTTACTCTCAAGTTCAGCTCGGTAGCGCAAACTACGTTGGAGTGTTTATTGCCTAATATTTATGCTGATTAAGCCGTGAATTGTTCTCACGCGATTTTGTTTTCCTTTTGAAAAGCATTGAGTTGGGGCATTTCGCACACCCCACGCGGCTTCTTCCTTGTTAACAAGGGAGATTCTAACAGCGTGAGATGAATACAATATTACACTTCATGGAAATATAACGCTGTGTATTATAACTGAATTTTTGAAAAATTTTTTAACAATTTGGGTAAATTTAATCCTGGATCTTCTTAGTATCTTATGATTTGATACTGAACTTACGTAATACAGTGTGCAGATGTAACTTATATAATATTAGAGGAAAGGAGAATCAAATGCGAAGAAAGTTATTTTCAAGATATTATGTTGAAGCAAAGTATATATTGTTAACATTGTGAATAAATAAATTTGAAATATTTCCAATTGTTCTGATTGGGAAAATATTGATTCTGCATATTAATAAGAGAGCAATACTTTATTGATGATAGTATTATTTAGAGTCTATACAGAACATGGTTGAGCTATTTCAAATAAATTAATGTCGTATCTGCTATTCTTCGTCTATATACGATACAATGCAAGTATCGCGTTATTGATATGCACAATTAATTTTAATATAATACAGTCCTTCGTAAGCCATTATTTTATTTCCTGTAGGACGTGTATCAATTAAGATAAATATATATTTTAGCGCAATATAAAACACATCAACATTCCGTACTCTTATTTACATTTAATTAACAACGCAGTCTATGTATTTGCATGCCGTCAAAATAACAAAATTGACTATACGATTCTCTATTTTCACAAATCAATTGTAAATATGTGATGTGAAAGTATACCAGATATCTGTACAGGTACAAAATGCAGCTTTGTTTATCGTTATACGTATAATCCATCTGAAACATAGTAAATTTAATTTACTTTATGACGTTATAAAAATAAAAGGTACTACTTGAAAATTTAATTCTCACCAGATGAAAACAAATTTCACTTCGTAAAAGTCTTACGTGTAATTTCTATTCGAGTCGCAGAACGGCGCGGCGCCATTTTAATACCCCTTCTGGAAAGTACGATCGATATATATATATATATATATATATATAATATATATATATATATATATAGTAATGTGAGACCGTCATTGTGGAGCAAGTTGAAAATAAGTAGAGAAATCTTGTAGAGGTCAGAAAGTTGGTAGATTTGCCGTTTCAAAGAAAGTGCTTAATCTTTCACTCTTTTCAGTAATGTTTTTTGTTGAGATGAATATTTAAAAGCTCCTTGCATTAGTAAAACTTGAAATTAATGCAAACCACGTAATAAGCACGTGTCCATCACTTGCGAATAACTTGATAAGATATTTCGCAAATGTTTAAACAACTTTGTAAAGCAGTTCGTTGTTCAGTGGGATTTTAGTTTCAATTGGGATGTCTGGAAGCCCACTCCCCTTTTTCACATTTCTCCAACGCCTGTCCCACGGCCTCGGCAAATCCTCGAGGACTTCCTAGGATTTGAGCTAGACGGATTTGCGGCATACCACACCGGAATGGAATACGTTTTACCGAAAGCGGAGTAGTCGAAGTCTGTGCAGGATCAGACAGATTCTGTATTCCCTTTCTGTTTTCAATCTCGTACGATACGCTCTTGTGCACTTATGAATTTCCAAGCTGAAATACCGAATCTTTCCAGTATTTGCAAGCGTCACTGGAAATTAAAAATATGAAAATAAATTCAAAAAGTCATATGCCCAGGAGGAAAGGCGCAAGGGTGTCTGAGAAACTCGAATTCCATGCTTTTCAAGTTTAGAACAAATTCGAGCATCCTGGGTCAAAGATTAAAGGAAAAGTTCAATTGTAAAACTTCTTTCGAACACTGCCTTAACCATCGCCGTGACCATGGAGAACGTAAAATGGAAATTTTTGAGGTTAGGTTATGTTACAAAAGCTTTCCACTTCTATGCGGGTTCTTATGACGCAGTACAATCGAACCCCTCGTACGCGGGATCAATTGTTGTAAGTGAATACTATTTTAATCTGCCGAAAGCAGTGGGATTTCTAATGTATATATTTATATGCGTATGTCAGCTAGCGTAAGAGCGTGCTATTCTTAGGACGCTTTTGATATCCTTTGAAGATGGGCGACACGTTCGCCGCCCAACGTGCTGTCATCAAGACGTAAATAAAGTCGAGTTCTTAAGAGTGGTAAAATAATCGGTCGGTCATTCATATTAGATCGTCGCCGGCGTGACTCTTAGGCGTGACCATATCTTGTTATGGGACGAGTGATAAATTTGTTCCTCTCTAGAAGCGCGAACAGTTAACCGAATGATTTATTTTCATTGTGCGTGAACTGTCCGAGAGTGAATTTATTCGAAATAATCATCAACCATTCTTTTGTCTCTTTCTTCTGGAACTGCGTTCGATTGATCAAAGGACCCTTGGCTCCCTTTATTTTTACAACTGTTGTTCCTTTAATTAGATCGGGCTTCTATTTAGAAATAACAGATGATTCTATTGGGTCATACGTATATGTTTGTTGAATTAATTTTATTACCATAAAAATATCAATTATTTTCCGACGGATCACTCATAACGCAATGCTTATTAAAAGTATGATATAACCCAAAATGTCCCATTGCTAACAATTTGATTACATTGTAATTATAAATAGCATTTCTAATCGATCAACTTTTCCAGTAATTTAATTGTGGCTTGAGTGTAGCTGTGCGATAAAATCTATTAATTGCTGGGAACTAAACATTTATTGATATCCTGTTTGTTTATCACACTGAAGATGGCACATTTACATTATTGACCATTTAAATTGGTTGTTCGGAATCTGTTTTAGACTTTTTAGAAACTATTTTAAATGAGACATGTTTATAATGGAAGCTGCTACCCTAAATAACATCAAAGAGCACATCATTCGAATTCCTTGGTAAATCACACTAATAAAAACGAATGGCTATGGGACGATGAGTGAGAAAGCAGCTTCGGCTAACTTATGGCTATTAAAACAAATACCTTGAATATTTCTATTTAAAAAATGATACGAATAATTAAATAGGTAAAACATATTTTACCTTTCACTTTAGTCTGTTTATATACAATTAAAGTGCATAGCTTCACACCAATTAGTAATCCTGACATTTATAGGTAAATCCAGCTTTATTTGTAAGTGTATTAGAAAAATAAAAATTGTAATAATGGCAAGGAGAAAAATATAATATTAGGCAATTGAAATGTAAATAATTACAATTAATTTGTCAGACGTATTGTATGACACCATTAAGCATGGCATCCATGTCTATGATATATGCATCATAATGATTTCTGTACGCTATATCAATAGTCATCGAAATTGGATTAATACTCTATATAACAAGGATTGATTTCTTTGAACAAACTTTAATATAATTTTGTTCCACTGTACATTATCTAGTAGATACTATGTCTATAAACTATTTACAGTTTGTACAATATCTTGAACGTATGAGTCTCCTTGCATTAATATTGCAAAATTGCAAAACAGGAAGTATCTCACGACTTAGACCAGCTTTACTTATCTTATTAACCTAGTTAATAAAGTTCCAGTGGGAAACTTTGATTAAATAATCAGTTTCGAGATGCCTGCTTAATGTTGCATATATTGGATACGCGTGTTGATTTCTAGAGACCCAATATGAATTTGTGATTATCAGATGTTCAAAATTGTTCGAAGGTAAAAAGCAATCTTGCGTATTTACATTGTTTCTCTACGTGTACGCGATATAGATCCCAGCATAGAACACGCCGTTGCACTTGATCAATTCGAACGTATTTTAATGACTCAGGAAATGACCAAATGGAATTATTTAATTAATTATGGGAATCAAACCAGACCCTAAAAATGTAATGAGTTGTGAATACGGAGTTAATGATGCATCAAATTTTATTTGACAACTGCTTCCTCCACTAATAATTCGATTCATTCCAATAAATGATACAATTTGATTACAATTTGAACTGCATTTATGTGGCACTGAATAAGGTTTGACAATCTTAATCACACGAAACAATTAAAATTATTTTGAAGAAATTTTAAGTACATTTAAAAGTAATAATTATTCATGTATTATTACCAAGCATTGGATACCCAGTACTGTTTAATTAATTAAATATCATAATGGTTTACTGCTAATATGAGATTAAAAATTCCTATACACATTTAAGGATATTTATGTAATACTGTATACGGTAAGTGTTCATTTTGACAAAGCCCGCGGTAGAGAAGTCGATGAGAGCATTTCGTAAATTGACAACTCTAACCGTAGGAGATCCTTGGTTAATAAATGCACGAGGGTACGCTGCTTGAAGTTCGGTGACTCCTTAGTCGTTGCTTAGTTACGGAGTCTGTCGGCGTGTCTCTACAACTTCGAGGAGCAAAGTTTCTAATCCGCAAATCGCTGCCTAATATACACGGCGCAGCGAGGTGATGCATGTTTAAGGAAGATGGTTTATGCCGAAAAGTTCCGACTGTAATTCTTAAGTGCGAAATGTACCGCGAAGCATATGCCGTTCAATTAGGCGGTGGGGTCGAATATTCACAAAATCGCGAAACTCTGACTAGGAGTAACAACGGGTGGTCGATTATGCATTGATCGAAGTAACCTAATCCAATTCGAATGAATTTAACAAAAGGCACGACGATACGAAGCAAATTTAAAAAAGCGAAGACAATTCATACAATTTTAATGCTTCAAAAAAATTTGCAAATAATTTTTCTACGCCATGTGATTCCATGAGCCTCGCGAAGCTGCTTATTGCTTGGAAAAAAATTGAGATTTAGCGGATATGTCAAGCTACCGATGATTTGGCTGGCTTTCGGCTGGTTTTAATAGGAACGAAATTTACATGAGTTTCGCTCCGGGCAAATCAGGACTCCGACGCGTTGACTGCAAACGACTGCTTAAGTTCGAGGACTTAAATTATTATGGCGGAAAGCCCTGTTATTACGATAATTTAAGTCCAGAATTTAAGAGTTCCGCGAAATTTTACGCTTTCTCTTGGGAGTTTTCTCATAAAAAAAAAAGTAACCCTCTCCAGTATTAAAACACATTAAGTCCACCTGCCACTAGTTCTACGTTACCTATGTTAGATGCTTCGCCGCTTATGTCGAAATTTTAATAAGTTCCACGATATACTCTCTAAATCTCGTGGTACACATGTGGTACTCATATACAACATTGACTATTTATTGTTGACGTTTAAAGTAGATTATGGAGAATATACTAGACGCATATTCTACGCACGTGACAATTGGTCCGTTACGTATTCACGTATCTATATGTCACCATAGAAGTATAATATTGTAACTGCATATATTACTATATCACGGAAATTTTTTATATAAAAAGACAATCCCAGGTCGATCTATAATATATAAATTGAACAGTGTCAATGACATATCAATTGAGACGACAGCATTTATTGAAAATCTATTTCATAACGATTCCCGCAAGTTGACCGCGTTGGTCTCATTGATGGGTTTAAAATGGCATCCCAGGCGACTCCATCCTATAACGTGTATAAACTCAACAACTTAGTCGGTATCCACAATAGGCACGCGATGTACGTGTGAGCTCGAACTAGTAACTCACAAAAGCCGAATGCTCCGGGGAACAATTCGGCCGCTAGTTTTATTTTAAAGAAATATGGATTTCGTGAAATGGCTCGTGAACCCGGATTTGAACCATAAATAATTTCTGGTACCATGTTATATAACTGTCCGTATTATGCGCTCAGTTTCTCGGTGATATATGGTTCCTGTAGTGTGTTCCTAATATGTTTACTTGCCGCTTTCATGACGTCACGTGAAATATTCTCAAACCATTATCTCTAAGAGCAACAGTACCGTACGTCAATATACGAACCTTAAGCCGTGTTTTTCGAATCCCTACAAAGTCCACAATGGTAAAACCATTATAAAAGCTGCAACCTTTAATTTTGAATATTAATCCACCAAAGTGTATGACACTATGAGATTTACGAATTCTAAAGAAATCTATTTCCTCGTAACACTTTCAGCAAGAAACGGATGTAAAAGATTTTTGTGCTTCAAACGAAAGCAGAAAATCCTGTCAGAGGTCGGGCAGCACCGGGAGTTCACATTTCTGAGGGTAGCTGGGAGTCGTATATCTACGAAATGGTAGCTGCGCCGCCTTCAAACGGCTCTTGCGACCTCGTAGCAACAGCTCTCCAAGCGATTATGTGTTTTATGATGGGTAAACGTAGAGTTACGGTCCGGTTCTCGCACGCTGCGAACAATTGCCAGTCGCGTTGGCATCGAAGCAATTTTTCTTATTACGGAAAAGCCCAACTTCATTCTCCACACGCGATAATCTCCGACGTTTCAGGTAGTTTATACAAGTAGGAGATAGTGTGCGGAATAGCGAAGAATTCGCTGATAACAGTTTTCACTGGAATTCGAAGAAACTCTCACGCTGGTATACGTACTAAATTCACGTATGATGACGTAAGCGTTATTATTAATCATAGCCTTTAGTTACGCTACCGTATATAAACAATATATATATAGATACATACCGAAAGTATCGAGTCTAGATACTTATGTACAGTCAATTACAAAAATATCCGAAGGCCGGTATTCTTGAATTGTTTTCCCTACATATTAAGTAATTATCTCCGTAACGCGAGACAAAAATAATTCGAAGAGGGTATATATAAACAGTTAGTATATATTTTATATTAATAAATATTAAATAGATATTGCGTTGGATAATACGAATATTTTTCTACAGCACAATAACAATTTATCGTTCTCGTCATAGTTAATTAATGTCAGATATAAAGCAATTAATACAGTAAACACTATAGTCACCGAATATTTATATCATGGACTGTATAACGCAAGGAAATAATTTTGAATTTGAAAAATTTGCATTACGCTAATGAACTCTCATAAGGTCATCGACTCGTGTGACTTTCTTAGATGTTTTCATACTTGCAGCGATAGATGTTGTTACGTATAGCTAACCTTACAGTGCGACTTATTTGCATCGTTAGGATCGAAATGGATTCATAACTCCGACACGGCAACTTTTATTGATATAATTGGAACGATACGTTTGATGTTTTACATAGGTATACATATGATACGTGAACCTGGTTCGGTTAAGCTTGGTGGAATACACTGCAGATACAGGAACGCTATTGCGTCTTTTCTACGACGGGATGGCGCAGCCGAGTGCAAACTTGTTGAAACTTGGGATGTTGTTTCCTGTTTTACGGGGACGGCAAACTACTTAGGTGCTTAAGAGATAATTTGTCAGGGAGAAGCAGGTAGAGAAATGTAAGTTATACGACCTTCTCGCGCGTCTCGCTATTAAAAGAGAAAAAGTCTTGCTCATATTCCTGAAGTTCGTCGAGAATGCAACGTGCAATTTAGTTATATTAAAGTTTTTATATGTATATCAAGTTACCAAATCTTGCAAACTTATCCTGGATTTTTGTAATCGTAACGGGAATTCGATATTCCTGCCGTTTTTTTTTTCACACATGTAAATGCAGTAAATCGTAAAGATATTTAGCGTGTTATTTGGAAGAAAAAAAAGGTATTTCGAATTTATCTCTAATAAAAGTTAGTGTAACGGGCGTAACGTTTATTATTTCTCGCAAGTGCATATACTATAAAAACACAAAAATTTGTAATATATTTACCGCGATTCGCAACGCATGACACTTTGAAATTACCATTGAAAATTCATTTTGAGTATTCGCGTTGCGAACGTACGAAACTATGGAATTGAATGTAGATCCATTAATGTTGCATACGAGATCTGAATATTTAATAATACGCGGCATTACGATTGCGACCATGGGAAACTCGTCGTTCCCATCCGGATTATTATCTGGCCTTTATGTATTCTTTGTGTGTCGGTACCGGGTGTCGAATCTGACATGATATTGAAGAGCGAATGATTTGACGATACGTAATGACCCTGATGCTGATAAGCAATTATATGGAACGTATCGTGTCCCGTCGCGATGTTATCAGAAAATCGACATTCTCATATCAGTACAATACGCCATATTAATATTTCCCATTAATAATAACTTCAAAATTTTTGCAATCTATTTCCAATTCTTTGATATCTTTTATTGATCATCAATCATTATTATCCCGTGACGACTTTTCGTTTTGGTTTTATACAAAACATAATTTGTTAATGAGAAATTTATTTCGTGCCTGTATTTACAGTAACTAATTAATCAACAAGTAGTTTCTTTGATTATTGATAAAAGTCATAGAAGTCCTATATAACCTATATATACATATATATAAGCTCCGGATAGAGAAGCTCCATATATCGATACGAAATTCACATCATGTTTGCAATTTACAGAAAGTAATTTATGACTAGCGAAGACTTGATGAATAATTAATGTAATTTTCGATCACGATATATAAATTTCCTTTAATCAAATTAGTGACACAGATCTGAGAACACATTCTTAGGTAATAACTAACGAGAAAAAAATACAAGAAACAACATTGAATAAATTCTCAAGATTCATGGCAAAAGATTACAAGCATTCTGCGTAACACATTTTCGTGTATTAACGAGCATTTACTAATCTTGCAAAAAAATACAGAGCGTAAAGAAACCACATCGAGCCATGTATACTTACACCTACCGTTCCCAACTAGCTTATGCAATATTTATGTCCAAATGCAATATTTCATGCAGCACGCAACAATTCCTCGGAACTCGGAAAAAAAAGCAGCGGACAAATTAAAAGAATTTCCAAACCATTAATATATATCTATATTACTGGAAATAGTCAACAGTAGAAAGAATTTCAAGTAAAAACGTATCTCGTTGAGTGATACGAGTTCGCGTGAATCCTTTGCGTGATATTACATATGACTACAATGCATTGCCTCCCTTAGATTGTATCGTTTGTGTAGCCACAATGCTGCTACAGTCACATGATGCAACGCTCGTATACCTAGTAACTATCTATAACATTGATATGCTCGATGTTGACCTAAGTTCAGTCTACTGGCTAGGGGCTATATCCTATTATATCATCACCCTATTATACCAGGAAGGCACGATAGTAGTAGCTATTTTCGAATATGGACTCGTTAACGTGGTACGTTAACATATTGTTCCAATAACATTGTCTTCATCGCATAATCATACTTTACTGAACCCCTGGTTTGAATTGGAATTAGTGTATATCGCGATCAATATGTAGAAGTTTGAAAGTTTTAATTAACAAATAAATATTTAATAACTTAATCATTTTCAGAAGTCTATGCCATGGTGATTATATCAATCGTTACTATTATATTGGTGATGACGATTAAAAATTTCTTGTTTAACGTTTTGGAATTCCAAATGAATAAAAGAGTTTATAAAGAACGGTGTTGTTGGACTGCGGAAAAGTTTAATAGCTTTGATATACGCTTTGGTGGTGAATAAACGCAGTTTTATTTTCTTTAATGAGTGCTTTTAATTGGAATTTTTTTTATTATACGAAATAAGGAGGTACGAGTTAGCTGTGTCTTTATGCTTCTGATTCAGTTAACTTGATGATAATTAATCAGTTAAACGTAATTGAATTAATTCACTGGAACATTTGTACTCCTCAGCTCCGGTGCGATTTCATTAATCGAAAGTGTTTTATTAATAGGTTCTAACGATCAATAGATACGTTCACACACTGCTTTCAACCCTCTAGAGTTACTGTTGATTTAAAGGAGTTGATGAGTCACGGACAATTCTACTTCTAATGAATGTTTGCCACTCGTCCATTCCGATATATATATATCAATGGTAAAAAAAAGGGTTTAAGCACGACATGAATATGCACCAGATGCATCGATAAATGCACATATTTAATACCATGTAATGCTATGTGATATAGATACTCTGCTCAGATAATATTGTTCAAGTAGAATATAGAAGAGATTAAAAAGGGATAAAAAGAAAAATATATATAATTCATGAACGTAACAGAGGAACAAAGTAGTAGTAAAAGAGAAAAAGGGACTTTACGTCAGTATTATGTGTCAAAAAAAATGCAATTTCGAAAATTTATACAGTACGAACTAATATCTGTAACAAAATCAAACCGTAATCTTTGATATATAGAGTGAGAAGGATTTTGATTTAATACATAAAAATACGAAGTATCCGATTATAACGCTCTATATCGGCTCGTTCTTTTATTTCGAAATCAGCGATCTCCTCGTCGATCCCAAGCCATAAAAAAGCCACGCAAAGTTAATGGACTGCGAAGGGTATATCTTTGAACAATATTGGAGCGCCGAGTGATACATTTGCGGGGTATTTCACTTTATTTAAATATTTTAATATAAAACGGCAGCCACGGCAAAGGAGAGTCGAAGTTATATTGGCCGTAGGGCATTGCGCCATTTCTTGTTCTTTTTTGTATTTCAATTTCCACGGGGGATATAGTTTGTAACGTAGGTAGGAAGGTAGGTATCCCGAGTAGTATGCTCTCAGAAAGATTTTCATGAATATTCTTTAGCCTACATTAATTTACTTTATAAATATGCATCAAATCCGCGGACTTTACCATCTCCGACAAATTAAGCTCTCCAGCTGCCTTAAGAGCCACGTGTCTAACGCGGCCATTACTACTGGGAAAATACGGCAGTATGCGGGATTGCAACGTACAACAACATTCGCATTCCGCGGTCACTTTCCTAAGGATGTTTCATTTTCTTTATGCCAAGCCTTTCCGTGTCCCATTCTCTTACGCTTACGTTCCTTCCGTGCACAGGAACTACGTTCCTCGTCCCCCGACCTCCTCCCTGCCTACGAGTAGTCTCTTTCTCGTTACACAATGATATTCGAGAAAATATCAGTCGTAAACTACACGGTAAGCTCCGTAACGTTGGCTGGGTAAATGTATATCTAACCTGCGCTTGCAAAATATTAACGAGTTGAATGCACCACCGGTACCGGATACAGTACGAATGCGCGTATAGCTGGATGGAAAAAGAAACTTTCTACGTGGGTGTCATTCCCCAGTTTTATACAAAATGAAACAGCATTACTTTTCCTCCTTGTATTAACGCGAATCTACTTGCCACGTGCTTGTATTTAATACACACGTTAAATGTATGTATAAACATAAATAAGATATAAATACGAAAAATTCATTACGTCCAGAGATACCAGTTTCTCTCGTGACAGACATATAACACAAAACGTTCAGTTCAAAAGATCCGTACGTTATTCGAGGGTATCTTGATATGATTTTAAATATCGCTCGAGCAATTCAAATCTTTTTTTTTTTACAAAACGTTGACGAAAGTGGCTTAAACTTTATGTTACGAATAGACTAAATTTCACTGAGATACTTGCAAATAATATCGCTTGTTTGGTATTCACATTCGAATATTCATGATTCGTATTTACTATCAATTTTACAACGTACATTAGCAAAACAGATTCAAAATTATTAAACGTTTTAATTTATATGGCAAAAATAATTATTTCCAGACGTAGTAGAATGCAAGGATCTCGATGCAATTATAATTTGATACAGAAATATATTTTCTGTAAGTGGTAGATCAATACGGTCCTCGTACTTCTCGAAGGATTAAAAATTCTCAAGATACACAATTATTTCGATCAGATCGCACTTGAATAAATTCAATTTTTTTTTCTTTGTCACTCAATGAACTCATTCAATTAATTCAATCCCATTAGTAAAGACATTTATACGTAGATCGTCCTTAACGGTCTATACCGATGTCCCTGCCGCACCCTCTTACGCACGTAGGTACCTACTTCACAGTAGAGTTACGCCTTACACGTAATTCAGAATGTTTCGTGCCGAAATTAATATTTGGTGTTATCAACCCTTATACAATTGGCACCTTATCACGGAATTTTCCGTTGCATGTTTGATTAGTAACGATAGGTTACCCATTGGATCGTGATATACGTAACGAGTTAGTTTTAAGCGAATGGTTTGCATGTAATCATATGTAATGTAAATCTAAACACCTGCCGTAAAGGAAAATAAAATTTGTCTATATATCAATATGAAATTATTAAATGTTCCTGGTGCGTCCTATAAGCATTTGGAAATTTAAAGAATTTATTATGAGGCAAAATGGTATTTATTAAATCTATTCAATCTAATATACTTGCCGATTGATATAATTCAGAATAAGCAGCACGACTAAATACGTGTCCCACGTCTCCCTTGAATATACCCTTTCTCGTTATAGGAAAGATTGACGTGGCGGTGTAACCCGTGGTTTTTTAATAATTAATGAACCAGAGAGTTTTATAAGGGGTAGGTACATACTTAAAATAGTACTGATGGTCTCGGTATAGATGGTAGTTGTCAATGACCCCACGAGAGACATATACCACGATCATCCTCGGCTTTATACGCAATATACTATATAGTCGGTCGATATGCATGAAAGCGTTTTCCCGCTTGGCTTTAGCCGTAACTTTGAAAAAGCGTCAATCCACTCATTTTCATCGTAGGATTAAAAATATACCAAAGCCACCTCCCTTCTGCATTATGGAACTTAAAAAAAAATGTTAAAAAGAATTTTCACGATCCTTAAACTTTACTCAAAACCATCGAGCGACGTAACTATTTTCCATTGAGTATCCGGCATGTTTTATGACACCGATTTTTTTTAGACCCTCACAAATTTATGACCCGCCACCGATTCTTTAAAGGGGTACATCCGTCTCTCGCTACTTACCAAACAAAATTGGAAAATTTCTATCGCGACGTTATTTATTAAAATTTACTTCTTTTTGTTTTTTTTTTTATTTATCAGAGAATATTTGCAAACAAACTGTCTCATCGATCCGGTGTTTTTCTTCTCTCGTCCCTATGTAAATTTAACGAACATTAAGCTAAGTACAATTAATTGCTTATAAACTCAACTGTTTTATAGGCAACTTCAGCGTACTGCTTTAGTTAATGCGATGTAATAACAGCACTTCGATCTACAAGAAAGTAATGGCTTAACTAAACTACTAACCTCTCGTGGATAATTTTGAAATGCCTCTCCTGTAGCCATTAGACTCCCGAGAGTGGCAGTATAGCGCAGCTAATAATATTTTATGACAAGGGTTTTATGAAAGAGTCATTGAAATCTTCGGAATAATCCCATTTAAATGCATTGTCTTCGCGAACTGGTTTATGGGAAAAAAAAACTTGTTATCAGAATATAGATTATACTATGTCGTTCGTATGCGAGTTTGACGTACAGGATTCATGCTACTATGCGCGTTGCATTATCTAGTACCATACGTTTTATAGTACGTGGATATACTATAGTATTACAGCACCTCTGTATTAACTCAATCAATTTCCAGCCTAAAGCGTCGTGCTTGTTAATTTTTTAATTAGCTACGTCTGCATTACTTAAACGATACGAACTTGTAATTATCCAAGAAAATGCAAGCGTTTGAGATGATGTTTTCACAAAAAAAAAAATTAGAAATAATATTTGAATTTTATTTCGAGAAGCCATTTTCGGACGTTTTTTTTTTATTGTACCTCTTTGATATAGTTTACGAGGTTATACAGTTTACTTGCTTTGGGTTAATACAATTATATACATTTTGTGCAGTGAATTAATGTTTATTAATATTTTCAAAAGGAAATCACTAATACGGTTTGTTATTTTCTTATCATATAAACATTATGATAACATAATGTATCATTCAATATTTATTACAGGAATTATTTAACTTTATTCGCATGTTTTCGAAACGACAAGGGACACGAGTATGTTGCACATAAGATTAAAGAATATATCGTTGCCAAGAATGCATCCAATATACAATAGCAACTAGCGTGATACGTCATTTCGAGTTATACAAACTAGAAGTTATATTCAGGAAATTGAAATGGGATCCATCCATTTTGTAAAAAATATCAATCCGCATTTCTCAGTATTCTGCTGACTGCAATCGAGTATTTGGTATACCAAGTCGTGTTGCTACCTTAATAAGTATCTAAAAAAAAAATTATCTCCAAGTTTCTTCATCTTTAACAATTTTCACATATACAGATATAAATGTATACATAACCTTGTGCTGCTACATCGGTATAATGAAACTTTGGGTAAAAGTTCCAAGTAAAGTTCCACCTTTAAAACCAATTAAGCCAATATAAACTTCGAGGCTATGTACCAAGCTACTCGCTGGGCAAAGTCGGATGATGCGCGAAACGGGGTAAGGCGTTGTGAGGGATTGGATACAGTGGAGCAACTTTATAAAAGCTCAAGTAAAATTATCAAGCGAAATAGCCGGCTCTCTTAACGAATTAACTACTTTTTATTATACTCTCCTGTTCTCCTGGTTATGTTTCGCGTTACCTGCACATATGTGTAATTAATTCCCATGTTCGTCCTCCTCATATTTAACGTTGTTATTTGTTCATCGTTCAGACACCTGTTACATGACATGACTATGTTAATGAATACAGTAGCTAGGTACTATGGGAAAAATGGTTTTATCTTGACAATTACCTGCAATTATAATTGGTCCAACTGATATGAGGAATTGTATTAACAAATAAATAAATTGTTTAGTTTTATCAGATTGACTTTATACATACATATTTATATCTGTCTATACGAATTATTTTTTATTGCATACCAATTACGCGATTAAATATATATTTTTGTTTGTGGAAGTTCAAAAGAACTGTATCAATTTTATAAATTAAATTCTCCTAGTCACTTAAGCCTAAATAAAAAATTACTTGAGAGACTATCTAAAACCTCTAAGGTTTGTATTTCTAACGCTCATCCCTGGTAAATATTATCTTTGGTACAATTTTTTGTCGACTCATAAATATATAAGTTGAGTGGATTTACTAATACACTTTTAATAGATAACATGCTAATCCGTCACTTACACGGCCTTTTATAATTACGTGATTCAATATGGCGAAATCTCTAGTGATCACTTGATTTTCCCTTTACGGTGTCTTAATTGAATTGAGGCAACTTCGAAGCAATTTCTACTAGGGATATTTCGTCATTTAATCCAATTACGTGTCACCACTTTAAGAGACATATTTCGTAATTGACAGTAACTTTTGGTAAATTCATAAGACTGGAAATAACTTCCAAATTTTATAAGGAAAAAACTTTATGCTTAAAAAGCATGTTTACGCCATCACGAGTCTGCCATAAATTCTCACAGTTTATCATTGCCGAAAACTATATCAATTCTCTTGATATATCCAGTGTTTATTTCCAAATAAAACCATCAATTTCACGTAATTTTATCACTTTAAAAAAATATCCACTTTGATACATCGTTTTTGAAAAAGTCTCTATGATATAGCCATTAGATCCGAAGGAACAAAAGCATTTGGCTTACGTCCGCTATAGAAAATTGCTAACATCAGATTATTTTTAGCGTGCTTCTGTCTTCATTCTTCGGATCAAAAACAGAAACACATTTAGACTCTCGTGATTCGAAAATTTCTTAGACACTAAGAAGAGGCTTATTTGGCTCAGTTGAAACTTTCGCGAGAAAAACACGTTGATTTTTACGAAAACATGTTTGGTCGCTGCTGTCCCCAAAAATAAGAATCTCCAAGAATTTCACAACACAGTCATTACAGTCGTAGAAGCTTCGACTCATACATTAAATATAGTTCAGACATTCAGAGTGAAAAGTGCAAACCCATGTTATCGACAAGAAATCTATAGATGGAATAAAATACATAAAAAAGTCATATATTTAAAATTTACTGAATTAAAATCCACATAACAGCCGCATCACGTAATATTTACAATCACCCTCGAATCGAATCGATTCCTTCGCATTTATGGCGCCTGATATGAATCTTACGTGTCATATCTATCTTCGGTAATTATAGTTAAACATAAAAGCAATATAGTGGCACTTTTTAAAAATATTTTACGTTAAGCCGTAATTCGTAAACCGCAGCAATATCGTCGGCTTATCACTTACGTAATGTACTGGACGATGCCTGTTTATCGCCAGACTCTAATCGACGTGCTGTCTGGGGCAAAGCCGAAAATAAAACCTCGAATGAACGTATAGAAAACATGAAAGCAACGTTAGTCGCAGCGTGCGGCCTCCCACCTCATTAACATATTATCGCCTGTGCACCTGACATAAAGGGGGATTATCCCGATAACGTTGTACAGGCATAACTCCCATCGGAGTAACCTGACACGTTCTTTCCTTAACCCCTTTCTCCTATATGCACCCCAGAGCTTGTAACTTCTCATAATACTAACGTAGTGAGTGTTTGCCATGGAAATTCCTGTCACATTGCTTGCTACCAGCAAAGCCTCTGCGTATTGGGTACAGTTCTTGTATTTTTATTTACATTGGAAACATTGTAAAATGATGCCAGAGTTTTTGAAGATACGGATTTAAAAAAGTTATTTGTAATCGCTATGTCATAAGTTAATGACAATTAGACGTCATTCATATTCATATATCACCATTATCAATTTTCATTGAAATTCGGCCTGAAAATTTTTATGTATAATTTCTTTATTCAAAGTGTAAACCACGGTTTTACAGATGTAAAATTGGAAATGCTATTACGTTTAAAACTGTGTAACCCTTCAGTATGTATAATAATGAGTAAATACGCGTACACCATTTTTGTCCGCAGCTCTTTTTGTGCTGCAGCGCCTCCTGCGAAATGAACGATTTAACGAAGTACCAAAAAGTGCTTCTCATTAAGCTCCTTTCACAGACAGCGAAGACTCAATAAATTTTATTAAATACGTGTAAAGTAGAAAGAACACGATTTCGGACAATGATACGCTACTAAACTCAAGAAATTTAATTAAAAATCCAAGCCCAAAATAAATAAAACAATCTTAAAACGTGGAAAGATCCGTAGTATATCATATCTCAATGAAAATATTTATTTCGCAGGTATATTAACAGGCAAATATTGTTAATAAAAGTTACAAATTTTTATACATATTATTCTGTCACACGCAATGCATGGATATAGAATGCCTAATTGTTAGTTAGTAATATAATAAAATGATAAAAGTTACGAAATAATTCTTATTATATAATGAAAATATCTTTGACGTTTCTGTAGATTATGCAAGAAAATCATGATAAAAAGTTGTTGGACATTCGCACGCGACTCGATGCGGTCTGGTTAGTTGGTAGTGGTTCAAGGACGAGGTGAATTTTGGTGTTTCGTAAAGGGTTGCATCCCGAAACGTAATTTATATCTCAAGCCGCAAAGAGCCACACTCTCAATCTTTGGGCACGGTTTAGCTGGATACAAATAGTTTTGGTTAGTAATGTAGGCAGGCTGAGGCAGTTATGTAGCTTCAACACGGGATTGTTAAGGTTTGCACCAAGCAGGTGGAAGGAAGGCGGACCGTGAGTAGCAAGATGGCGTCAGATGGATGCTCCCATTAATTAGTAGATATCTGGCGCAGCTCGTAGCTATCATTCACTCAGTCACTCTCATTCTACGGAACTCCCTTACTTGCCTTTCTTTCGCGTATTAAATTAACTGCCAGCTCTCTTAAGTTACTCGAGGTCAGTAGAAAGATTTACAACTATATCCGAGGCTTAGATCTTTGCTTTAAAAAGCCATAGTATACTAACTCGCGCATAATCAACGATCTGATGCCACGTTCAATTCCTTCTTGAAAAATACACATATAAATTAGGTAATCGTATACTGTGACGTCGATCAGAATCAAAAAAATTGATATATCATTATGTAATCGAATTTCGTATTATGGTACAGAATAAAGTTATTGCTACGTAATTTTAGTATCGTTTAAGTATTTTATTGAATTTCGTAAATCTGTATAGTGGACACCTATGGTACATTCGAGTTAACATGCTAAAACCGTATTAGAATAATATACTTGTGGGAAAGATTGAAATTCCAAGGAGTTTCATTTCCATCTGGGCTTTGCTGGAAAATACGGAAATTCTGCAGAATGCTCGAGAAATATCGTCGACACTTTGCGAACGGAATGTAGGTGCTACGAGAGATCTGAATCTTTCCGGTTCTTTGAATAAAGCATAATACTTTCGAAACGCACAACAACATTAGGTATATCCAACACGTGGCTTTATGTTATTTCCGTAAAGCGCTCCTGTCAAATTTCCGACCGCTTTGGTATATACGCGGTGGAATAAAATTAACTACCACTTTTCATAAAGTTACTTTGATTAGCATAAACGTGGTACACATCTGCCTGCCCAGTTTTCTTTTTTTTTTACCAGCCAGTATCGTTCGACTGCGTAACCCTCCGGTCACAAGGAATTACTTTAAGTACTTAATAAGGTTATTACGTTAGATTTCCATATTGTTTCGACAATTACGACTGGCCCTCCACATATGTTCTTGGGATACGGTATGAACCCCCTGAGGCAAGATTCACAGGAATCTCTGTCCAATAAACAAATTAGATTTTTTTATATACGATAGCATAAGGTACCCTTGAGAATTATGTTTCAATGATATTTAATCCACGATTAAAATACTTAACTGGTGAACATTATTTTACGTTCAAAGAATTTTTTTTATGCAATAACTACTGATTTACATACTTCGGTTAATCGTAATGGTAAAATTCAAGCATTTCCAATGACAATAAATAATTCACCGAATCGAATTAACAGTAAAATCTCTTCCGGTTGCGCTATTAGTGCGCTAACAAGTGGAAACATTGTTTGTCCAAATGATCAATGGGGTATTTTCAATTAAAATTGTAACATGGCCGAAATCGAAATCATACGAATAATTAATATTTTATTTACTCAATATCAATTTGAATATTTCCTATGATTTCATCACACTTGGCTTTCAGCTACTGGATAGCGCTGTAGTATAACTACAGCAACTTTATTATATCTCAACGTTAAGCACCCCAAAGGGGAAACAGCAAATTTATTGTTATTGCTCTTATCGATACTAATATTACATAATTAATAGCTGATACAAGGCATTGTTACCATTTCATTGGAAATAATACATCGATACATCATATATAATACAATAATAAATGTAGTTTCATCATAAAGTGGCCGTGACATTCAGATTAAAAATGTAGTCAGTTAATAAAATATACGTGAACCTATCTATCATCAATTTCGTCTATAAAATTCATAATCTTTCGAAGGGTTCGGATTTGCTATTTTATTTCTACAAAGTAATCGAAGGATTATACAATTTTTAGTAGCTAATAATTCGATTTATCAGCACGAGTCAGAAATTAAAATGTCATCGAATTATTATATTATGTCATCCCACGTATATATATCGTTTAAGATACAAAATTGACCAAAGTTAATTAACTGACTACAAACTTTTCAACGAAAAACGAAAGTTTCAATTGATAATACTAACGTTGCTTGATAACGTCAATTTTAATTTCGATATTTGTTCATACACAAAATTCGCGTGAATACCGCACGAACTATAATTTTACATACGATAATCCAGTAACTTTAACTTGTTCGTTATCTTATCATGTTCTGTAATCACTTGATGGAAGCATGATTGATTATCTAAAAGTATTTGAATAAAAGTGTCCAAGAAATATGTCTAGGCGTCTAAATCGTCTAAAGCGACTAAAAGAAGTATTACCTAGGGCAGCGTTATACTCTGAAAATAATGATTTACTTATTTTTCTCAGATAAATAGACAATTAGCATTATAAACAATTAAAAATGATTCATCAGGGAACCAAACATTTGCTCCGAACGTACAGAAAAGATCAATCCTTCAATACCGGACAGGCAATTTCCCGTAACACGAATTGAAATCGATCAGACTTAGAAGTTGAGGGAACATCGAAATATAATAAACGAATGAAAGTGGTAGAAACTCTGGCGCCCAATGTAAATTTTACTTTGATCCAGTTAAGTACCCCGATTTTCTCGGGGTCGAGGGTTCAATCGGACAGGTGACTGACGGTCAGTACAGTTGATCGTTAGATTGCAGACCATCCTAACGTAGACCTTTGCGTGCAAAGATAATTAAAGGGGGCGTCGGATGCGAAACGTTGAAATTGAGTTAGGCCACGTGGCGACCGGAAATAAATGGTTAACAGAAGCATTATATAACGGATGCTCATACCGATAACGTATACCGCGGTAACTAGATGGATTACGTTTCAAATTATCAGTACGGCCTATTTTCCTAAAAGTAATGATAAATTTGGTCCACAATGACATCAATCAATTAAATTATGATCCAGGTCCTTTCAGCCTTTATATCTATGATAACAATGTTAGCAATGACATGTGTCCTTTAGAATCATGTGGCCGGGTATTGTGTAGCAACACAATGCTGCAATACCGTTATTTGATATGCACGGTGATATTATTCTAGTTACATACGCATGCCTTCAGGTGTCCCTAGTACGTGATCTATCGCCTATACACACGTCACATGAGAAACGTGGGGAAACCCTTTGATCTATTATCGATGATACCCTTATCCATTCAGTATAATATATGGGAAATGATATTATTGATACAGTTTGCAAATGAGATCGATACACAGAGGAATGCAAAGTCTTGTTATTCAAAGTAATAATAATACATAATAGAAGAACTGTAATAAATTCCACTGTAACCATTATCTTTCTTAAAAATTTTTCGTCTATACTAGGTCATGTTCAATCTCCTTAACGGTGCCACGAGGGACAGATGCAATTTCTCTTATACAAATATACATACATATATGCACGTTGTTCCCAAGCGCTTCGTGCAATGCACAATGCGTTACAGCGGAATACGTAACGCGGGTGGCTAGATACACAGCAATACATAGTGTAACGTCTCGCAGTGATACCAACTGTTTGCGCAAACACTCGCCGTTTAGGTACGCGATTCAGGTTAGTACGTTTGTTTAGTTGCATTCTCGTTCACGTTGTTGGGGATGCGAACATGCGTGGCAGTGCCGTCGGGATGGGTATACCGAAGGGAAGGCTAGAAGTGCCAGAACAGGAAGAACTTTGCGGAAGGATGTGAAATGTGGCTGGATGACATTCTCAGGTCAAAGGTTATGTCCATGGTGCGGTGTATACGTATATGTAACTTTAATTATAGATATACACGATAAACGTTATGAAATTATACAAAGGACAAATGTAGCTCTGTTCCCTAGGAAATGTTGTAGACTATCAGTGTGGCAAAGTTGGCTTGTACTGGTAAATGGCAAAATGTCCGTCGCAGCTGTCTTACTGCAGGGAAAGTTGCATCATGGCTTATGCGTACATGTCAGCGACCGTTGGGACGTGGAAACTTGGCCTAAGTTGCAGGATGGTTTTGCTATTTCACGGACAACTTTGAAAGTGGAACAGGAAGGACGATGTAGAAGGGGATGAATATACTAGATACGTAGATAGGTATGTGGCTAATCCTGGGATCCCTTTTGGTAATTGGAGGAGCGTCATGGTCTTTATCTTTGGATATTCCGAGTGGATGAGCGGAGTCGACGTTCCGGTGGATTAGCCAAATGGATGCTATTCCTGAACCGAGGCGAGGATATGAAAGGCAGGAAATTCCGTAAGCTATGAGAATCATGAGTCGGAGTATCACGCGCTCCTGGTACCGTTGATGTCGCTGACCTTTCTCCTTGCACCTTAGTCGACAACCTGCAGAATCTTCCGCGTTGCTATGATCATTATTCGATATTATAAAATACCAAGGATGTTGCTTGAATATCCACGAGTTACCTAGTTATCAGGGTCTAACCAGCGTTTCATCTTCGTTTGTGCAGGATGCAGGCATTCAAGCTAGTAGCCGAGTTACGCGCTTGGCAAGAGGATAGAGGTGATAAAGCAACGACAGAGGATAACACAAAAATACTATTGCGGACAGAAAGATAGACGTCGTCACAAGAGATAATCAATAATTTGTTGCATGTTTGTGCCGGAATTAAAGGACGAAGTAAGAGATATTGAACTGTGGTAGAAAATTATTAACGATGGATTATCGGATTCTTCCGTTACGAGGGACACCTAGTATCAATTGGCAAACCGAATAAATTCAACTGGCCTCCCACGTGGCTTTGATAGGTGGCGATAAAAAGTTTTCCTCCGTAGGGAACGTAGGGCGAGTGTACTGGCAGAGGGTGGATAAGTACTCAGGCAGTGGGGGGGTAGTGCCGAAAAATGTTTGGGGAAGAAGGCTTACCCAAATGGTTACCCCAACACGAATTGCCTTTGAAAGGGTCAAAACGGTTCTGGGCCATGCCGCAAGATCCGTAGAAAGTAAGGCAGGCAAAAAGGGCTGTGCGATAAATGATACCATTATTAGCAGGGGTATAAGAACACGGGGGGAATTAACTAAGCGAAGGGGTTGTTTTTGTGCGGATACGAGTGGCCTGGAGAGTCCGGCGGTGCTGCTGCTCGGGTCGACGAAGACGACGTTGTCGAGTGTTCTACCTCGTCACTTCGGTTTCCGTCCACTTGTTCCATCCTCTGCCTGACACCGTCGTCCTCGTACTCGTCTCCGTCCTCCTCATCTTGGTTGTAGCGCGGGGGCTGAGCCACGTTCCGACCCACTCCACCTACTGATTCACCGTTTTACTCTATAAACACGGCAAATATTTACGTGCTACCTCTTTAACTGGCACGTGTAAACGTCATTAAAAAAAAGAGTATTTCAAAGCACACTGTTAATCTTGTATACATAGTAAATCACCAGCTATCTCAAATAATGAACCATTTGCCATCGGATGTAATGATCCGATTAATGCTGAACCAGGCTGATATCCATAAAACCGTAAATACCTAAAAATATTCTAGACAAATATTGAGCTACGTCGTTAAACTTAAATGAAGTTTAAATTGAATCGTATAAATAATTTATGAAATTGTGAATTCATAGCGATTCCTCTACGGATCAACCGGCTGAGTTAGGATTATTGATTGGGACTGGTCTTAACTTTACTTCCATCATTTCCATGATGTATCGCCTTTCTATAACGTGCGTCATACCGGCTTCTGATAAAGTATGTGGACCAGCCAGTAGCATTTGGTAGGCAAATGCTTAGAAACTGCGCCGTCAAATATTGAGACACGTACAGTGTCGCCTGTACGTACAACCACTGGATACTACGTAGAATCCGACAGAACAAGCTATTTATGTAAACGACGGTTCCCAGGAGTGTTGCAGGCACACGTTTGCTTATATTTCCGGCATTTTGTGGACATTACCGCGGTGTTCAGATGACATATTCTCTAACATCCTCGACCTAACTTCGACCCTGCTACACTCACAGTAAGAGGAACGCCAGCAGCAGGAACTTCTATCCAACATCCTAGCCAACGTCTTCAAGGTGCCTTTTTCCCCCACTATTTTTCATTATTTCCCGTCTCGTATAACCCCTTATCTTCCATCCATTCTTATCTCGAGAAGAAATACACCTACGAAATGTATTCTTGTGGCGCAGAAATGCCACTGATGATAATGATGATATGATTTTGTTTTTCGTGGCCGTTCTACCGTGACGCCATGCCACTTTAGATTCAAGGTCATAAACCATGTTATTTTTACTAAAAGTAGTATAGGTATACTATACACCATATTCAGGACTGTGCACAATACAGTAAGCACATATAATACTTCTATAGGGAGATACGTTAAGTTATAATTTTTTCACGTAACAGCTACCTTTAATCCGTCTTAGTGATTGTAATAATTCAACAATTTTTTCTATACACGAAATCCTCCCAGAATTTTCCAACGGTAAAGAAAATAAAAGCAGTGGTATTTGCGTGTTCTTCGTTCTCCAGACGTTGTGGAGGAACCTTTACAACCCCTTGACCTACGTGCGGACATGGAACCTAACCTAACCTAACGCATTGTAAGAAAAACTTGTATACTATTCATGTCTTATTGTTAGCATAATTACCGTGTATTTCAAACGAGAAATCGCAGCTGGTACACTACTCGACAGTGAAAATATATCTTATCCTTGCATCGACTATGAGATAGATAACTACTACGTCATCTGCAATGCGATTCAGCCAAACATCAACCAATTTGAATGCATTATGATTCCCCCTATACAGTTTGAGGACGTTTCTCCTTTACCTTGTCCAGTGGGTAACCGGAAGCTTATGGATAGCGTGTACGGTATACGAGTCCCCAAAGTGATGCCTGGCAGAGAATACGGCGATGAGTGGCGGAGGAAACTGTTCTGGCGAGCATGCATATTGCTTCATGAATGCAATGGGGATATATCCCTCTACTTGATATCACTGGTGATACGATGCGGCTGCTACCAAAACTAATATCGTTCCCATTGTTGTCCAAGCCATGATGACATATGTATTATTTGAAGATATACACATAACAATTGAAATTTCTAATCTATCATAAATCAAACAATGGCATCATAGATGTTCAGATATATAACGTAAGTAGGTGCATTTTAAATGATCTTGACAAAGACTCTATCAAACGATTTACTATTGAAAGTCAGATGCATCGTTACAATATGGATATTAGGGCTGATAACCAAAGCTATGTAAATATGGCAGCGATGTAAATTTAAAGAAAAAAAAAAATAAGAAGAAAAACCGTGAAAAAAACTTCTTTCTTAAATTATACCGAGGACGTATCTAATCGGTAGAATCAACATAGCGTGAAGCGGGAAGTGGAAAAGAAGGGAAAAAGTGAGCGGAGAATTGTTTGCTTAAAAATTGAAAAAAAAAAGAGCACGAACGAGGACCGACAAAAGGCGAAAGGGCAGAGTTCCCATCAGTCGATGAGGACGATCGAGCGGGTGTCTTTAAGCGGGGATAATTCGATAAAATTCTCAGCATTGGGATAGAAGTTAAATAATTTCCTTGGTAAAAACGATTTCCCCTGCGGCAGAATGTCGCGATTTAATTTACTTGTGATTCTACGAAAGAAAGCGTCCGACTGGATAGACTTTTAGCTTATACACACTACAAGCCAAGTGGATGGTGAGGGAAACGAGGTGGGAAATGTGGGCAAAAAATTTTTTTTACAATTGAAGGTGAAATATTATCCGTTTTTATTGGTCATCCTATTCTCCTTTTGGCCGAACTTCATTGCAGCCGAGCACACAACGATCCTTCGGTCCTTTCAACCCTCCGTAGCTTCTTCAATCTCCTGATGGGACAATTTCCTTCGTGATGGCGAATGACCAGCCAATATCTATTTCTGTATCTTTTTCCGGAAAGCCTTCTATACTATTTCTATTAGCCATTTATGGACGATGGGCTACTTTATATCGTTTCGTCGATCACTCTTCAAGATTCGTATCACTCGCTCAATCGCTTACGCCCAAGCACACTTATATGTACACCATTTCATAATATTGTTTCATCAGCGATATACCAATTTCATTATAATTTGGATCAATTTCATATATTAATATATGAAATCGATCCAAACGGTATACTCCATAAGGGAGAATTGATTAGGCCCATACATTATCCTCGAGGTATATAACGTTACAGTGTGCTGTAGTTTAGCATATTATTTTCGAATAATACTAGAAAAATGCATTAAGCACTGAATTATTAGTTACAAAACCAGTTGACTATTTAATTCCCAGTAGTTAAATTGCGAGGTAATTTGTTTCCTTGGCGGATACCCATTAGCTGGCACTACGCGATATCTCAGTGAGATCGTCAAACGGAGCAGCATGTACATTATTATCAGGACGAAGTTTATGGAATCTCATTCCACGCATGGGAAACGAGCTGGAAAAAAAATCCATTCACGACAGGCAAATTTGCATAGCATGTTGATAAGTACTTGAAACGTATTACTTAATAACAGTTTTTCTCTATTGTTCTGAATATGCATTATGCTGTCTCCTGGACTTGCGCTCGTCTAAACGAGTCATTTCCTGAGAACTTACGAGAGTGCCCAATGCTGGTAAAAATAATTCCTTGTTACGGATAGCAATTTTGTCAAAGAATATAATTAGGGGTCGTGCCAAATGGTCGAGGAACAATAAAGAAAGATGCCTTGATAACTGTTATATCTGCATCTCGCTAATGATATTAACCCTTGACATTCGTAGAAACGTTACTCAAGTTCGCTGCAGTATATTACGCTTATGAAGAATGATTAGACTATAGTAGAGATCGTGTGGTACATGCATACCTACATTTGTCTGTACGATGAAGAACCGAAGACCCCGCGAATGCGTGTCAAACTGTGCTATGTTGCAGCAGCCAAGAGTAGTAAGTCTCGACATTGCTCCTTACGGGATACAAGTACTGTATAATGTGAGGCCGCGGTTAGAACTTCGTCTGGTTACCCGGAACCCATACGTTAAGCTACCTTCCTCTAGACTGCATATTACATGCACTTATATCAGTTTTGCTCTCGAGATATTGGTTACTGTTATTAGTTTATAAGAAATAATTTAACGTATGGAATGCTTAAGTTTGTCATTAAATAATGTAACACTATGAAATACTGTTTTGTTCGCGTGCAGATGAATTAATTGAAACAGTTAAATCGTTAAAGAATTTAATTGAATAAAAGTGTATACAAATTTTTGGAGTTTCTTATGCGTCAACTTTATTTGTTAATAATTTATACAATTTTTTTGATTTTATTATTATTTTCACAAGCAAAAGTATTATGTGTACATAAACAAAAATGGATTTCTTAAAATTCCAATAGTCTCGAATTATAAGATCCAAGGGTTGAGCAGACCTTGTCATGAGAGATAAGGTGATCTTGGAGCCGACAAAGCTAAGACTTAACAGGAACCTGAGTTACTTTTCATAAATAGTGTGAGTGCGTTATCTCATGACACACAGGTAATACATGACCTGAAAATCATAATTAGATTTTGACCGCGGCGAAGCTTCTGGTTACGTCCAGTGGATTTTTGGTTGACAGTGAATTTTGAAATTACCATGCTGTGAACAAATACTACAACAATCACTTTGTTCAGATGGTTAGTGCTTATCCTGAACGATTTAGCTTTGCACACACGCAAGTTTGTAATGATTTGACGAAACTTATGGAATTTATATACTGTAACGAGCAAGTATACATACGTGAATATTAGATGGTTTGGATTAGCAAAAGATAAGAAATTATATTGTATAAGGATGAGAAATTATATTTCTCAAAATTTTTTCTCGTATCCAAGAATTAAGTGAAAATTACAAATGTAATATGTAAAACTTGCCCCATGTGATTGTACCTGACAATTAATTTTTCGTCGTTAATATCTTTGTATAAAACATTTTTTTCAGGTAAACCTTACTTTAAAAACTGATACGATAAACCACTCTCGCAATATTACTTTTATAATTGAGGTTGAAACGTAAAAATTTCACATGACGTAACTTTTTGAATTTTTTAGATGCATCAAAATTTTACTGCTGAAATTACTGCATTACGTTTAAGGCTTATCGAAATTCCTAAGAATGGTAGAACCATGATAATATATTTCCAAAGTCAATGATTGTTATGTTAACAAAAATACTATTCGAGTCCACCGTTTTAAGTTACAATTTATAAAAGATACAAACGAGTCATCCACGATTATTCGCATTTGATAAAAATTAATTTATATTTCATCTAACGGAAGAATACATAAATATATATGAATATTATTGAATACCCGACATTGTTCATGAATATAAAATTAATCGAGTGACACGTGCCACGCTAGGAGGTACCGATAAGCACCGTTATCCACCCTCATACAATTCTCTAGGGATACAAATCTAATTTGTCACCGTAAACGTTCCTCAAAATACCACTTTCTGCGAAAAGCATTAAAGCGGATACGATCGCGTTTTAAAATATAATTGCAAACATTAAAATAACTCGATGAGGCCTCTCTCTAACCGATTTGGCCTGACCTCCCTTTTAACGCTATGCCCATTTTACCCCGCTAAGTCATTTTTCAACTATGTTACCGCGTTTATTTACCGCCTAAAATGCCAGGATCGACCGTTCCCAAGCAGGATTCATTAAAGTCTTGCAGGACAGGTTGGTAATGGGAATATTTTTAATTGCAGTGCGAACTTTATACCTACCCACTTGCCTATCCACCTACCCATCTAATCCTGTCTACCTACCAACCTTCAACCTATATCAGCGGCCCATCTCTAAATGTGAATTTTTCTACATATCAATTTCCGAAAAAGCTTCAAAACGCACAGGCATACTGATGTTTTCAGCATCGAAGGCAGCGTCAGCACAATATTGCGGTTTTCCAACGTTCAAAAGCTAGTTGAGCATGTCCCGCAAAAAGATCCTCAAAGTGCACGTGAAATTCTCTTACGCTGGCTACCAAATTTCGTTGAAAGCCAAGCCAGCAGGAGTAAAAGAAAACCTCAAAGAAGAATATCATCGCTGTCTCATACTGTGTTCCCATGCACAATAGGAACCTTACATGCAGATCCGGTAACCAGCTATGATATCGTTTCATTGAATTCGGTAAGAATTTTTTAAATTTTCCACGAACATAAAGTGTCGCACAAAAATCTCACCGTAATGAGAATACTGTGTACAGTACTTAGGCGCTCATGAAATCTCTTCCGCAAACTAACCAGATGCCAGCGGCTCGTAAAAGTTGCCCTCCCTTAAACCAAGGAGACTTCTCGTGCTGCATGTTGTTTAAGCTGGATAGCGGAAACGCGCTTTACGACTTCGGAAAAGTGTAGAAAGTACATGTAGAGTACACGAGGGGAAGATAGAAGGAAAATATGGAGCTTTGTGAACGTATGGCATCTGTTTATTATCTTCTGTAGTATACGCGTTCAAGTGAATGCACGATTATGAACTGTGTATCAACCTTTAGGATATAACTTTTAATATTTTCTGTTTACTATTTATTCGTTAATTCGTATTATAAATCGATTGCCAGAATTTTGGCCTGCATCAAGAGTAAAAAGTTGTACAAATATTTGTAGCTATCCTTTCGTTTCATTGAGCTCCGCAAATAATTACCATTTGATCTCGCGGAAAAAAAATGTTTGATCTTGAGTCACGCATAATTGCACTGAACGCGATTGATTCTACTGCCCGTCGATCGATCGACATGGAATTTGATAAAAGGTGCAAAATGATTTGAGCAAAATCCGCGAAATAAACGAAATGGAATGGCACTGCAAAATTATATGAACGCAAACAACATATTATACATATTATTCCTGTCAGCTCTATGTGACCGCGAGCTTCAATCCCTTTGTCCTGTGGTTAGTCGTGGTTTCACGCAATAATTGAATAAATATTCATTAGTATAATTAGCGTGTACATACGATACACCGCGTCACCGAGTGACGGTACGCCTTTAATTGCGGCTCGGATATTTTCCGTAGGGTGGAACAAAGCTGTGACGTTGTTAAGGGTAGACACACAACGTAAATTAGCCGCAAGGCCTTGTCGCTTTGCAGCGTCGTTCGCCGAAATTTCGCGATAATACAATCTCCTAAATATGCGAATACCTACATGCGGGACAATTGGCGCACTACTGTCAGTTTGTCAACGTAGATGTCGTCACGTAAACTATGTTCACAAAGCTTTGTATCAGCATTAACGTCGTCTGGATTTTCGTGATGATACAACTATGCAAATAAAGTTGAAATTGGCAGACGACAGTCTGTGCTTTTTTTCTGTACTTCTGTATTTTCGAATTCGTTTTTAACCTTACTCCTCTACTTGAAATAATTATTTAATAGATGTTAACCAGACTTAAGCTTTATGCGCGCCACACAAGATTTTGCTACCGGGTGACGAGCAGTTGAAAAGTTTCATTACATTGTTGCCATTAAATGTAATACAGCTGTTTCTGTTTTTCGATATTTTTATTATAAAAAGAAGAAATATATAGCCTTGCCGTGAGGAAGAATCTCGGTTGAGGTTGGGTCTCTCGGATTTCATTTAATTTGTTCGTAGGCTTTGTGAAACTAGTGCAAGCCACTGGTCGAGCTTAATTCACCCGCTTAACCCTCAAAATCCGCCGAACAAAATGAAATGTACCGCAGAGAAAAAAGGACGGCTTTTACTGGCAAAAAGAAAAATCCTTTGAAAGGTTTCTTTTCCGCTCAAATAAAATGCCTCGCGTAATTGACGTGGGTTGGATTAAATGTTAGCGAATCGTATTTTATCGTTTTTACGTTTATTTCTTAACGATATCCTTGCGGATCGCATCGTTAAAATATTTCACACAAATTTTGCTAGAAGCAAGGATTACCAAGAGATAAGGATGGCGATATTAAGTCCCTCGTTCAATTCCTAAAATCCTAAACTCGCTAATCTCTATTCTAATTACTGATATTATCCTTTAACGTTTTTTAGACATTATGCACCGGCACTCCTGAACCTCCCCAACCTTCCAATTACTTGCACTAAGTGCATCTTTACATTGCAAATGAAAACGATTTCCATACGCATACTCCGTGCTGTCCTGCTGAAGGATTATTGCTATTTATAGATACTATCCTAAAAGGTAGATTCAGATTTTATACGTATCATTATTGAAGCAATCCCATCGTCGTCATACTTGATATATATATATATATATATATTATATAACAATCGTAACATTGAAACAATGGTACGTAACTTGAAGAAAGTCAAAATTAAAATTCAAGAAGTATCCATGGGTAAAATTGAGTGATCTCTTTCTGAGGATATTTTCCTTAAGAAAAAAAAAATACATATATACGTTAGCACCGCATAAATTAGAGGACGCATTACCGTGCATCATTAATGACTAAGGTATAGAGATAAGATAATTCTTCGTAGTAATACAGTATAAATGTGAAAATTTGTTTGATTTACTTGCTACCAACAGAACAAGACCCATAAATGCATCTACGGCTTGAATATCTTGGAACATATTGCCATTGGTGGCTGATAAAAACTTTGACGACATTTAACATGGGGATATACTTTAAAGCCCTATTCAAGGGATAAAAACCTTGTTGTTCTCCTCCTCGTGTATTCCAGTCAGGGAGGAAAGCACAGTGTGGTACGTAGATAGGATAAAAGTAAATGGGATCGTGTTTCGGCATAGGCAGATAGTTCAAGAACATATTGCAAGGGCTTATGAATTTATAAGAGGTTATATCCACCGAGGCTCGGCGATGGGCTCAGCGTCCTCGCAAGAGTAAAAGCTGAGGGCATCAAAGAGGAGAGGCAATTTTTTTTCAACCTTATTTTATTTAGTGTCACTTCTGTTGAATGGTGTCGCTGCATAACCCTATCGCGCGCGACTCCCACGGAACATCCTTCAGGCCACCCATGGTCCATTAATCAACGACTGGAATACGTGGCCCGCCCGAGACGCAATGGAAAGATGTTTTCCGCGCTGGGAAGAATTTCATAACTTCTTAATTGCACATACCGCGAAACCGTCACTCATTGACATTCATATATCGCGTTCCGATAGCATAGCGTCTGGCATAGTTGGTGCGTCATTTCTTTTCTTCGGATATCCCATCGCGGATGGGAATGCAGAAAATAGAAGAGAAGAGAAAAGGAAATTCAAGAACAATCCACATAATTATGCGCCTTGGGACAAGGTCTTCGACCGTAACGAAATCATGTTGTATTACGTATTTACTTGGGCTGCGTGCGAGCCGTATAATTAGACGGATTCAGAGAGAGAGAGAGAATTAAAGAAAGAGAGAGACGGATGTAAAGCCAGTTAAGAAAACGAAATCCTCTGACGAATACGAATTTTAAGCGTTCCGAAGGCAAAATTACCTTCCAATGCGCATAAATGGAGGAACGTATGATCATGTATTGGAATTCGATGCTGCCCACTGAGCACATTCAACGACGATTGAACAGAATACACATAAATTCGTGCCTGGGATCTACTGGGTATCGTAGGTATTTCCGACCTCGGCTCCGAACGGTTTTCAAAGCGGTCTGGTGCGGGGTCAATAGCGTTCCTGACATTCGTGTCGAGTTGAACTCAAAAGTTCCGAGTTTTTAATCGTCGACGAAAACTCTCGGGGAAATGAAGTTCTCCGAAGTTGCCGACCGTTTTCGCATCTCACAAGTTCTCCCTTTCTTTTTTCTTTACTTCATTTGGATTTTTTTTTTATTCCTTTTCTTTCTTCGCCTCAGACCCACCCTCTGCGCTTCAAGTAACCTCTTATCTGTTTTTAGAAACTTACCTTCGGCCGAGAACTAATGGCGTCGCTGACGTTCGAGAGGAACGATGCTTTTTCCAAAGGCTGCTGGGCTTAGATCGCTTTCGGGCTAGTTTCATTTTTCGAAAATCCACTTCTTGGTACGACTCGCATCATCGATATCCCCACTACGTCATCTCGGATACTTGACCATGATTAAAGGAATCTATAGGTACAGACTGGAATGAAATTCCGATCTGTTTGATCCTTTGACGTACATACGTCTATGTATATCGATTTTGTAGTAGTCCTTCAAATATCGTTTAAGCAGAATAGAATGCCGCTGCACGTCTAGCAAGCTGCCTGTATGTCGTAATGAGATGAGTATTAGAGCTTCTAGAACTGGATGAAACGATAGAAAGAAATCTTCATTAGTTCGAAATTAAATATACAGGCGTTAATAAAATTTACATTATTAAGACAAAGCGCTTATCCACGGCAACGTAATTGAAAATAGTATTAATGAATTAATGAGATTGGTTATAAATTCATTTCAAGAACGTCTTTTAACGCCAGAATAATTTCGTTCATTTCATTTACACCTTTTTTTTTCCAGAATCTTATGTTCGTCGTAATCTATAGACGAAGAAACGGCTTTAGTCAAGTTCACTTATTACTAAAATATATTATTACTTGCTAATGTGAGTAGTCGTGCTAATACGTTTTTTTAGCGTCTGAATCGAAAAGAAATCCTTTCTTACGCACAAGTCAGCGTTCACAAAGATGATCATTTATCTGCGAAGACAAGGCTGCTAAACACGTAAGACACGCATGAGTCGGTCCAATCATGCCGAAAAGAACCGCAGGGTACGAAGATCCTGTGGCCAATACTTTCATATGTAATATACGTGAGAAAGGAAGAGAAGTGGCAGGCGAAATTTATGTTTTTTTACCAGAACCCCAAGTCCAAACAAGGTCGTATAAACGCAACGCACCGTAAGTGGAGGAGTTGAAGGCATCACTTTTTCTTCACGTTTATTTTTGATTGGTGGCACACAGCACGTTCTTGCGTTCATTGACTGTGCCTGAGGCATGCAGTCAATACTTAAATCCACCCACCCAATAAACACTTGCATGACCAAACCTTTGGTAACGTGCTCAACACAAATGGCTAGTATAACCTAACCTTTCGCGACCACGTATACTAAAAATTGTTATTATTAAAAATATCTTTTTATTATTTTCTAAGGAAAAATCTTAAGAAGATGCTTCTTAAAAATTCCTCATAATATCGCAGTAAATGATGTATCTCGAATACAGTTTTTTGCTATCTGTTCTATATCTATACTAATAATTCAAATATTTAACATTTATTTTATCTTTTATAATTTCAGACTTACGATTCCATAAGGCAACCTTTTTGGGCACGTCTATCCAGTTTCATTGTATCACATCACCTGAGGTATAAAGGTTGTATTGAAAAGGTTCATGACGCAAGCAAGCACGACTCTTCACATAAAAATACAAATTAATAAATCTATGTAAATTTAACTTTAGATTCTGCACTTCCGAAGCAATTTCTTAAACTTTCGAGACGTCACATCCGATATACGTATGACGCCTGCTTTAGTTACCTTCCGCGATCTAAGTCATTAGAAGTAACATATGTGGCAACCACGAACGCTATATGAAATATAAAATAAAATACAGTAAAAATCAATATTAAAAAAATTGTATTCAAAGGAGCCATTGAACACTCATTATTGAACAGCGTATAAAATTACAGTAATTATTTCTAATAATATAATTTATGATCCGTTTCTTCATGACGTCATAGAGTACTCAATTAATGACGCGTATCGAGAAACATGCGAGAGGTTTAAACCAATTACTATATAAGTCCACGGAAATGACGTTACAAAACTGGAATACCCCGAGAACTATATTCAATACGCATATAAGTTATTGGTAAAGGATTCCTTAATTTATTTTCTCATAAGGTACTATATTACTTTCTTTAGTACAACCTTTTTTTTCAGACACCCTATGTACAGTTCAAAAGACTTGGCGCATGCTATCTTCCCGATTTTACCTATCTCGAATATGTATTCTATATCTGAAGGTTGATTCACAATAGACCGTAGATATTTCCATAGGCTTCAAAGGTATATCCCGTTATAAAGGGACTGGCTTCGGCATCCTACTCCCATTACCTAACTCCCACCCTTAGGATTTCACAACCCCTTTAGACTTTTAGGATACTCTTCTGAGCATTGACTCGTCACAGTTTGTCTGCTTGATCGCTCATATCGATTTCAGTCTTTGATCAATACGTATGAACTACACAAAGATCGCAGCATCAGCATCACAAGCAGTTTTTTGGTACAGAGATATTATACGCGTAGCTCGTAATAAAACGATAAACATAATAAAACCACAAATATTTCGTATGTCGCGAGATAATAATTTAATAAAGTTCTATCGTTCAAACCGTCTTACATAATACCCGTAACCTGTTTCATAATTTGCAGAGGCTCTTATGAAAATATTCTCACTGGTTTCGGACGTTGGAAAAATAAAAGAAATAATACCATGAGGTGGAACGACAATTGCATTTTTCATCGTTTATTCGCACCACGGCTGTGTATCTTCAAGAACTTATATCATCTTACAGATAAGATCATTTTCTCGTCGAATACAAAAATTTTACTAAAATGCAGGGTGTACCATTCTTTGCTACGTGCACGAGTGCGCTAATATTTATGATATTAGTATATGCTGCACTTGATTTACAGCTTACACATATTTCTTATAGGAGGAAATACTTTGTCAAAATTATTTCCACCTATCAGTTTGCAGGTGAAAACGCTGATCGTGCTACGTCGAAAAATTCGTCAAGATCGAAACCGACGAAAACCCAAGTTGTTGCACTTCGAAATGATCTGTCGAGATAAAGAAAACTTATCTATGTATTTGATGTAGGTCGTTATACGTGCACGAGGAGATAGCTTATCGGTAGTAATTATGCCGTGAAGTGATAGATAACTGAGATCATTTTATATCCAGTTGACGAATAGATCCTCGACATTTGGATTAAGCGAAATAAATGGGATTGCGCGAGATCATTTTTTAACGAGTGTTTTAATCCCGCTGTAATGTTTTCCAGTGCTTTTGCATTTTATCATCGTGATAAAAATAAAGGCTCGTCTAATCTCGTGTGGCAGGTGCGAGTCGTTGACCTACATCTCGACATCGGAACGGAACGTACATCCGGTGTAACTTAACATATCTGTACTTCCGTCTTTCGCAATGCTTACCATTCGTGTTTTCCCATGATATTATATAGATCTCTTCGGTGAAAAGATATTTCTTGTTGCGTATGCTTTCACGCGAAAGAGAAACTCATATCTCAAGAGCTACACACATCCGGTTCGATAAAATGTGAATATAGAATTTCCTTGATCCAATATGATTTAATACGCATCCGAAAGCAAAATTCCTGCGGCGTTTATATATTTATTTTGACACTCAGATATCTGTATGTTTTCCCATCGAAATTCCAAATTCCGAGGAACCTTGTAAAGAAATTTAATATTCCAAAGTAACAAGCTCTTGCAGTTGCTCGGCAATACAAATTTTTCATAAGCAAAGCATACCTAACCTATATGATCTATAAAATTTTCCCTAACACGAAAATTCCATATGAGTTAAAATGGTAATGGAAAAAAAAATGTCAATATCCAAAAACCCAGTATACATTCTTCCTTTCTACGTGCAGTAACGTATTCTACACTGGAAGATCAGAGTATATACTCGCCATAGATTTTCCCAAGTAGATTTCGAGTGAAGAGCATTTGTAATTGAAAAGCACGGCGACCTACCGCGGCTCCAGTCATAATTTAAAGTTATATCTCCGCAACGACAGGATACTGTGAACGGTCGAGTGCGGCATTTAACCCACCGCACTTGATCGCGATATTAGAATGTAACTCGGTGTGTTTACTGCGCGCTGAGGTTAAATTTATTCAAGCGTAGATGATCCCGCCGCATCGTTTTCCTTGGACCGTCGGATACCTACCGCTACAACTGACGCGACAGAAACGGAAACGCCACGTTCATTTGGTAGCTAGTTGATGACATGGCGTCCAGACGCTGCCGAGCTTTCCTTTTAATTTTATCTTTCTCTCGGATCCAAGAGAAAGACCTTCTCCGCCGGCGCATAGCTACCTAGAGTGTTGGATATCGCGACGATCTGACGACCCTACTACTGGCCCGAATTTAAGATTACTTTTTGGTACTTTCCGAACTCGATATCCCATTCAGACTTTCACGGCACCGTCGAGCTAGAATAACCTCTGTGGAATTCAAGCCATGATCTTTTCTATATACCCTTGGAAACGCGATACTGCGTGCCTGTATAGACGACAGCATAGAATATTTCAGCCACCTAAGGAAAACTGTGTGAAAGCTGTGGTAGCATGCGTGGATGATAACGGCGGGTAGCTAAGTTAGGTACGTAAGTGGCTACATGAAAAGGCAGGATGAAGGAAGAGCATGTCGCGCAGATGACGCTTGGTTTTCTACCGAAATTCATCGTAGCACATTTTGTGCACGATGCACGTACGAAATTGTCCAGAACTTGAGCCAAGAAAGCGTGACGTCTTTGCACGGCGTGATTATGTAAGCTTATGAGAACGTAGTAACGTATTTAGACATTTTTTTACTTTTCAGATTAACATTCTCTAACGTTTTAATACAGATTTCAATTTTCATTTAAATTCTCATGAGTTTTCTCACAATGGAAAATTCACCATTTTGAAGTTTCAGTTACGGCTCTGATAGCGTTTGTAATATAAGCCACTTTGAATGTAATTCAAATTTTATTACGTAATCCATGCTGAACATTAGTTTCGGATCGTTACTCATCCGGCATAGTCGGAATTATGTTTACACAACATGTCATATTTATACTACATTCGCTAATGGATGACGTCAAAGTTCAATGTTATGGTCATGTATTCTTATGAAAAGTTTAGTCAATTGTTATTACCCATAGGATCAATAAGCATGCGCCAATATTAGAGGTTGAGTTTGACACTTTTACGAAGCGCGGGACGATTTTCATAAAATCTATCGTTCCTTGAGAATGCACTTGATATGCAGAACTGGGCGCAGAACAACGCCAGCTCCGAACAATGCGGCAATATTATTGCTACTTTATTGCAAGACTTGTTTAAAAAGTTGGAACTCAAGCGGGAGACGATGTAACCGAGATGGTCGTTGCGTCTGGAGAGTATAATAGAAAAGTTATGCGTCCCAGTACGTGGGCTCATAGGACCAGACGCTTTATTCACAGATCTTAATTTACTGTAAGAATTTAATGGGGTTCTCATTGTCTCACGTAAAGTAGGTACTTTGTTCAGTGAATCCACTCTTTACAGACAGAGACTCCAGTTAGGAAACGTAACACATTTTTACCATTAGAAATACTTCTCAAACTTGAAAATTTATTAAGCGCACTCTTCATCGAATAATAATTTTTTACTGATAGTACAAACATTAGTAGTTTGATTACTCGAATTAATCAAAGAATTAAAATCCCGTACGATCCGATTAATCTCGATCGTGCTCGATCATCGTTGCAGATGTATTGACCATCGAATGAATACTGTGCGATTCAATCACCCACATATGATTCAAGCTGAATGTCCCAATTTCCTCGATACGATTAGCTTAATGCCCCACTATATTCACGTGTAATATACCGCTCAGTACAATCCGCACAATTTCATGTGTATCATTGATCAATGATCATAATAGAGATCGATAATGCATACAACGGATACACCGTATCTTTGAATCAAAATATAAATATGTGTTCCTAAAAAATATTAAAATATTTATATAAAGTTCTTTTAACCACGTATAACCATAACATTACCATTTTCACATTTTTCCCCCCTAACCGCGATGTCGTTCCGGTTCTTTTTTTTTTTTGTGGCTAACAGAAAAGTATCCAATGCGTTAGTTTGGCGCTCATGTGATTCCATTGAGCGTAACGGAGATACAGTCACACGTGTGTGGGGAAACTGTTTGCCGATGGAACATTTCAAAAGGATTTGCCGAGTGTTTCCAGCGAAACATGCCGTGGAATATTAAGCACATTACAACCTCCACGAAAGTGAGTCCAACAATACAGGGGTCCGTGACGATGTGGGATTTTGTTCAATATTCCCAATATTCCTATTATTCCTATACGGTCAATATATATATATATAGTAAACTCGCTCTCATTTTCACTGTTGCTTTCGCGTAAGACTTCCTTCAGTACTAGCAGTATTGCGAATCGATCTAAAATTTGTGTGACCTGCCTATCTGTTCGGTTTATCTTTGTCAACGAAATCGATTGGCCACGTTAGTATATACCATAGTTTAACTGTATGTTGGTTGCTTTAATTATTTATCGCTGAGCTTTGATTACTGCAGGACATGCATTAAAAATTCTGATTGAATGTGTGTCTCTATGTTTAACGTTTAAATTGCGAGCATAGTGTATTATAATTGTTGGTTATTTATGTGTGGTTTTTTTTTGTTTATTCGATGAAAAATACCACTCTCGAGTAATACCGTGGATTAGTTTGAGTGACTGTACGACTCGCGTGTATTTCCATACTTTTTTCAGGCTTTATCAGTTTTAGTTCTTAACGATATAGGTATGGTCTGCTATTGTTTCTGTCGAATAATTCTCTTGTTTATATAGGGCATCGAATTTAACAGCGGAATTTGCTACGCGAATAGAATCGCCGATATTTAATACAGCATACATATACGACTAGGGATATAAGTATGAATAAATTATGAGACTAGAATTTTTATGTAAATGACGTCATTTTAATGAAGTAAAATTCGCGTGACATAGATATTTATAGGTGTGATATAGTTTGATTAATATATCATACCCTGGAGCGTTGTATATGCTTCCTGATATTTTCTATGATATATGTAAATAAAATGTACCTAAGTCAACAATGATTAGAATAGTGCAGGCTGTATTTATCATTAAAAAATGACTTACTGTTTGACACAAAAGAGAACGGGTTAAGTTTTAAGAAAAATAAAAATTTCCAAGGATTACTTGAGATTTTTCGGTTTTTTATTATACCTTACGTGTCTATGATTCATTATAATAGTAATTTTCGAAAAAAAATATTCCTAGATTCAATATTACTAGATATTAAAAAATTTCTGGCAATTGACCATGTTATAAAGTTCATTGATCCGATACATCCTTTCCACAAATAATTTTTCTGACCAAATAAATTTTGCAATAAAATTTCCGCGCTTATTGATAAATTTACAATCGTTTTCGTACATTAGGACTGTAATTAAAGTGCCAACAAGAACATTTGTTTTGACGATACTCGAATAACATCATGACTCGACCCTCTTGTTTCAATCAGATTAAAATCATTTAACAACATCAATTATTACCAGACGAAAACACTTTCGAGGGGAAGAATATAAATATTACTGATGCTTTTATATTTAATCAACATGATAATTACTTTACAAGTCTAATAAAAATACGAATAGATCAATTACGAAATGACATAATTTCCAATTAAATAATTTATCATAAGCAGATTATCGACGAACGTCACTTACGTCATCCTATACCAAAATTGAATATCAATTTATAACAAAGCCCACATAATATCCTTCAATGGCATTCACAACATGAGGCAAGCGTATTCACCAAATACTATGAGGATAATCATAGCACGAATACATTATATGATCTTCAATCATATGATCGCGACCAATTTCCGATTATTTTTAGTAGTTATTGATTAAATCGAGCCATCCTTCGCAAAGATTATATACCATTGAGCCACTGCTTTGATTTTTCCCTCGTGTTCCCATATATGTTCTTCTAAAAGTTCATATGAGATTTCAAAGAAAATTTACCCGTAAAGCTATAGCAACAGTAATCTCTTTTATCTAGCACATACATATAGTGTCCGGACCCAGTACCAATCTTGATATTTTTACATTGATTAAAACAACGAATTCTCAGGAGTTTTGATACGTATACGTATGTAGGTTACAGAACAAAAAGTCGACACACCGAACCGTAGAATGATACATTACACAGAAGAAAATATATGCTCCGCTTCGTACGTTATACCTACACCACTTTTTCAAGCGACACGAAAACAATGTCCCAGAATCCTTCTGGGGAAATGCATCTCTGTATAGACTGAAAGGATCGATCGATTTACTAAAAAGCGTAAAACCATATTTCATACTGGTATCACGCAACGCCAAAACGGCACCGCGCGATTGTGCTCGATATTTCGAAAGCATTTCCAAATCGGCGAAACTCGCTTGTATCTTAATCAAAATTATCTCAGCGAAGATCGTATCAGTTTTATGATTCGTGAAACATGAAAAATGCATTCTTCTTAAAGAATTATGTAAAGTTTATCGATTATCGAAAAAAGCGTGAGAAAACAGTATTGCTATCTTATCGCAGCGACATGCAAACTATATTATAGTGAGTATGGTCGTATTTCATGAGAGCGATGAAATCCGATGTTTGCGAGTGGAAACATAAAAGTGTGAGAGCGCGAAGGGTAGCAGACTAAATATGGTGCGTAGGCATACATAGGATACTAGAATTTTAGGCCCGGCTCCACGGAAGTCTAAAAGGGAATAAGGGCGGGTGCTGAACAAGGGGAGGAGAGCGAGCGGAAGCGGTACGTTATACCGGTGATTTATTTTGGCCGGGCAAATGTGGTAAATGGCTCGACAGCGATTGCGGGCGAATATTAAAGATTAGAACACATCATTAAGCAGGCGTGAGTCGTTGAAACGAGCCTGGGAGTCAGAGCTCCCGTCGTGAATTCCACAACGGTTTCCCCCACTGTTAGTGTTCGCCGCGCCATCGCAGATTCTCTGCAACCAGCATTCACACCATCCCCTGGACCACCCTGGGTCCTCCAACACAAAGATGTACCTAGAAATTCAGGAATTATCCGCGTCCTATAGCAGCAAGAGTAATGACACGGGTATTTGCGTTAGAATTTGAAATAGCGTCGCGTGTTCCCTTCGAATGAAACGCTCAATAATACAATTGATTTTCTAAAGTCCTGAATGGACATTGGACAGAACATAGACCCCTCGCCGCAGAGCTTCCCCATCCAATTGGTCTTTATTTCACACGGAAGCCATTATGCCATTATGTAGGGGTTTAATGACGTTCCTAGGTGGCTGGTGTGACCCAGTACGTAACGACAAAGGATGCAAAAATAGCTGGCAACTTCACAAGCTCGATTAATTCCGATTCTGATGGTTAGTACGTAGTGTTTGTCGGATTGACCCAAGAATAGTAGTAACCCCTCGTCCAAGTCACGGTAAATTGAATCGATAACAGGCTTGTCTCTGCTGAAAGAAAATTGCTGGGGTTTCGATAGAATTCGCCGTATCTTAAAATCGTATTAGAATGACGGTTATTTTTATTGAAAGGGGGTAAGTCGGAGTGTCAGAGATAATCTGGGATAGATTTTTTTAACGGTAAGGATCTTCTAATTAATATCCGGAACGAATAAATGCAATTGTACAGTATGAACGGTTTTTAACAGTAACAGTCCTGCAGTGTAACAGATTTGTACGAAATATTCATTCGAATAAGCATACGATCTCAGACACAATGATGCGTGCATGACTATTGATTTAGTTTCTGAGCCTGAAGTTTGCATTGGAACGAAAAATCTCTTTTACGGGGTTTGCACACGTTTCGATTCGTTCGGTTCGTTTGTGACGGTCCCGCCTTGGGAATCAACGGCTCGTGAAAAATCCACCATTTTTTTCTTCGCCTTTTTTTTACTCCCCGAGCGATATTCAGCGCACAACCTCCGTCTCGAGTCTTACGTTTTACGAGGAACAGAATTATTCGAGGCTTCCCTTGGAGATTAAAAATCTGATCCGCTGACGAGTAAATCCGGCGCAACTAATTTGAGGCAAGGATGCGGCAGAGTTTGCTAGTCGTGGAGCTTAACTTTGCCCCTCGTCCCCGGACCACCAACCTATATTTCACCATTCGTGGGTCCTTCGCCCCATTTTATCTTTATTTATCACGGATTTTTCCCCTCCAACTCAGTTCTTCGTCGTGGCAACGTTTGTAAATTAATTGTTGTTTTCGGTCACTCGTTCGCTCTGGTTTCCTCGTTTATACATTCTCATTCGATCGCTCGATCTTTTCCAGCACTGGTGTAAAATTTGTGGCTCCCACTGTACTCAGTGTGGAAATAAACTAGGTATTGGAAACATTTAAAAAATATGGTGCTCATCTCCCAGTAGGTACCTACAGTTATACTTCAACCCTGTAACTCAAAATCCAAACCATCTTCTCGACATTGCTCTTCATTCTTTCAGTCAACGAAGACGCGTAAGTGCTGATAGATTATTTTTAATAAAATGTTCTGTCTCTTGGACAAGATGATGATTTCCAATAATCCATTTGGCAACAGGGCCTATGAACGTTGACTTTTGCCAATGGCACGGGTATTCCTGAAGGCAGTAAACCAGAAAAGGACTGGGTATATTGAACGAGAGCAAAGTGAAGTCTGAAGGAGGTGAAGTAGGCGCCGGGGAAGGAGGGAACGAAGGAAGGTTAGGGCAAGAAAGAGGAGAATCGCAGGCCGACCTAGAGAGCTAGGATCTAAGCAAGTCACGCACGCGCAATCTCCATACATCACCGTCCGAGCGTGTAAACTTTTCAACTCCCTCGCATATCCTCCTACCAACTACCGGACTAACCTATTCTACGGGATTTTCTTTCTACTGCTCTTCCTCGTACTCCCCCTTTAGGTTCTCCGCGTTTCTACTGGCGCGCGGGGTCACGAATTATTGAAGCTCAATTGAGCCAGGAAAGACTTCAGGCCACCAGGCACATCTACCTCTTTCCTCGTTTGCTCATCTTCTTACCCTTCCACCCTCGTCATGTCCCCCTTTCTTCTTTAGTCACTTCCACTCACCCCACATCCCGCCTTGATGTTCGCCTCTGTGCCCCTTTTTTCACCCTTACCCGTCCCTTTCCGTCCTTTCTTATTTCCTACTGCCTCATTCGGATCTTGAAATTATTCTTGACCGAACAGAAAAGGCAACCGCTTCTGCGTACAGCAAGCAAGTACCAATGCAAAAATAAAACCAGTAAAATTTCTCTTGTAATTATTTAAAATTTTCGTTCGTCATTGTGTTCCGATAAAATGAAAATTCAATTTCACTGGGATTTATTCGCGTTTACCATCAACGTGGCTCGTTCCTGATCTCTCGATATATGATGTTTCTACAGAATAGTCGCCCAGATTCGTTCACGATGAGATTAAAAATCCGTATCTCCTACCTACTCCTCGTGCGCTACTATACGTACTCTCGTAATCATATCGGTTTATCACACGATCCTAATAAGATATTCACGTTGCACTGCAAATGTTCAGCAAGATGATCCAGCTAGTGTTGCTCTCATCGATCTTCGTCTCGTTTAATTAATCATTGAAGGTCGACAAGAAGGCTAACACCTCCGACAAGTTATTCGACATGGCCGCACACAGTGAGCGCCGAATGAATAAACGTGTTTCGTGGCGGCCTAGAGGGTCGAACACCAAGGGGTAGGTATTTCCAACCCCACGAAACATCCAGCTGTCGGAAGCTTAGGGGATGCTGGGCACAGCGCAACCACACACCAGCAGCTCGCGATGCCAGCGGGTGTTACTGTATTGTGCCTGGATTATGGAGTAATGTGTGAACCAACACCTTGACTAGGTATACACCTACCCAACCCCCTACCACCCCTCCCCACCGAATTTCCAGACCTCTGCATACCCCACGTGACCCCTCATCATCCCGCAAGACATCCTTCAACCCTCAGCATCCTCCTATAAGGGTCTATCTCCAACCCTTTCCTCACCTTCTGCATCCCATAAATCCCATTTGATCTTACCAAGCACTTTAAAGGGATTCGCTTACGTGTACACCAGCGTTTCAGAACTAACACCTTGTGCACGATGATGCAAATCCATCGACCTCTTTTTTCAAATTACGGTGGGTGAAGATCAACGGGAAGCACGGGGGATTTTACTGGATCTTATGTTGGGTTGATGTACCCAATTTGTATGGGATTTTCTTGACGAAAGATGCAATTGAGAGTCCTCGTGTAATCACAGGAGATATTGTTCGGAATGACAGCTGTCGTCTCCATTGCATGGAACGATTCGAAGCGGAAGTTCATGAAATGGTTCGGCAGCCAGCGCGGAAGACGCCTGTCAAAATATTAAGCCCTTCCCCAGCGCGGATCAAGTTTCGAATAGTTTCACGTCATAACAAATCCGATCCTCTTTGCGAGTTTCACGTGGAAAGAGGACAAGCACTAGAGCAGTGGAGGACTCAACCAGCCCGTATCACCTTACAACAGCTTTCCACACGTTCCTTTCTAAGGACGGTTCCATATTTCTATTTATTCTTATTCCATCTTTTAAATCATACACCTTTTATTGTACGACAAAATACCTTAGGTCTAGTACAGTGGATGACAAAATTTTCGATGGATTCTCAAGAAGTCAGATTATTGAAGAATATTTGTTTTATTCGGAATTATAGATAAGGATATATTTTCTTAGCGTTATTTAATTTATAAATAATGAGTTTGATTTAATAACGCACTTGATACATAATCAAATATTTGATATTTTTCAACTAAGTTTAGTGTGTAATTTTACATAAATCAATATAGATACTTTTAGAACGTCTTAAACAGTATTTAGCCCTTAATAAAAATATTTTTACTGAAGTAGCAATTTAATTAAAAAAAAAAACTTACAATTCTTCATCCAGACGGCATAACTAGCAAATAAATCAGAATATGACGTGAAAGTCAAAACATTTATAACAAGAACAATGATATAGGTAAATAGAAGGAATTTACGCGTCAGTGATTTTTATTTCTCTCACTTTTTACAAAGTGAAAATAAAATGAAAGAAACAGTCAAGTGAGACATTTTGACGGAAATAGAAGACCAATTAATTAAAACATAAGAAATATGTCAAATGATTTCCGTCCCGTGTTACTCAAAGAAATCTGTACCGGTAAACTCTAGAATGATCAGAAGAAAATTCGAAAAATCATAAATTCGTTACCGTCCCATCCCAAGTAGGTCAGCTGAAGGTGCCGCGATCGAAAACGAGTTAAAACTTCTTACCATACAGAAGGATAATTCGTTCGGCAGATGCGATTATTGTTACTCGTTTTCAATCGCGGCAACTTCGGATGTCCTACTTGGGATGGGACATACGGTATACATATGTAATAGAGTAGAATGCATGACAAGGCAACGAATATATTTGTACCTTTCATACTTTTTACAACTTTTTAAAACTTTTTACTATCGCTATTCACAGAAATCTATAGAAATTCGTTCACATTGAAATAAGTAAACTCCAATTTGTTTGTCCTTATTAATAACAGACTATTCCACAGTCAATAACTGATAATGAAAGGCGCTCAATACATTGCTCTTTTCTATTGACAGTATCTTCCTTCTATCCCGTACAATCATTTTAAGTTGATTTTTGCATTATACCAGCAACTGGATAATTCCGCAGACAAGAAAAAACCAATTGATGTTACACCTTTTCTTCCTCACGTCACGTACAGTTGTTAGTTGCATTGCTTATCCGCACCACTGGATTGTAATTTATTGTAGGTAATTGTAATACGAATTTAAGATTTTTCCAATTTTCTTTTGATCATTCTAGAGTTTACCGGTACAGATTTCTTTGAGTAACACGGGACAGAAAATATTTGACATATATCTTATGTTTTAATTAATTGGTTTTATATTTCCATCAAAATGTTGCACTTGTATTCTGATATATTTTTGGCATACAGTATCTTTCCCTAAGAGCATCCGCCATTTTCATACACGTTCTTTCTAAGAATCGAACATATAACATGCCCTTTGTATGGTGTTTCAATATTGCATCATAAATAATATCAGACATAAATAAAAAATTTCACAAGACGTATATCGATGAATTCAGTATGTTCGTTCAGCTTTACAGCGTAGAGCTAGTATTATTGAAATTTCCAATCCGGTACATACCCACAGTTATTTTGGATTATTGCACCACCTGAAGATGGTTCTGTCTATTTCATTTCCATTAATTCCCATTCTAGATCTATCTTCAGGCGGTACAATAGTCCTGAATGAGATTTATAGAGTGTCCCAAAATTCATGCACCTCCGGGGGATGATCGTGTTCGGGAGGCATCAAAGATTTATTTTCTTTTCTTTCCCAGTCCATTTTTGTGTTTGGGCATTTTGACAAAGAAACTAATAATAAATAGATACTCTCTCTCTCTCTCTCGTTATCACTATCCGCCTATAATAATCTATTTCTCTATAATCAACATAGCATTCCAATATGTTTAAAGCACCGTGTTCAGGTTTTCGTTCGATCGAACGCATCGTTCAAAACAAATGCGAATCACGGGTTCCGCGTGGAGCTGCTGCGCGAAGCTGAGACGTTCCACGAGTATCGGTGATCAGGCAAGAAATGCGCTTGGCGCTCAGACCGTGAAACAATTGATATTCGCGTGTTACTTTCTACAGCAAATTCTGCTTTGTCGATGACGTCGAGAAACAGAAACCAGAAAGAAAATCTGAATTTGTAGATGCCTATCATTTCTGTTGCTGTTTCGTTCCGATTGGTCAACTTTGATGCGTCCTGAAGACGGACCATACCCCGGAGGTGCATGAAATTTGGGACACCCTGTATACATATACACGAAGTCATTCACGACGAACGAACCAGCCGAAGTTGAACGCGAATGAACGGTTCCCTTAATCGAGATAGTGTCACCTCGTTAAACAAATGAAATAATGTGAAACTAACGATGCTGATAATGTTATGACTTTAACTTCAATTTTTCTTTTAATACTACTACACAGCTCAGTTAGATGGATACACCTATTTTAGAGCATCATTTTGTAAATTGGATGCTGCATAACATTGCATATGAGAATACGGCACCACCTGAACATGATTCTACGATAGAAATTTAATGGACGAGCCAACTTCAGTTGGTACAATACGACCGAATATCATTGTACCAGTACGATTCACAAGGATGTAAAATATATGCATTGAGTTCGATAGTCTCTATCGTTCCATAGATAGCAGATCCACTTTATCAAATTTTAATATAGTTGGAAGACAATTTCATGCAACCAAATGTATTTTATGCATATTGGCAAAACTTTTTTATCATTTCTTCGAAATCTATCAGCATTCACTGGAACAATGTATAGAGTCGCACTAGATGCGTGCACAAAAGTCATGTAGATGTTCAGGTTGAATAAATTTCATCCCTGCGGCCACAAGAGAATAGATATCTATGAAAGCCGGTGCTCTTCCTCCATGCAATACTGTATGCGTACGTATACAGCAAGTATGGACATCCTGTTACGCGTTGGGTGCATTTCAAATCATGCCGTGAATATACTGCTGTAACCATGTACCGTTTCATTGAAGGCTTAGTGCTCCATTCAGCGTTTAGACCTGATTCAAGTTTTCCTTTTTTAATTGAAAGGTTTCCTGCAAAAGATACATAAATACTATGCATATCAGCTTTCGTAAATTATTCTTTGAAAATGCTCATCTACATCAAACCCTATCCGCGTAAACATATTTTTATTCATGATGAATTCGTATGGCCGACGTCATTTTTTAAAGATGATCCTGAACCTGTGATCAACGTTTATTACTGTTCCAAAGTCTGAACGAGTTCATGAATTGTTCATCATTCGTTTCTGTTGAATGCATTGTTTTTCAATCAAGTTAATATATGATGAACACTCCAGCATAGAACATTAAATAGCAGAATTCTCACGGCGACGCAGTTGATAGGGAGTGCGTCCTCAAGTCTACTCGCGAAATCTTCCACGACCGAGGCGGTAGACCCTGCAGCTGGTAAGTCGTTGACCATTGTCGCGTATACTTAGGTTCATCCAGAGTACCTCAGCAAAAAAATGGAAACGGTAACAAAGGTGCGTCACGCAAAATTTGAACACGGATATCACTAGCTCTCTGCACAGCTCACTCACGCTTGAGTCAGATCACGTCGGGGTTACCAATTTGAGGACGTGCGCAAGGTGAGATACAAATGAATATCCAGTACTTTGCTGTCGAACTTTTTATTTGTGTTTGAGTGGAGCTAATGCGCTAATAATAACTACGAAGAAAATAGTATAGCACATAAAAATTAGAATATTACATAAATAAATAAAGTGCCACGAGCTTACTTTTCAATTGCATTAAGTAAAACCGTACACATATAACCAATGAACAAGTTTCGTGGGATAAAGTATCCTCGATAAATTCACTTTTCGAGAACATGTATATCTGTATATAGTATGACACGTCTTGCTATTAAATGCTCAATTAACTGTATGCTAATTGCTAATTAAATTAATCTGCAGGTTAAAAGGGATGCATTAGTCTCGAGCTGTATCAAATGAATGGTTTTATGTATCATAACATGAATTGGAGTAACCATTAAGATCGAAACGCCGGTTTATGCATAATGTCGCTGTTATTCGAAGCAAACTGTAGAATATACTCATAGCCATATACAGAGTTCCACAAACATGACGATCGTACCGAAGAAGACGTTGACAAATCGTTTCCATTGACACAGAACCGTCCTTTCCTCAGGTCGCAGCCCCTCGAAATCTTGTTAAATCAATATTGAATATTATTCCTAGGTTACACACGTAAGGCAGCTAGTTTAAAGTAAACACGCGGCCCCATGAATTATTACCCCGTCTCTGGCTCGGGGACTGTAGAAATAGGGTAGGAATATATCTGTCACTTGGCAAGAAGAGGTATTGATGTTTCTCGAGCTGTACACCTCTCATTTTATACCTTTATTTCTCGAGTATAGCGTTGCTCACGGAAATTTACGATCGTCCGTCAGCGCGAGCCGTGCCATAACTCGTAGTCTTTTATCTTTCTTTTTCCCTCAATTTTTTTTTCATTTTTTCCACTCTTAACAGATTTTTCGAGGATCGTTTACGGAAAGGCGCAACGGAACTCTCAATGAACTTCGTTCGGACCTCGTTAGGGCGGTTTGAAAGACACTAGGACGAGAAAAGGGAACGACAGTCGAGTTAATAATTGCTTCAGGGTCGCGCAGTTCTGAACGCAGAATTAAAACGTGCAGTTTAGGGGTCGAGGTGGGTCGGAGTTTCGCTTGTGTGACCTCCTCTCGAGTGGTCCAGGCGTTTAGTAGGTAGTGAAGAGATTGGAAGTGAGATGAGAGGAGGAAGGGAAACTTATGAAGAACAGGTGAAAGAGAGAGAGGGAGAGAGGCGGCGGGGAGGGGGACGAAATCTTAAGGTTTTCAGTATTATGACGCCAGTATTTGGTCGGGCTTCTCATTCAAATAATCCGAATACATTACCAGGTTGCTTCATGAATATGCGCGGAACATTTGACGCAGTATTTTTGCGTGAAACGACGTCTGGTAATGGCTTTATAATGACTGGCTTACGCACCAGAGAGTCCCTCCAAGGACTTTTACTCTTGCAGGACGAGCAGCCACGACAAGACGACTTTTCATTTTATACATTTTACATTTTTTTTCTTAATTTCAAGGTTAACTCTCTTTTACCGAGGAAGACGCGCTATCGCGCGCGATCATCTCCTGCACGCATTACATGCGAGCGGTCAACGTGCTCGGGATAACTTATCAATCGCAAAGATAATTGCTATGTAAATTATCCCTGATACCATAGATTTATAACTTCTTTATTTTCTTTGTTCGAGGCATATAATATTTTTTCTCTTAATTTTTTCTTTTTTTTCCGATTTCTCTATCTCATTCAATGGTGAGTAATAAAGTGTATCGGGATATCGTATAGCGGTTTCGGGCCAACCCGAAGATCGTTTCGGAGATAAGATGTAGATAGGGGAATGAATTTAGGTAACGGTAGGGCGAGAGAATTGTCTGGGGCGAGTAAATCGTGGTATGCATGTAAACAAGTTAGGTAAGAATCTGATTATGGATCATTGATTATTCCGCGGGGGTAGATGCCATACCATTCTACTCATATTCTTTGTTGCGACATATATATATTATATATATATATATATATACACGCATAAAATCTGCAGCTCGATCACGTATTTATTCTGGAAATTACCCGCGTTCCGGATAGAAAATTAATAAGATTTGTGGCAAGCCATTTACCTTTGTCGGCGCAAGTAATTTGTCAAATATTCGTCAAGCGAATGGCGTATAGAAGTAGTACAGATAAATATAAAACATGGAGAAAAGAGTATATAGAACCCTTCGAAGAAATTTCCCGTTATTACCCATATGAACGATTAACAAAAAATGGTATAGAATATATTTGAAAATTCCGGGTTCAAAGTTTGACTCTTTGTTTCATTATTCCAATGATACAGTTCAATTATAATTCATTGATCGGATATACTACATTGTACCTTGCCCATGTGACAAAGTTATTTATCAGCATACAATAATGTAATTAAACACGTGCTTACGTTCGTATGCCTACGATAAAGTCTTTCGGTATAAAACAAATAGGAAATAACAAAGTCCCACCAGACACTTGCCGTGAACCATCCCAGAGGTGATAAAACCAGAAATCCGAAAAAAAAAGAAAGGCACAGAACGAATGCCCTAGAGGAACACCATTAAATATAATTACGTCGAAGATCCAGAGCTTCCTATACACAGCTACGTGTTCATAGTAGGTAATTCCAACGATGTTTTCTTGGCATTTCGAAAAGAAGGAACGGGAATAGACTTCAACATAGTCCCCGTCTCCATAATCCGATTTCACCGTGAAACGAACGCTGCCAGTCTGATCCCGTAGCGCGAGAGTCACCCGTTGTCGTCGACGTCGAGAGTGGAGTTATTGATTCCCACCCGAAGTGCCGCGTCCCCATAATTTCCCTAAGAACAAAACAAACCTCATTAATTGCCGTGACGTGTCGACGATAAGCCGGCGTTAGGTTAGGCCTCTGAGAATGTCATAGGAGCGTGGACTAATCCGGTTGGCTTGTACGAGAGAAGCTTTCAAGCCTGTAAGTATACGTCATACACCGTATACCAGAACCGCAGGCGCATGCGCGATAAATATAACCCTAATCATCCTCCAAACAAGAATAAGTTTGGGTTGCTTTAAGTAAACTACGACCTCTAACGAGTAATCTTCGCTACTTTTGGCTTATTTGGGTATCGGTATGTAATAACGATGTAAGTAAACCTAAAGATACATAGAAACTTGCTCTATCCGTGTCGCTCGCAGTGGATACTAAGAATACGACCGCTTTGATTCTCAGGATGGTAATGCATATATGTTGGTACGTGGATGCTATACGAGAGTCTCTTTGACTTCGTACGTATTTTCGGCACGTGCATCACGCTCCACGGTATCGATAGCATCCGTGACGTCAGTGGCACTACGTCAGTGCATTGCGCAGAGTGTAAATAACCTGACCTGACAAATCCGAAGCATGAGAGAATTGGCATTGCTATGGTAGCAGGACTGGGACGCTATGCCAGACTAGTTTTTATTGACCTGGCTTCCGGTGATGTTAGATGAAATAAATAAATATTGAAAAAGTACAGACTCGAGTCAATATCGGGAAGTGAACGGAGATTGCATTGGATCGTGTAATCGGCGTTCAAGAACGATCGTGAAAATTTTGAAAATTATACATTCGAAATAGGTGATAATTTAATATGGTATTTGTAATGGAGGCTAATGTAAGTGTGGAATAAGAGGTGGAAGAATGAGGAACTGTACGTTCAAAGAGAATATTAAGACTTGTAACTTCTTGGTCGATGCTTACTTTACTTCCGGCATGTGTTTTTACCTGGATTATGCAGAAGTCTTTTAACTCGAAATCGATTTTTATATTGTACAAGTAGTATCGATCGCTTCTATCAGTGACTCTTCTTTTAAATCCTATGAGAGTTGAAGCAAATTTACACGAAATGAGGAATATAGATTCGTTAAAAAATACATTAGGAGTGAAAGATTCTATGATGTTATTATACCTTATAGCGTATATTGATTTTTGCTTCGATGCATACCAAATAGAAATGTTTAAGAACAATATTTCTTTATGTATCGAATATTAATTGTTTGATAAACTTGAATCGACATAACTACGATTCACCTGAGCTATTTTATAGCTATAGATGGATAATTATTATGATAGCTATAATGATAACTATGGATACTTAAAAATAATTCGAGCAGGGCAATTAAATAATTTATACGAATTTGTATAGGGCTGAATGAACTTTTTTATATTTTTTCTTTAATTTTTGACTTATCTCTATAATGTTCTACGAGGACATTTTCATAGATGCAACAATATCGAGTAAGCCAGAGATGATTTTCTGGACAGTATTTTCTGAACCACTCTAGTTGAAAGGCTGACCAGATGGGCACTTTACATAATTTATTCTTTCATACTCGTAAATTTCTAATAAAACAGTAATGCCTTTGGCAAAGGAATTTTCTAATATACAACACTCAATGATCTTACTTAAAAATATACTTTTCTCTCTCGTACAATGAAAAAATCTTTTTCCTTCTTTTTTCTTTCATTTGTACTAACTTTTTTTTGGCAAAGTTATTTGCCTTAGAATTGGATACTGGAGATTAGCTCTTGTTGCGAGTTTCTTTCTGAGATAGGCAATACCGTGGCACGCTGCCATTTTCTGTGATATCCAATCTTTTCTGCTGATTATTTTCTCCCGGAAAGGTTCATTCTCTCAATTGAATTCTATGGAACTAACTAAGGGCTGAAATTTAGATTTTGAAAAATACATTTCTATTATGACGATGTAATTTTATGCATAGTTTTTCAGTCACCGGTGCATTTCCTTTTAAAGTAATTATACCCAAAGTGTATAATTTTAATTAATTTCAGTTTTCCAACATTTTAAGTAGCATGTTAAATTTGATGAGAAACGTCATTAATACAACAGTAACATGAATTTTGAAAAATTTATGAATTTTTCCATTCATCGACTGTTGCTATTTATAATTCTTGTGTGACTATAGAATATCGATGAGACAACAAACAAAACTATAGAGGATATACAATATAATATCCAATATGCGGATAATCCATCTATGCCGTTTTAATAGAAAAAGAAATGATTTATGACTAAAATATACTCCTATTTCGACCAACGTTGGTAATACATGGCTTTTCTAAATTTTTATATTTCTTATAGAACTTCATTCGTGACACTTGACAAACTTGCTGTAATTTACAATTACGATACTAAGGTTTTTAAAGAAATTCTTCAATTACCGTCATTGCTAATTACTTATGCATGCGTCGACGATATAATACGATAACATTATAACTTTAGAAAATATAAAATTATTGAATGACTCTCGGCGAGATAGAGCATTATCCATTTATTCCTGAAATTATACAGTTTTGAAATATTGATCCGTATGAGTAACCAAATTAATTAGTTAATAACTCACTTGTTCATAAGTATACAACAGTATAACGTATTTAATATAAATCTACTTTTATTTGTAAATTCAGAAAATTAATAATTAAAAATAGTTATTAGATGATAACCGTCATAACATGCACATCGTATATCCAACGTATTTAAATATTTTTAGGTCACTAATAAATGCAGTGCCACTTGAATAGAATATTTTGTCGACTATAGTTAGTATTGAAAAAAAATCTCTAGAGTCAGCATTTTCGAAATTTATATCCAAAACCACAATAGCCACTGACATGGAAGATTTATTGATGCTTTACTGATTCCCGCTAGTGTCAAACCAACTGTAAAGTGTAACCTGCTATATATCATCCCCTAGATAATACTATATACCTGATATCTACATATGTACTCCAACATTCTATATATTAGCCAAACATTCGATAATTATCAACTGCAAATCAAATTCGCACTTCACCTCGAATCGCAGACATTATGTCATGACAATAATGTGGATTTCAATTTCAAGAATGACCATTTTTCAAGAAGCAATATACCAACTATATCTCTAAAAGAACTTAGCTACGTGCAATGTTACATAATAAGTTAAGATAATCAATGATATTTTTATTCATATTTTTTGCCAAACAAATAATATCAATGATTAGTAATTTTTTCAAAACTGTATAAAAAATAAAACTATACCTAACAATGTTAACCCTTTCCAACCTGTCAGTGACGTTTACGTTAAACTGCTCATTCGGAGCAATGACGTGATGACGCAATGAAAGCTCCCGTGTGTACGTACCATAAAAATATGACGTCTAGCAAAGCACGAAAGCATCGTAAAGGTAAACCGCATAATAGCATCGTCGCAACCCAGCCCTCCGCCACTCGTCCAGTGTCCCCAATGTTTCTCACCCCCCGCAGCGCGACTATATATATATATATATATTCAACCAGGAAAAAAAGCGAACCGTTACCCGTTTCTCGTTATGAAATATATAGTATAACACATCGTTACTAAATCCCGGGGCGGACATTGTGCAAGGGTGAAACTATGAGGGGTTGGATGACAATGAGTACAATTGGTATCAATATTAAATTCGACACATTGTGGTCCGACGCCATTGGAATTTCGGCTATACCTTATATATATACATATATATAGAGAGAGAGAGAGAGTGAGAGAGAGGGAGATTGAGGCAGAGAGTGGGGTCTAACGAAGGATTCGTAATCATTTTCTCTACCGAATTCAAAGCGGATTGATGACGGAAGGTTAGCACAATGAGTTTGTTACCTCGTCACTGGTTTTTAGGCCAATTTAAAGAATACAGTATGCATAGTCCACAGAAATGTCTCTGACCCTTCGTTTCACATTTTAAAAATTTTTTTCCACCCCGTCTCATAATCTCTATAACGTCGTTACGTCTTCGTCAGTCGGATGACAGGCTTTTCATTCGGTCATACATACAGGGGACTCGTGCACCCTTTTGTAATATCTCAAGTGATCGAGCTCGCGTCTCCTGATAGCGCTAACAGAGACCTATCGTGTGCGATCCAATGATGATAATAATAACGATACTTCTACTAATGAAGAAGGGAAGAAGCGTAGAGAGCGCATTGCAGGGTCTACGGTTCGTCGTCGAGGGAGCAGTACGTTTCCCACCCCTATCCTGGCCGGAAGCGCCGCTAGGCTCCCTGCACGGCATGACGCAAATTTAATCGCATATGCAATAACTTGCACCGGTGAACTCATTTGCACATGCAGTAATTACGTTTTGATATCGTTGAAACAAGTGGGAAGTTCTTTGAACCTGGTGGAACGACTCGTAGTTGGAGATAGAGCAGATAGTAACACCTCGGCCATGGCGAAGTAATCGAGATGGGTTCGTTCCTGAATAGATGAAAAAAAAAGTACAAATAAATTTTAAGAGAGTTTAGTTGAAAAAAATTAATTTAAAAAATGACTTACCTTCTCAAAGATTCGCGTGTACTCGTCGGTAATTTCTGATAAAAAATATACCATCTGCGTTCAATTTCATTGTCGCCTATAAAATTGTAATGTACTTACATATTCTTAACGAGATCGCAAAGACGTAATTGTACAATGTGCCTTGACGAAAGTGTTAAATAATATGAGAATGCTGTTACACCGGGCTTTTGAAACCCAAATGATTCACCTGAAGTTAACGCATCTATTTGAATCTTATGGTAAAGCCATGTACACGCGGTCATTTTGGGCTGAATAACTAGGCATAATAATAGCGTTAGTGCCCACTCGGCGTTCAAGCGACATGTCGTAATGAAAATGGTAAAACTATTCGCATTCTTGTAACCTTCGACCGTGATAACGTTTAACTATGATGAATATGAATACTGCGCTGATGATCCCGCTTAGCTACATACATAAATCATTACTGTTAACTGCTTGAGTCTCGAGACCGCCGAGGGGCAAATCATTCGCACGAATAATTTACAGCTAGAATAGTTTCCCGCTTTAAAGCACTTGGGATAATTTTGTCCAATGTCATTATAAGTACAGTGGTGACGACGAATTGTTTTTATAATTAATAGGGAGTAAAATTCGATGGAAAATCGTACGTTTATAAAATAGACCGTCGATAAGAAATAATTTTTAATATTTTCATATCCAATGAAATTATTGAGTTTGTCAGACCACGTTGGCGTGCTGTCTTAGATAAAGTCAGCAAATGACGCAAACGCATCCTGCTCGGTATCTCGTAACGATGTTGTTCACCAAGAGAGATAATCTCATGGTGGTACAAGAACTGAAGACAAATCAAGCATAATACGTGAATTTCCATAGCGCTCGAAGGAAGATTATTAGCACGGTTGCAGGCTCGATGCGCCAAATCCGGGATTACGATTTCCTTGATGACCGGGAACTATAGGTAAGCTGAAACCACCTCGAAAGCATCGTTTCGTTCAGCCTTTCGTACTAAGTCCGAAACATCGGGCGCTAATGATAACGAATGTTTCGAGCCAAACTTCGAAGCCGCAAATACAGAATGTACATCGTGGACAATGTTTGCTGCGCACGCGTCAAACTACAGGTAATGTAACGTATACGAATATAATATGTATTTACGAGCATAAAACACTGCATAGAGACACCAGCTTAGAGATGTTTCAATATTATATTTTAATATAGTTTTTAATTATTTTATATTGATATTTGTTTATGTAATCTCGAAAGGAAATTTTTTATCTTGCTGATGGAAGCTTGCTACGTGGAAGTCTATACAGACTTTATATAGACTCAGAAAGATGATATCGTCAACACGTAATTTGGTTTCAATGGTCTACGTCGAGTATCTTTACTAAGGCTGATGAGAACACTTGCGAATATTTTTGCAGTCAAAAACCAAGCAAACATGAATAGATCCAAAATACACGACTGGGACCTAATAGAGATCACTCAGGGATCGCAACGATTTGCTCAAGTACATCTTGATGCTGATATTTGAATAAGGAAGAAATTTTTTTTGTCATTTGGATTTACGGAAAATATCTTCGTAGTATCACAAGCAAAAGTACAGCAGTATACTGCGTGGGTAAAAGCAAAAGAGGGTATGCTTACTGAAAATTCTATGTTTATACGCTCTTTTGCTTGTAAAGACGGGATATTATTAAATTAAAGAAAACGAAGTGAATCGTTTACCTCTTTGCCGTGTAAAAGGATTTTACTACGTCAAGGGTAGGTATGATGAGCGCGTGGCGACTGGGAGTAGGGAAAAAAGCGGACGGTTATGGCAGGTTCATGTCAATGAGGGGCCCTTTGTGGTTACCTAAAACAGACTGTATAAAGTTGTATTCACACGATTGGATAGCGAGATAAAGTGATACAGTGATGTTAATACACTGTTAGTAGTCGTTAAAATATAAATTAGCGATAAATTTCAAAACACATCCTACAAGGATATAGACCTGCGATAAAATTTGATAGGTACGGCAGTGTCGCGAACCACTTCACGCGCGCATCAGAACGACCAGGATAAAGCGTCTATTTCGGATCAGTTCGAAATTCAGATAAAAAATTACAAATACTTCCCATGGTGACTGCATCATTCGTAGATGTATTTTGTCCCTAACGCGTTACGATAGGGATGGATAAAAACATTGTTGAAAAAAAATAGATCGTTGGATGACGCAGTCAGATGGGGAGGCATTTGAAATTTGTTATCCAAACGAGAACCTGATCCAAAACTAGGCACTCTCCCCTCGATTGCACTAACACAGCTGCAAATTTTTTGCTGATTGGCTACTGTCCCACACATTTCACACAGAGATTGATAAAGCATTGTATACGGCAAAGTGTTAAAATACACAAATGTAATTACTACCCATTGCTAGTCAAATCGTGTAACACATTTTTAACGTTATTACAAAAACAATAAAATGCCTCCAGCCGAACAAACGTGAAATCAGTAAATCCAATGAAGAAGGAAAACGAGGATGGATTCGTTATTATATTAAAAATAAAAACCAAGAGACCAATTAGTTCCTATCGCGAATCAGACATTTGGCTTAGACGTTTCCGGTACGCCCACGATCGTAAGGCCAGCAAAGGACTGCTCGTAAAAAAAAGAATTTCCAGCGGGGTGAAGCGGTTGGATTAGAAAGAGAAAGGGAGCGCAGGAAAGAGAGACAGGAAAAGATGGTGGACGAAGGGGCAGAAGGAACTAAACGAAGTGGAGGGTGAAACACAGTTCGCACTAGCCTTAAATTCCTCGCGTATGAATTTTTAATTTCCCTGTATTTTACGACGGGCCATTAAAATATAGAGAGCGGGGTAGAAGGCTCTCGACTGTGGACTTACCTTTCCTGGAGATGACTATATAGGCAGGAGGTGGGTAGAACCAGAGTCATGAAGGCGGAGGTTGAGATGGAAGGTAGGGACTGAAGGCAGAGCTAAAGGTAAAAGCAGCTATACATAGGTGAAGTTAAACGAGGAGGTGCAAAGGAAGGCGAAGGTAGAGAACCGGGCAAGGTAGAGGTCCCGGTGGAGTAATATTTCCGTGAAGACTGCGCTGCTTCCGGCTCCGTGGGGCGATTGCGCTAAAATACGCGATTACTTGAATTTATTGGTGTATAATATTTGTAATCGCTTGGAACGACCGAGATTTCCTTCGCCTCGAACCTGAACATTCACGGGAACACACGAGATCGATATAAATACGCGTGCACATCGCCGATTTTCACGTAATTAACTTGCTCGATAGAAATCGTAATGATAAAATACTGTAAATTAAAATTTGATTAATCACTGTGATCTGCACCGTAAAATGGTACGATTGATGATCAGTGATAACACAATTTGTACTATTGATATATAAGGTCGTGCTGTGACGTCAGAGTAAACTTTAGAGGACTTACTTGTACTACGAGATATAAATCGCTGCGCCTTTAGAACACATTGAAAATGTAGTAAGAATAATTTTTAAATTCCATATTTCCACATACAAATAGCGAATTGAATCGCACGATAGACTGAAAATCGTACTTATATAAGATATCACGAACGTGTCTCGGCTGCTGAAAATCGTTGAAAAAGCAGCTGTACGACGTCGAGCCATTTGGTGAACCTGCAAGTACCTAGGTATACCCACGCCCGAGGTGAAGTACGTATAGAGGATGGTCGGTATTAGGTGCAGAAGTCGGTTGAGTTACGAGGGGTTATAAATTCCGAATATTGGAGTTCTACCCTCTCTCCGAGCACTATCCACAATAGGTAGAATCTCCAACGATGCACACACCTCGTCTTGACCTACAATAATATCTATGCAAAAATAGAAGCGCTTCGAATCTAGCACGTACATAGGTTACATAGCTATAGATGCAATGCACGTTTGCATTCGAATACAAATATTCTAATCTCCGCTGTTGTAGAAATTATGTGGTATCGTGCCGATTTCGTGAAAAATTTTCTATTAAATTCCTCTATAATTTCCAATAAGATTAAAAGCCAACGGAATATATTTTTATAAATTGTTAAAACCCATAGAAGATTATGCAATATACAGTGGCGAAAGCTGAACTAAATGAATGGCTCTTGGAGAACAAATATTTTTCGTATTATGGCATCCATATTGAAATGATTGAAGCGATGAACAGTCCGTGCCAAAAATACTAAAATAATATGAACACGCAACAGAGATAAAGATATTTATGAATATTTCAACCTCTTTCGCTTAACTATTTTTACCTATGGCTTCTTAAGGGGCCATGCGTTAGATTTCTGGTGGTATAGTTTATTCGCAATTTTTCAACATATTCTATGACATACTTGATTATCGCATTTTTTATCTTTCAAATAATAATCTCATACCATAAAGAATAGCGATCTTCGCCTGTACTCATATGTGACTTACTTTCATTCTGTTCACATAGAGGCCATGATGAATTCGGGTAAAAAGTTGAGCGCCCAGGATTCACGCAGAAAAATTGCAGCTGGAAATGATTGCGATGCTCTTCTCGTCGTTGGCTATATCGGTGAAAACAGAGAGCATTCTCGTGTTACGTTACAGGATTTAGTAAAGATTATACGACCGAGTAATAGTGAAGTGGACATAATCCAAACCACAGAACTTCTCCCGTGAGCACTACTTTATTTCGAAAAAGAGTATTCCGCCTCATACATGTTTTACGCCCTATCTCGTAGCATCTTGTAACCAGAAATGCAAACGGGCATTGGCGATAATAAAATTCACTTCTTCCTCCTAATAAAATGTAATACGTACATTGTGTCCAGTCTTTATCCATAACTATCACTTATATATTCTATGCGTAATAACGCAACAATTTTGCATTCATTAATAATTATCGAGTATAACACTATCATAGGAAAATTGCGAAATGCGATAGATATCCATAAAGTTTCCATGCCCGCAAATAAAGTTCGTTAAATTTCAAAAGCAAATAACATATTTCGATTAACATAAATGAAAACCAACGTAATTGAATTTCTTGAATTGATAAAACGATCATCCGTTCACAGAGAGGCTAGATATATTCGTGTAACTGTATAAAAAATAAATAAAAATAAAAAAATGATTATTGATATATTATAATAGAAATTTTTAACTGTATTTGTAAGAATCGTAAAATTCCATGAGATTTTCCGAAACTGAACAGAAACTTCCGCAATCTTCACGGAACTGATCCGACAAACGTCCACCAGTCTGAGAGAAGGCTCTACGAAATGCAATAAGTCAGGACGATGATGAATCTCCTTGCCCTCTGCTCAGGACAGCATGGCATTGGCCTCATGAAAAATATCCCATCAAAGCGTAATACGCCTTTATAAATCCGTTTACGTACGTGAAATAACTATGAGCTTGCAGCTAGCCGTTCGGCCGATTTCGGAGCAACCATAATCGTGAAACTACCACTAACCATTCTTGACTAGCTGATTCTAGACATTGTAGAGAATGAGGCTTTTGAAATTCTCGTAAAATGAGATGCACATCTTTCTCACCTGCGGTCTACGCCATAGACCCGAGCAAGTATAAGTTCCTGTAATCTAGTAGGGTCTGGTGGACACTAACTTGCAGCAGCCGTACGAAATGTATGCGCGTCGCGTATGCAATTCGCGACGGCATTGCCGGCCATCGCAAAATTGCTCGACTGTGCTGAATTATGTTAAATACTCGGGTGCTCTGGATAAATTTAGAGCACGTTGATTGGGATTTCTCAACGCGACTGACCCCTTGTACTCATGAATCTATTTGGTATTTCCTGCGTACGTGAGCCTGACCTAATTGCTAATTGCTCTACTCCCTTGCATGCTACTGTCTATGGGCATTACTCTATCCTGATCAACCACCACTGTGTACAGTATCCATTAGAAAAATTCAACGATTTAAAAAAAGTCAAGTTAATGTAATTGTATGAGAATTAACTTGACAATTAAAAGCCACAATTGGTATTTTTTTTTGAGATCTACTGTAATCTCCCCCTAATAGCATTAATTCTACTTGTACTGAAAAAATAAGTGAAACTGATGTGATACGATAGGTTTAATATAAAAAATATAAGAAATGTTTTTTAGATATTTAATTCTGTCGTTGCATTCGATGGGATATACATATATGTATACAAGATGTACTGATGTACGAGATAATAATAAGAATGTAAACTCGTAGGAGTGACAGGCTGCCTCTGATAAATGAAATTTATTCAATCTGTTATAACATGTGTTGTCAATACATTTAACAGACTTATGTATTGATATGAAAACATATCACTCTATGGCGGAAATTATGGCTATCAGCGACGATAGGTTTCCACTAATTTACGACTCCACTTGAAATATTCTCACATATTATTTAAAATTAATTAAAGAGGAAAGTATATCGTGAACTTTAATTATTGAACATTCCAGAGAAACGTATCAGAACCTCAGTAAAACTATGTTGACTTTCGCGATACGTAATGTGTTCACACGATCTAGGTTATGCAGTTAATTAGAATTTTTTTTTGAAAAGTTAAAAAATCTGTATAGCACATAGCTTGGCACTGGTTTGAATGTAAAGATTTTGAAAAAAAATTATTTGCCCATAAATTAAAAAAATATTTATACGTATATGCAACAATTCACATTTCCATTATATTTCGCGGTTTAATTATCGCAAAATAAATAAATAGAATAAAAGAATTTCTATTTTAATCTCCCCGGGCCATATCACGACAGTAACGATAAACAACATTGCACTATGTCATTATCGTAATATCATACAATTTCTACGATTGAGATAATGCTTTGCCTCTAAACGAACGCGAAGTATCTGCATGAAACTTTTATGAAAATATCGTCAGTAACGGGTTATCATGTTATCAGCGACCCGAGGAATGGCAGTAAAAGTTTCATTTCTCTGTCAGTGTTTCACTGGGCTGTATCATTATTCTATGTTAGCCTTTGCAGAGCACATAATTAATAGTTCAGCGATCGTCGCGTGGTGCACGAGCAATTCCCTGCAACTCGGCCCTGGAGGGTTCAGCTTCGCAGAGTTTTAACTTTAACGATAGTCCCCTGAGGTTATACCGGACGACTGGTGGCGCAAGTTGGTACTAGATACGTAGCTACAGGCTACCTAGAGGAAGGCAAAGAGGTTGGATTAACGTTAATAAATAGATGAGATCAAATTTACAGAAAGGAGTCAGTGAGATAAAGGTCGTAGTTAAATTCCGAGATGAATTGACCATATATTTCTTAAGAGACCAATTATTCTCTACATCCCAAGATAAACTGAGTCTTTAAGCCTTTGATACTCCAGAGTGCACTTGATTATTTTTTTTTATCTTTTTCTCTAAGAGATATTCTGCTTTTCCGTGATCCGCCACGATACAGCTTGTCTATTCATTTGAATGATTCTTTGAAGTTACAATCTTACAAATTTCTACTATAGTAAAAATTTCTTGGCGACTTGTCTCGGTATAAATTTAAATCGTCGAATCCTATAACAACTGTTGTATTACTAATGAATATATTAGACAATTTATTTAAAGGTATGACCAGCATGGCTTTTCCATACAAATGAGTAAATTTCATTGTCCACTGAAGTCGAGCTATCGCTGGAGAATAGAGTTGGGTATATAATTCACTTCCGAGTCATTTGATCTGCCAAAACGTTTATATTAACTGTAACGCAAGGTTGTCCATGGAATTGCGTTTTCATCGATCCAGAACGCGCCTCCATGTATTTCTAGACAGTTGTTGGCAAGTTTGATGGAGATTCCGTAATTACTATTCAGCGTGCTGAGCTAAATTATGCGCGATTACCCTGAATATAGTTGTCTACGGTAGGGTAGGTACCTACTAACCTACCTACGTACCTAGCAGCTTCCGTAGTTTGGCACACAGTGTATATACGTAACTCCCCAATGGAGTTAGTATCGTTTATCGATGCAGACATCTTGCCAGGACACAGAGTTTGCATTCCATGAACTCCGCCAATGTCGTCGTCTTATTAGACTTTCGAAGGAGCTGCGACCGCCGCAGATATACCGAGGAAGTAGCCGTAAGTGAAATTTGAAAGAGAAACGTGTCCTCGAAGTGGTCAGGACTCGACCATTCTGAAATGTCGATATAGTTACCACGGGAGAAATAAAAAGATGAAAGGAGAATACAAAAAAAGAGAAAGAAGAAAGAAAAATACTTCCGAGAGCTTGACTTAAGCTCACGGAGATGAATCGAGACGACTGTGGTCTCCGCTACTTGAAATTCCCTTTAATACATTTTTCATCTCTTCTTTCAATATTCACCTAATGAAATTGTGAATAGCCTGGAAGAGAGACAGGCTTGGATCGTAAGAAGATACGAGAACAGGAGATACGAGAGACGAGAAAGTATACGAAAGAGAATGGTAGTAGCGGAAGTGCCTCCACTTACCTAAGACAGAATTGACGGGGAATAAAAAGAGAGGTGAAGAGGAGAGGACAAGAAGTAAAAAAATGAAATAAGGTCTTCAAGGGCTCGGGAAACCTTTGATACTTTGAGTCTTGACATCGAGAATCTTTCCTGGTTTCAGATACGTTTGAAAAATTATATCTGTATCTATGATACAAAGTTCATATATTCATGAGAATTTCAATACCCGATAGACGATCGCAGATCGATTATATTAGGAACTGACAAAAGTTAATACCGAAGCTTTAGAATTCAATTAGGTTTGTGGACGGTATATTAATAAACTACTTATTCAAATAGCGAGTTCGTATCTCGTAAAAGTAATTTACAACAGCGTACAGCTTAAATATTAAATCTATACGTCGTGTTAATTTAAATTCATGTTATTGTCAGTGGGCCCACCTATTGCCCACGTGTTATTTCAAACAGATGAAGCAGCAACGATAACAAAGATGCATTCATCCACATAATAGGATCACTTCTTATTTCCTATCTATTTCCATTCAATTATCACCCAGCTTGTACGTCCCTAATAGCTTGGATGGTTATAAGAGTTTTCATCTTCTTTTCCAACTATCCAGTCCATGTTCTAATATTCCTCATATCGGTTGAAAGTCATAGCGTGTGCACTCTACTTTATTCTATGAATATGGCTTCGAATGAAGATGGACTTTGCAATTTACATGGGTTTAGAATATTCGCTAAGTATAATCCTGAATTAAAACTCAGTGATAAGTTTTACTCGAGACTATCTCGAATCTGCATTGCTGCTGGTCTTTCTGGTACGGATCTAGTGCAAGTCGTAACGTCTAAGCAATCCGATGTCTACCGAGGCGTACATCATTTCATCATCTAGAGACTTCTATACCAAGCCGGAGCTTTACCTAGGATGTACTTCTGCTCGTATATATCCATGAATAGACGTGTGTATAGGAGGATCGCGTGGATCCGTAAAGTTAGAAGTTTCCTTTGAAGGAAGAGGAAAGTAAATTATTATAAAAAGAGAATTACGAATAGACTGACAAACTATCACGTAGTACCTACAATTAAATCAGTATAAATCTCCTGAATTTTCTTAAAACGCGAAAAAAGTCGTCAAACAGTTAGCATAGTATAAAGCGACCTATCAATGATACAAATTTTATTATACCATATCGTGTTCTAATATCCTTAATTGCCATTAAAAACTTCCTGCTAGCATAAGCCTACGCAGTTACATAAATCAAAGCGCTGATGCTTCTCCCAGTTCATTTAATACGGATCTTATTTCCAACGAATAAGACTTATTTACTTGATGTAAAACGTTCTGATTACAGGGAATTATTTCAGCAGACCTGGGCCCCCATCCCACTGTAGAAGACGTTGTCGTTATTGAGTGCGTTTAGATCAACCAGAGGCTACCTAAAAGGAAGACGATAGCCATCGAAGACGAGAGCATCGTTTTTTTGTATACGTTCTCCAGGTTGGCAAGCCTTACCACGATTCGCTTCATCGTAGTTGGTATGTTTATTTCAATATGGCGGTCGCTTCGGGCATCGTACGAAAGATCAGCAACATATTCAGCCCACGTCGTCTCCTCGATACCCTAATGAAGTAAATTTGCATCCACACGCGACGAAGGTACGCGAGACGAGTCGACGCTGAACGATGTGACCCGAGTGAGCAAGCATAAGATACAATAAAACTGATTCTGCGTCTCCTGCAGGATGAAAGACCGCCAAGATTGATGCGTCTGCTCAGCAGGACGCTGTTACTGAGTTTGGAGTTGCATGATAATGATTCACCGGCAGCTTCGTGCAAAGGACAGCCACCACGCCTAATGCGTGCCTACTCCCCATTGGCCACCAAGTGCAGCCAACCCCACCGATCCATAATTTAACGCGAGTTGCGATCGACCTCATCCTTCTTACAGCAACCCCCATCGGCCCTGTTACCTTTTGTCAAACTCTCAGGTGCGTGCGCGCCCGCGTATCCATACGTGCGAATGCGCGTGCACGTGTGTGGATGTCACGAAGAAGATTCGTGCTCACTTTCATTTCCTTGACTTTATTATTATCGTGACTTGAATTTATGAAAATCTCCCGTAACAAAATTTATCTTTGCAATATGAATACCTATATCCGGCTAGTACCTACCCGCTCATCCGTCCCCAGGATACTCATTGCGTGGGATATATCTAAGTAAATACCTGTTCCTAGCTTGTTCCGTGAAATTGGTAACTGTAAGTGAATTTTAGTGGAAGCCTCGTACGAAATCACATGGAACTTCCGATGAAACGTATCTTCTATGGAAAATGTAAATTAACATTGTGAGTTTTAGTCCAACTCTGTATACTGCAAAATTATAACGTTCTATAATTCATTTGCTTATCATAGAATTTACAAGGAATTAATGCATGAATTTGAAAAATGTTTGAATAAAAGGGTCGAATCGTGATACAGGTTTAGCGGTTAAATTATCTCTGAGAAAAATATTGACGGTTATGGTAGCTGGTTGGTCAATGTATGAATGCCCATTATATCGTGATAAGCCCAAACAAGAGAGTCGTAGCTGGAAGCTACAGTAGATGCATGTAAAGCATAATTAAGCATGAGTCAAACAGTGCAATCAGGTTGAGCGACAAAGACGAGGACATCGTCACGTTGCAATATCCGTTGTGCTTATAATCGAACTACGTTTTTTATTCAGTCGCCCACTTCACGGTTTCAACACTGTCAAAACCTTTTTAAGTAACCGTTATCGTTTTTCCTAATACGGTGCATTTCATGTGCGTAAATTCCACATTGTCGATGAACTCTATGATCCTGACATAAAATTCATCATTGGAACTTCAAAGGAGTAGAGGGTTGGCGTGAAAATAATCGTGTTACAATCATACTTTTTTTATACCTTTTAGAAGACCGGTGATCAAATTAATAGAATTGATTACGTTACTTTGTATTACCTATGATGGACGAATGAACTACATGTGTCAATCTCGTATCATTCGTTATCAACACGTTTTTTCTTCGAAACTGAAATATCGAATAGCGAGTCATTTCGCATGCATGAACAAACTTTGTAGCTTAAGTTTCTTTTTCTTTTTCTTTCTTTCTTTCTTTTTTTTCCGTAAGAAGGGATTCTGACCTTTTCTGTAAGGCCTTTTCGACAGCCCGATTTTTAGACTACTTTACCTTCATCATTCAGTATATATTTAGACTCGCACTTCATGCACGAATACACGTTCCCACGTTAGATTTTCCTCTTCTTTGCTCCTCATTGATTCTCTGCTTCCCGCTTATCCATTTCATCCCATATAACTGTCTCTCTGTTTGACAAGGAGACTGAATAGTGGAATGAAGGAAAGGCCGATGAGAAAGGATGTCGCGAGAACGCAATCAGAGTGATAACCATGGTTTTGTTCGCTAATGATAACAGTGTGTTTGAAATATCTGCAAATGACGGTAGGCAAATAATCAGTTGTTTGATACATTAAATAATTCGCAGTATATATCAATCGATGATAATTAATAGATTCACAATCTGCTCCACTGTTATCTCTTTTGGAGCTCAGTACAAAACGTAGGTAAATTCAAATCGAAGTTACGTTCCAAATACTTTTGATCATCCAGACTAGCCTCCCTGATACTTGAAGAATTAAAACAGTCGAAATATTGAATATAATGTGTGAGAGCAAGATTCTAATTCGCATTCGAAATTGTCCCAAATTTATACTAAACAACCTCCCGATTAATCCTGGGTTTTACGTTGCCACTGGGAACAACAATCTCGGCACGTAATGAACTTTTCAATTTGCATTGCAAAAATCAATACCAATTCAGTTCTATTCACTATTGCCAGCTTTACCTTGGCCCATTTGGTCGGGGTCGCTCAACGTCACATAGGCAATTGTTTTAATTGCGCTCGTTTCTGGCGAGTCGTGCTCTCGTTAATTTCAAAATAGATTAGACATGTACCATGTGTACCTAAAATACACGAAACTCGCATTATTACTTCCTGGCTGTATTTTTACCTTTGAATTCTCTCCTTGGTCTGAATACAACTCAAAAAAATATACCCGATTGATACCGATATGTGTATTGATAATGTTTTTTAATCATCAAAAACACAGTAACGTCCATTACTATACGTAAAAGTCCTTAGGTTCATAGACCCTTGCAAAAATCCTTGAAGACAAGCTAATAATTTATCTCAAACACATGCGTCTCAGTTATTCTTATCATGCACAGTAGTAAAGATTATGACTAATTGATCCCTGATCATGTAAATCCACTATCAGTGAAGTTTGTCAGTGTCGTACAACGTATATCTTGTACAGTGCCACGATTTATAAAGCTGCTGAATAATATTAAAATCGTTTAAAATTATCGTGCGAAATCACGGTAAACGTCGTTGGGAATTTATAGAATTTCTAAACAGCCTCAATAAATTTGTTTCAATGATCTCAATGGATTCTTAAAATAATTCGCACGGCCAATTGCGAAGCACTTGAACGTGAAATCCTCTCGATCTAAAAACCGTTAAAGGTATTAGCACGGACATGTCAATAAAGATTGGCGAGGTAGCCCTTGGCGGAAGATAGGCGGCAGTAAACCTGGTAATTATCCAAGAGATTCATTGCCGACGTGGGAATTCCTAATCCAGTGGAAGTTGCTCTATAAATTTATCGTGGCCAGCATGCCGAACTTTTATACCACCATACGATCTGTGAATGTATCTCGAGAACAAGAGCAATTCGTATTTAACTTTAACTGTTACTACTGCTGGGTATACACAAACGTAACCGGCACGCTTTCGTTATACATATAGTGTCCCTTATCTCGTTAACGTTCTAAAAGAGCCATTTATCAGTTTCTTTTGTTGGAACGTTTATGCGATTAGAGGGAAATCTTTTTGCTGAACCGAAACGTATAAAAATAGCGAATGCCAGTTGTTAAATTCAACACATGAAAAAACTTGTATGATATTTGATTTGTATAAAGAAAGAGTGATTGGAGGACATTACTTTATATATATACACACACACACACATATATAGAGCATATACAGGACTGAAAATAAAATTCCATAACTGTATTTATTATAATTATACATTTGCATGTCCATCAACTCGTTCCCGCATAATTCAATCGATCGATTTTTCACTCATAAAACGCTCTGCCGTCGCGCACTATTTGTATCATTAGAAACACCATTGGATTTGCCGTCGATCGTAATCTAGAATAATTTTAATGACGTATAACGTAATGCGGTGATGTGTCGTGCCAAAATACTTTACGCGGCCTAACTAGGACTTTGCATGTTGGTATATATGTTTCCATTAGAAAGAAATTTTTTTCCTGTACACGTATACAAACAGTTCTTATATTCATTCGTGTAAATACATTAGCGACAGCATCGACGGGTAGGTAGGTAATTGCAACGAAAGAAATGTACACACCGGCCTTCTGCGTGCTGCACACACAGATTGAACAAAAACGATAATGGTAGTGCGAGGTGCCAGTATAATTATCACATGCTCAAAGTTGAAGTCGCGGGCGTCCTAGAGGTGAATGGCATTAGCTTCGTGCTACTCTAGTCATTTTATTAGAGTTAAAATAAACATTTTGTGGATCCACATAAACAGCTATTATTAAATAATAAACGGCGTATCAAATTCGTACGAGAAAATATTCTATCTTGGACTTTGAAAAAAGTGTATCGAGTGATTTATTGTGACCATTGTCCCAATTGAAAATACATTTCACACGATACCGTAGCTCTAGTAAGTTAATGGCAGATATATTTCTTTTCCGTGTACTATTATATTAATTTGAGTAACATACGATGTCAATTATTCGAACAAATCTTTGGTGCGATTAAAATAAGAGATCCCTAGTTAACCGTAAGTACAATCTTCCCTCAACGGTTGACTCCTGCGGGATTCAAAGATATTCTGGTTTACCTCCTCAAGTAGAGTTGACAGAGAGAGAGTACCCTCACTCATATAGGCGGGTAGGTTGGCAGGTTGGTAGGTAGGAAGGTACTTACCTGAAACTCCTTTTGGGCGCAGTGGCGCAACGCAGTATCAGACTAACTTGCGGGAGACTTGAGAGTTTAGTTAGCAATGGAGTCCGCGTCTCATGTTAGTCTGATTACTTGGAGACCTGGATGTGTGGTTTGTTGTTTATACCAAGATAACAACGGGTGTTGAGCTCACAACCCTCGCGGGAAAACGTTGATGCTTATAATGCACATCTCCCGAGTAAACTCCAATCCAATTAAGACTACGTGCTAGCGACACGCAATGAGACAATGGAAACGAAACTGTTTCTCTTACAACCGATGACGATACCAGGCTTAATCCGATTTATTTTGATAACTATAGCTGACACAAACATGAAATTCTTTATTATTGTTGGCTTTCTGTTTAATGGTGTCTGATAATTTTTCAATTATTACTTAATCCGAATATTCAAGGCTTCTGAGGGATTTAAACTGGTGTTGCTCGATTGAAAGATTTTTTGGGTCGTGCTCGACGGACAAGAGAAATTTTATAAATTGTGACACTTGCAATATAACTTATTCCAGCATTTTATTTATTTTTTCTATTAAGTTCATTGACAGGAAGTGCAAAAATTACTTAAGAATTATTTTAATTCTTCTAAATGGTTATTCCGCGAGCGTTATAGCTCCCTATGTATTTAATTACTTTTTTTAGTACTTTTTTTTAGATTTTCAATATCCTACGATTCGAGTTCGGGATGCGTTACGTCAAATTGTGGATTATCGCAATCCTGTACAGCCGTTCACAAATCTTAAGGGAAAACGAATTGCTTTGATGTTCATGCTAGTGATTCGACTATATCGAGGATCTATCGTATACAGTACACACAGAAATACGCACTACGTCAATGTTGTAAGTGTAAGTGCGGGTTGCCGTAGCTGCTCGACTCTACGGCAAAGGGAAATCGGATTTCCGTCAAATTGTTTATAACGCTATTTTTTGTTATGACATTTTTCGCGGATAACGGAAATCCTATAGAAATCGAAATTGCGTATCAGGACTTTTGGACGTTATAAAAGTCTGTGAAACGATTCTTTCGTTTATTGTGTTATTTTTTTTCTTTTGACTTCTGCAAAATTAGGATCGAAAAAAACTGTCCTGGAAAGTGAAGAAAGAAATATAATTTCACAGAGGGTGGAAATCATGGTGGAAATTCTTCCATCACAGCCATCATGTGTGGGTATATTCTGATTCTGAGTAGAAAATCAGGAAGTGAATTTCACGGTTGATCGGTGCTTTGCTCATCGGATAGCCATGTTTTCGGATACGTTTGATCTTTCGTTTTTGAATTGACTCAGAGAACAAGGGGAGAGTAAATCAAAGAAAAATTTATACCACTACCAACCAATCAATGATTTGTTGTTTTTGATTAAATTCAATTTACGTATCATACATACAAAGTTCAAAATACTCTTCATTAATATTGAAATATAGCTATACTTACAAAGTAGGTGCTTTATTTTCTTCAATTTTCAAAATAAAAATATATATATTGCAATTCACTTATGTATTTCCTAGCTCATATTCCATCATATGCATTCGTCTACATATCTGATAGGTACTATTCAATTTACACTGTTTACTCAAAATTCTTAAATATCCTCTCAACCCTTTAGTGGCAGCCTCCTTTTTCTTGCTATAAGAAATTCACTCCTATCGACCATTGGAAAGTTAACTATCTAGAGGCTGGAAGCATACACTTTGATAACACATGATATAAAATAGAGCTTTTAAATATATATTATAATAAGTGAATATTAATATACCTCAATGACTGGATAGAATTAAATAGTTTTTATTGGAACTTTATCAATTATTTATAATAACAAAAACTTTTAATATTTTTCGTAATTATAATTATCTTATTAAACTAATATTGTTCCTTCGTTTCATTTTATATTGTCATACATTTCTACTCGTGTAACTTATCGCACAAGCCAAAATTGTCACCCTAGCTATGACATGGAAAACAATACCGTGAAACCGTAATAGAACAATTAAGTACCAAATTCGAGTTACAGTACTCTTAGCGACTTTGTTAAGTATACGTACCACAAAATCCACTTGCGAAAACATATCAAGACCGCACTATTGCCAACCGACTAACAGTAACTATAGGTACCACATGTCCTGGTAAATAGGACACTCTAATTCGTTGCAATCAGGGAAACCTTTGCAACAGTTTGCTCATCTTGTTAAGCTTCTATTAGTTCCATGTCAAGAAACATGTCTACGTGATTTGTATCGAGAATGTGAGCATTACGTAGTCTAATTCTGAAACAATCCATAATGCGTGTAAGACAAGATCAGGATCCCAATTTACGTAATACAATCTTGATACGATATATCAATAAAGTCAATCAACGTTAAAATTCGATCTACTTCATCTTGAATTCAAGGTTAAAAAATATTTGAATATGTACTTGCATTCTAAAAGTCGCAATCTGACGTCTAGATTTTATATTATACAAATCGGGAAATTTTTTAAAAGTAAAAGTTTTTGTACACTAAATAGATAGCTACAAAAAATATATCTATAATGAACTACGAGTAAAACATTATCGATGGAAAATGCACGATGGCAAACGCATTAATTTTAATAATAACTAACAGAAATCTCTCAGTCTTTTTGACCCTACAGTACAGAATCAATCCTGTAGATATACGTTATATATTATTTTTATTAAAAAAAAATCTAGAGAAAAGGATGCCTCTGACAAGCTAAATTTGTCCTAGCTACTCAGAGTTAACTCATCGCCATCTGTTCGGAGCACATGGCCACGTCGCACGATTTAACTTGCGTATATATGCCGTAGGCTTCTACTCGCAGAAGCCTTATTAGACTTTGAGACTCTTGAGGCGAAAGCAAGCTCTACGGGCCAGAGGCTAACTTGGAGCTAAACCGCCGTAAACCTCAAAGCAAATACAAACAAGCTGATTGCCCTCGAAGGTCCCCATCCGCCCCTAACCAGTGATTAAACATGGCAATCTGCACTTACTAGCCATGCCAATGCATGAGCTGTGAGAATGTGCTTCCTGCTTCCTGGTACTGTTGAGAAAGAGGAAGCAAGCAAAGTGACTGAAGTGGTCAATGTGTTGAAGGTAGGCTATGGTTGGAGCAAGAACAGGGAGGGTCGCTTATAACATCAAGGGACGAAGGATACGAAAGTGTCTGCTTGTGTGAACTAAGATTATGTTTGACTTGGTCCATGCAAATTCATGAGCGCTTCGCCACCATTGCGCGACCTGACGTTTGGTCAGTTTGAGCCGGATGGATGAGAAACCATTATACACGTCCCTAAGTCGATTCAGTTACCAGACTAACTTGAGGCCGCTCGACTTGTAGCGCGCACTGAGGAATACTCAACGACTTCGGATACTTTCGTATCCGGTAGAACGCCAGGCTAAATGGATGAAGTGGGTGGACCATGAAAAAGTACTAGTGGTGTTTGTTAAGGTTGTAAGTTGGAACAACTAAATTAAGACCTCCGATCATTTTGAATTATCAGATTGTCTTATCAGGTATTTCGTGCCAGACAGTATTGATTATGTTCTCTAGTCTCTTCATGGAAATTCTGCATCTTGTTTTAATTATATTTAATGAATGTCTAAATTCCAAAGGTAGGTAAAGTTTGAATGAGACTCTTTATGTAAATATTAATTTTACTCTTGTCATTGGTTCAATATTTCACAAGTTAATTAATGCTGTAGGATATACCGATGAATCTTTTGCAATTAAAATTTTCTTAATAGATCAATATCTATATGCGAACAAGTGTAATTTCCAAGTTGATAAATTGTAAGTCTTTGATACTCACTGAAATAGTCTTTCATTTGGATGTTCATTCGTATGCGCTATCTACACTGGATGATTCCGATGTTGAGGATGATGAAGATTCTGATAGAGGTCATCATAGTCGCGATGATGATTTTGCATATATGATTCCGGACTGCATGTGGGACTATGACCTAGATCGCAAATCCACATTTGCTCACAATACCCCATAAATCGATTAAATCAATTCCCGTTGTTTTAGATCTTGATCTTGTTTCACGTATATCTGAGACGTTCATGTTCAGTCGAACAGTGTCAAGTGACACTGATCAATAGTCAAATGGGACGAGTATGTCCGTCATGGCTAATACTTAGACGCTGACAGTAAGCCAAAGAGGCAATCGTATAAATATTTGCAATTTACGAGTAGGACAAGCTTAATTTTCGCTACGTAGTCACGGGAACTATAAATAATCGTACTACGGTTATCGTCATCATTGGAACTGCACAGAAACTATTTAGGATATCTAAACGTATAGAAACTTAGAAAATACGTAATCTCCGAAACTTATCTTTAAGGTATCTAATGAAACGGAAGTTTCAAGACCTTTTATCGTACCTGTTGTCTGGGAGATGATTATCGAACGTAAAGTATTACGTTACACGGATACGAATGTTGGTTTCAAAAAATTTTCTTAATTCCAATATTCATTTAAGAATTTCAACTCGACGCTCAAATTTTTAATTTTCGTCTAATACCTTTTTCTTAATACATAAAATTTATTTTTGTGATTCAGGTTAGTTAAATTAACGTCAATATTTATCGAAACTTATTATCTTATTCGCGTAACGCCTAAAATAACATTTCTAATTACACTACAATAGCGTTTCTAACATTGTTGACTTTTCCATAAGAAATTCAGTATGCTAAGATATATTTCTTAAGAAGTTGATTACTTCAAAGTAGTTTTAAAGACCCTTTTAAAAGACGCTACAACTAAGCACGGCTAAGCTCGGATGACGCTAATGGAGATCTTCAAATATCTGACACAGCAGTTTTAAATGCGTAACACAGCTCGAGTGAAGGAGTAAACGAATGAGAGAAAGGAGGAACAAACTTGGTAGTAGATGACGCAGAAGTGAGTTATGATAGTAAATATGGAAGGGGATTAAATAATTTTAGTTAAACCTTGTCCATGCAAGGGAATAGCAAAACGGTCTCCTTTTCGACATGTGCTACAGAATTTTACACGGTTCTATTTGTCATTGTCCAACGTGAAAGCGGTTGCTCAAGTCAAGCATGGCAAGCACATTGTAAACCAGCACAATACATTCACTTTTGCTTTGTCGTGTCGCGTGATATCTAGCTGACGTTTTCAAATATTTTACCAGCAGCTTACGTTACGTTAGTTAACTATTTAAGTCCATACGTCCGTCATCACTTTACCACTGCGCAAAATACTGAAAAATAATCAATTGTCATGGCCAGTTTAAACACTTAACGATTAACAATTAATTTAAACGTTTAACATTTAATGGAAATTTTATATTCGTTTACGTCCTTTCACCATTTTTTTTTTCTTTTCTTAATCAATCTATACAATTGAAACTGCATGTAACGTGATTAATTGTATTAGTTCATCCACTCTATTTGTACAATAAAGCACATTTTAATTGTTGCATTGTCCCGAAATAATCCTGAAATATGCTCAATGTAAATAGAGATGTAATAGATCCTCAAAATCTACTATTTTTGTCCATGGATCGATTATATATATATATATTATATCTTTATTTGCCTCATATCCAGCTGTCACGCAACGTCATGCGAACTCTCTATTTCTGAAAGCACTATCATTCTGTCTCAGAAGGATAATCTATTATGTATTTTGAAACGAAATATCCGTTTGCTTCTTCACCTATCTAACAGACAGTAACGCCAAAGCGTCTCAACGTTCGACGCACTCTCTTATTGCAAATAACGTAAACATTCTATAGTTTCTTTTTTTCCGTCTCTCACTTCTAGACATCCTCTCACAAATACAGATGAAGAACAGCAAAGATACGTTCACGTCGATCGTGCCAAGTGAGCTGTCGCTTCTTTCCACCCGCTGTACAAATACGATTAATTTCGAGGATATACCAGCTCTATTTTATTTGGAGGTTAGCCAAGATCCAGTATGTTCCGTATTTGATTTTCTACCATTATTTAACCTATTTGACGTTCGTACTGCAACAGTTACACGAAAACTTAACCGGTTTATAGGATAAATCAGGCATAATAAATCGTATACATTCACTGTGTTGAAAAGGGGAAACTGTTTTTCCTGAAATAAAAAAAAACAAAGAGTAGAACTATACCCATTTTCATAGCAGCAGTATTTATCTCGAATTTTTATCCTGGCATAGAAAGAAAATTTTCCTAAAGAGTGTCTCGTAGATCGAGCCGAGATGCTATTACGGAATAATTGGACAGACGCGGCACGCTAATTGATATTATGGAACGACGTTAATTAAATCAATTAGGACGGTTGAGTTTATGCGATTGGTATGCATGCAGCAGTGGTCGGGGCAAAAAGGGGTGGCGTGGGGTCAAACGTGGGGAGAAGTGAATGCGACGGGGATGCCATTGCACGCACACTAACTAGCAATCAGGAAGCTGTCGGCCAAGTTGTAGGAGCAACTTACTTCTCTCAGCTCCGTGTCCCGTGGCACTAGCCAGTAAACTGGCTCATGTACCACTATGTAGTACTACACACGTTCAGCCAGATAAATCCTCTAATCTTGTGGGTCTTGAATTTATTACCAATCGTTCGGGTGGGACCGGAACCTGACCTAGGTTATCCACTAATGAGAATTGAAAAAAAATTCCTTCGGTAGCTGACACTTTAATCGCTTGACTTGTATTATTTTTATCGTTCATTTCAAAAGTTTTATACTTTTTTTTTTCAAAAAACGTAATTCTGAAAATTTGAAATTAAAAGCTGGTCACCTTTCATCCTTGTTTTGGTCTTGACTCGAACATTCGCTCGATGCTTTCGAAAAGATCGAAATTCTTTTTTTTCGAGAAACCTCAAATTTTTGCAATAATCTTTTCACGTATATTATACATATACTTTTTGATTATATATGAGTATGAGATTGTTTGATATATTTTCAAGAACCCCTTGTTATCTTGAAAAATTGTTTTGTATTACCTGTCATTTTTTACGCGTCTATGAAATCTCATCGAGGAAATATGTCAAAAACGTATTACCTGTCTTGTTAAAATTTTCTCCTTTTTTCTCTCATCGTGTCTGAATTAGAATTTTATGAAAAATATATTCCTCTATAAATTTGGATTCTCGTTAGGTTCGTACATTTAATAACAATCAAATTCAAATAATAATATAATAAATGTATAATTATTGCAAAATTTTACAAACCTTACAAATTCTTTATTGTGATACTATGATAGTAGTAGATGATAATTACTCAGTAGATGCAATTAATTAATTTTACCTACGCATAATGAGATACCTTAAAATTGATGAAGTAATTAATTAGTTTATTATGCACTTCATAGGATAAAAATAGATTTCAGTATCCTAATTAAATAATATAAATATATATAACGTGCACAAATTATTTTATTAATATCATAAAAAATACAAGGACTCGCGCAGTATTGAACGCACTGAATAACAGCAATATTATATTTTATAATAATAATAAAAACACAACTATTCAACAGTAATGGTTTATAGTAGTATGGTATATGTATATCGAATCCCAAGGTATATTCATATACAATTGAATATTATCAGGAATCGAAGAAAATCGGAAACTGGCAAATTACCTGAAGCAACGCTATTGCGTAATCCATCGCAACATAGATAAACTTGCAAGTGTAAATATAATTATACAGATAACGTAATTACGTTGTTCCATACTATCGTATCTACTAGTATTGAATTACGAGAATCAGAAGAACTTATTTATCCTCACGGAGATTATTCTCACCGTCGTTAAAATACTTTTACGTTGAAATTTCATCGGACTTTCAAAAAGTTTGCAAGTGCTAGTATATGCAGCGCGAAAGCTTTTAAATTAATGGAAAACGATTTCGTCACACTGTTAATTATTCATGCACTCTGCCACGCTAACTTATATCGATAATAAAAAGCGATACGCAGGAAGCTCAGTAAAAAAAATATTTTTTATAAATTAATTATTTCACCAGTAAATATTACAAATTTTTGATATTTTTTATCAGACAAGTTTTTCGATCGCGTATTAGCATATAGAAAGGAATTATTTTCATATAAAGTAAGAACAGTTTGTTACATTCAACTATGTATATGAAAAGCTACTAAAAAAAATAAACTCACGTCAATTTACCATTGCTTTATCTATACCTTAATTACTAACATCGTTCGTACATTTTGATGTACGCTGTTGGTCGCAGAAAAAAAAATTTGCATTTTTTACATGAGAACTCTTTGATTAAAGCCATGCATACGCGATCCGTCACATCAGAGAGCTTTCTGGTAAATTTGTATGTAAATTCATGTTTAAGCAAATATACATATACTACCGACGTGAATAGTTTAGAAGATACGCAAATTTATCATTCACATAACATAGCATTTTTTATTAGTTCGCAAAGTAACATACGACAGCCGAATCTTTTCCTATATTCCAAGCAAAGATCAATCAACCTTATGGTAAGTGTCCAAGTTACTGACCATCCAGAGAAACCATCTGAATCTCTAACCGTGTAAATTCATAGGGATAAGATAAGAGATTACTGATTTCCCTATTTCTGACCAGGCTAACGTCGCCTCGCCATTGGCTATTTATCAAGTAACGAGGAAGACTAACTATAGCAATAGATTATTTACAATAGCTCATCCAGTTTGATTATCCGTGAAAATATCATATAATCGGTACGTCAAAAAAAAATGACGAAAAACAACATAAAGGCACGTGCTTTCGTCGCGATCAAGAATTTACATCGAAAGTATACGCTTAAATCCTATAGCGCACAACAGCTATTAACGGCAGACAGTTTTACAGCGAACTCACTTTAATGCCACCGCGATTGATAAATCAGCCTGATGCAATCGTTACGCTCTCTGTTTACCCATTCCTAGGACTTTATTGCTCTATTAATCCTGATTCGTTCGACTATACTGACTATAATAAAATCCTCTAATATCACTTAAGCCACTATACACAAAGTGACTTATGTACATTGGCGTAGAAAAGAGACACTTTTTTTTTTAAATTGCAAGAATCGAAAAACGCAATTATTTCGAGCAATTCAAAAATAATATCAAGTGTCAAAAAAGTTTGTTATAGAAAATGAAGATGAAAATTATTCGTTTTTTTTTTTACGTGTCCCTTACTATAGGCAACGCCATACCTGTCTACATATAAATTATGGGGTTAAGAATGCATGTCAGGTAAGAATAAGTTTCTATCGATTTCCACTCTCAAGGTAGGCGTTATCAATCATAAGCATATTAGCATTGCTGGATAGATCATGACCTCTCGTGCTCGTGTTCTGCATCTGCTCTACTCTCCATATTCTCCCTGCCAGACGTTTTGGTTTTAGAACGACTAGGATGTCACTCGGAGCGGTACAGTCAGTTCAAAGTAATAAAGGAATTACTCCAACATCAAAGAAGTACTGTCATCCACCGTTTCTTGTATAACAGGCTCGTTGCAATTAGTCCACGATAATTATTCACGAAAAGCAGAATAATATAAACAGAATACGAATACAATTTTTTCCAAAGCAAAAGCTAACGAAGTAGACATTTTTTTAAATAGCACTCCGAGTAAGTTATAATATCGTACAAAAAGAACTCGTGGCAACCATAAGTCTATATTCTCCACGTAAAACACCTTTCAGCCGAACCTCTGGTACAGTGAAAAGCAAAACAAAAGGTGTCTTGCCAATCTATATAATATGGTTCTATCAATTGGCAAGAATGCCTAACAGAACCAACCAATGTCATGAACTGTACTGTATGCTCAAACGCAATAATAATATGTTGAACCTCGTAATTCCCTTAGCACAATAGTCTGCGCCCTGAGCGAATTGAATTACGACAGGATCTTGAGTCTCCTCGTACTTTCCGATATGACAGAATTCCCGAGAACGTCTGATTATCATCCACGACGTCTCGTAGCATCTTCTTGTATTAATGAATCCGACTGTACAGCTATGCATGGGCCACCATTGTCTGATCGTGTTCCCGTTCGAGGTACACGATGCCCCGCATTAACATAAGCACCGTGTCTTGCGCTCTGTCACTATAAGACACGTTGCACCATGGTCCATGAACGGTGTCATGGCGCAATGGTTCGTGCCACGGAGCTTTCAATAAAACCATACAACAACAAAGACTTCCTCCATATTCCTTTTATCTCCGTTTTTTCTTCTTCCCCTCCCCTCCCCCCGTCATCCTTTCTTCTCTCAATCCATTAGCTGTAGACTCATATTGCGTCCTCCTCGTTCAGTCCTTCCATTTCTTCCTAATAATCTCGTTTATTAATTCACCTGGTACGCGTAATGATGACATCGTCCTGGCCGATGTATTCTAAATGCCGTCACGCCTCTAAATTAGTGTCTTCCCCCCTTCGGTAAGTTGGGATATCGTCTCTGCCAACACTGAAGACGCCTTCAGACTGACCCGAGTGACATCCACTAAATATAGCGTGCCAGAAGAGGAGTCGCAGCTTGCATGTTTGTGCCTGTCGTATCGCGAGTGCCTGGATGACTTGAGTGCGTGCAGTATGTCGTGCTCACTTGACGTTTCGTCGTGAGCCGTTTACAGAAAAAATATACACAGGACGGTGCCTTCCATACGCGCCAGGAATCACGACGGTATCAATCTCTAGCAGGAGCGATGTTGTTGCTGTCACCTTTAGAATGCAAAAAGGCGGAAAATTTTCAAAGGCATCGAGACCGAGGACGAATAAAGATAAAAGGACTTTAATGGGGTATCGAGACGGCTCCTTGATAGAGCCTGCGAAGTCACCGTGAATATTGAGGGTTACGGGTCACGTGAGTTGAAGGTTACGCGATCCCGTGTTAGAAGTGGAAGTTGGTCTGTTGCGTGAATACGTGCACTTGAATATACGCTGGTGAATATTATATCTTTACGTGCATTAGATCTACATACACTTTATTCGCTAGTTTGAAGGATATGAGACAAATGACTGTACGATTTCGTTGGAGAAAAGCAGCTGAGTTACGATACGAGTATCGTTTGACCCGTCGTTTATATGCTGACCTGTATTTGCAACAGTGATTTTCTGTTTTTCTATGTGTGTCTATGACATCGACTGGGACTGATTTATCTACGTGATAAAGAAAATTTTTTTTTCTTGAATATCATCATTACCCTTTGATTGGTGACATTTAAGAATTACGATAATACTGATGGAAAATTCAAATGGATTCAAGATCTGTAATTAGATATGAATTTTTGAAAATAGCTCATGCGAATTTGCTCTATTGCGTATAAGTAAGGGTCAGGTAATAGGTATGTAAACGAAGTATTAAATTGCAGGGAGTTGTCGACATAAGAGGAATGTACAGTGGAACGGTCGTAACTTTTTTTTATCTTCGTGAAATTATTGCTTTCTCGAAACCACTTTTACGAATATTACCTAAACTAGTAGTCATTTTATTTCACTGTGCCATATACAATGTGCACTACTATGAATGACCGCGATACTATACTCACTTTTCCTTATAAGTAAAAATAATATATATCACTTATATTGCAATTCTATCGGAACTAATTTTTCTGCTATTAAATAGACCAGACAAGTATATTGTATACGGTTCACGTAAAAGAGTAAACCTTTCAAGCACATTCGGTACGTATCTAGCGTGGAAGAATAGAAAAGATGAAGATTAATATTCGTGGGACTGAAAATGGTTTCAAAAGAGAGAGAGAGAGAGACGAGCTTCTGGGCGTGGTAGAAAAAAAAATATAAGTAAAATAAGGTAGGAAGAGAAAGAGAGCAAAAATATGTTACCAAAAAGGAGAGCAATCTTCGAATCACGAAATTTCTAGCGATCCGAGAAGTGTTTACCGTGAAGTGGTGAGTGGGTGGGATGCTGTAGGACGAGTATTAGGATAGAAACCCAGACGGTCGGAGAAGAAGAAGTGTTTCCCTTTCTACGTGCTTTACCCCTATACACCCCGAAGGGCTTCGACGGAAGGCGGCAGTGGTAAGGCGGAGGAATTGGGACCGAGAAAAAACGGCAACGCAATCTGCACGAGAACGATGGGCAAGTTTATCGACTTCAAGTATATATATAGTATATATGTATATATACATCAAGATAAAAGAGAGGCGGCGGTTTTGCCACCCCAAGAAACCTTTCCCCAGCTTGATGGAGTTTCCTCGTGAATACATCGCGGTCAATATTTTCACCCCCTGAGCCCTGATCAAGAAGTCAAAAGTCACGGAAAGCTTGTTGACGCTTTTCGAGTTTTCCACTCGAAACTTCGCAATCTCGACAAAGGCGTAACGCACGCGTACCTTTGAGTCAGGTTTTTGTGTTACAAATATATAGACACACACACCCATATATACATTTTACGCGTAAGAATGTTGTTTCAGAAACAAAATTCGTGTAACGTTTCCTTGGTGACGATATACTGTCAAAGATATCATTCCCTCGGTTCGTCAGCCTCTTTCCTCTGCTACCCGCTTCAGTTTGAGTGGTTCCATGTCTCTTCGAAAGGAAAGGATTGTTGAGAATGTCAGAAAGTTCGCTTTGAGCAGATGAAACGCAATTTTCGGATACTGCCGTTGTCCTCGTGTTTCGAATACTTTCCAGCTGGCTTTGCTATACTTACCTTCTTCGGAGACTGTTGCTGAAACTTTCCACGAATAGGATATACAATTTCAAATCGTTAACGTTAATGTCTTACGCTTACGGGATACGAAGGTACGAAAGCAATTTCCTGGAACCTTTGAAAATTATGGAAAATATTTCGCTGTATTTTCGTGTAACATAATTAGCGGTTCAACACTTGAAGATGATTGATTAACAATGATTGATTTTATATTAGATGCGTGTCAATGTAGTCGCCCAAAGAATGTAACAGGTACATCGACTACCTTATGGAAAAGTTAGCTTTCCATCCTAGTAAGAGCTTTACAAGAGAATTTCAAGTACCACCACGCCCACATTTTGTCATGAGTCCTGATAGCATTGGCCACAATTTATCATCCGGTTCTACCATCTTCGCTTCTTGATTGATTGAATACCTCACTGTTGAGGCGCAGGTAGATAAATTATCTATGAAAGTATCACACCTGAGGCCCGTTAATGGGGGCGACAGCACCTTCTGAACTTAGGACATTAATAGCTTCTCTATTTTTCAAACCGGTTCTTCGAGATAACTTTTCATTTCCTTTATTTATAGGATAAGCTTATTATACCGCGTTTATGGATTTATATGTTTATGAATTATAGTATACCGAGGTATTTCCACTTGTTTTTTGGTCATGTATCTTTTATTATCATGCGGCGTTATAAGTTGTACCTGCTCAACCATATTACTACTGCGCTATTGACCTAGTGCTTTCAGGTCGAAATTAGGATATGTTAGATTTAAAGCGAATAAAATAAATGTATATTAATACGCTAGCCTAGCCCATCACGTGAATAAGTTTTATTTCTATTCTATTTTTAGTAATTGCTAATAAAGCTTGTCATAATAGACTCATAATAATGCCAGTACTAAAGGCCATGATTCATTGCGACATTATCAGTGAAATAAAATTTTTATTCCATCGTGAAATAAACCCACTTCAACTTCATTTGAATAAGATTATCTTCGTTTTGGAGCATACGTCACGAACGGTACTTAAATCCTACTCCCATTGCACGTCTCCTTCGGCAAACTTTAAAGACTGTCTGCATCATGATGTCAGATACCATCGGCCCTCGTTATGACAATTTGTTTGTCCGTCGTGCTCCCCACAGTGGGCACTGTTATTACGAAGGAGTAGCCAGGGGACTGAATTTATACGAATAGGGAGCCGCTAAGATGACGTTCCGCTCCGACCCTTTGTTTGCATTCGGCTCTTTACAAGTTCAAAGGCCTATCTTGATCTGGGATCAGCCGGATACGCCTGCCTGGGTTTAACAATCATCTTCGAACGCGCTGCTTGCCACTTTCCGCGCGAATAGCTAACTCTATAAAAGTATTGCTATTGACGATTTTTTCATTAAACTTGACGTCAGCTCTCCACTAGGCGTTGCGTTTGTAAATATAAAAAGGAGGGCTATATTTATATGTAACTATAGATCGTTTGGATTATTTGATCCTGATTATTCTCCTTTGTATTATTGTCAGCATAAATATCAACAGTACGGAGTTCCTTTTTGTTAATGCATTATAAATTTACTTTCTCCTTATCCGTTGTCTCGATGCTACGAAAAGTATCGAGAACACCGTTGATTTCACGAGCTACCTCAGATGCTTGATTTGACAAGAATTAGTCCCTATTACCTGATACATTCGTTAAATAAAAACCTTCGTCTTTTACCGTGTCTTTAATATTTATATCTGATATGGATTTTTGAGAAAAAAACTCTTTTACTTTAGTTTTTTGACTCTTACGAAACAAGTCACCCTTATGCATTTGATCAGAGCCGTCCGATCGAGTGCATCAATCAAATGGCAGGTGCAACGTGATTTCGAAGACATCAAAAATTTCCACGTAGGATCCATTAGATCGTTTTTACGGTGCCACAAAAGCAGATGTTAGTCGGTTGTACGGGTTAATTGTACGCGCATAATAAAAAGTGATAGAGCTCTAAACGGGAAAGGGTGCTGTAGTGACGATGCAGTTATTCAAATGTATAGAAATTACATGCAAGCCGCTATGCTTGCAGGCACTGGGCGACGCAATCATAATAATTACTAGAGAAACGAGCGCATTCTTTCCAGTACGCCCAATAAACCATGTCGGCATCCTAAATTACTATTTAATTAAATTCCTGGTAAGAAGACCATGCATGTCATTAGCTCTTTGATGCTACGTGATTATATGGCCTTGGAAGTCAAAACGATCAGATAATTCATTCAATGTATTATAATGCAATTCAGCTTTGCATAAATAATTTACCTCTTTCCCAGTACCTACAGTGTACAGATTAAAATCTTGCGTAATTATCGAATATATCTTATACGTATTGCAGCTCCTTGTGCATACAGATATGTTAATTTTGATGCACGTGCATTGGCCTAGGGTGCTGCACATTTTTCAATATAATATGAAACGACTATAATTCAAATTATTAACAATTGACATTGTATGGAAGTGGATTATTTTTTACAAATTTGTGTAATTTACATTAAAAATTTAATAAAAATGTTGATTTATCTCATTGAAATTAATTTCCCATCGACTCGTCGTAATGAAAAATTCGTCCCGTATGTATAAATAAGAATTACTTCCTTCATTTCTTCACAGTTCTTTTCGATGCGTCTGTTTGTTACCAATGTATCTTTATATATCCAAGATACCGGTGCATCTTCATACCTTTTACATTTTTAGCTTACAAGGTTCTTCCGCCTCGACTTTCTTTTAAGCTTCTTTTACGAACAGCTCCTTTGACAGAAGCAAATACAGAATATATAGATGAAACAGCCTTTCCGAGAGCTTGAACGTGCACTAGAAAAAAATTAAATAATAGATAAATGCCAAGCATTTCTGAAAGAAAGAATAAAGAAAACGTAATAACTCCTGCATATTTCTGCTTACTGAAATATCGCAATATCCACTCGGCAAATCCGAAACGCGTTGCATCCAGTATTAATACAAACTTTTAATTACAGTCGTAACAAAAAATAATTGCATTATCATAACCGCATTTGAAATTGATATATTTTTGTTCTGAAATATCAAATTAGCCAAATGTAAAAACAAAATGTTCATTGTTCCAACAGCATGGCATTGATGTACATCCTTATTCAGGAACGAATCGTATAAAATTGTCGGCTGTTCTGTATACCAATAATTATTCAGAAATATCGTACCAACCGAAGTTAGCATCCCATCTTCATTTCTATAGTAGAACCACTTTCAGGCAGCGCCATACTCCTGAATAACCCAGTATATTGCATACGAACGTACGAGAAGGAATTAATTTAATTGAATATTGAAATAATCCTCGGCGAACTTCAAAGGGAAACTTCATTCACAATGCTGTGTATTCAGTCTCCAGCGAGGAAGCATATGCACGCACTATGGAAATTCGTATGTTCAAGAGACGCTTAAATGGAATCAATACATAAAATTCAACTGGCATCAGCACGTCATAACGCGCAACCACGCTCTTGGGAATTGAGAATGGAGAACCGGAAATCGCAGAATTTCTCCTACCGTCTCGTTGACCTAGTCACGATGGCCAAGTATACCAGTATGAGAATATTGCTTTCGCATCAAGAAAACGCGTTGCGGAAATCTTCAATCGACAACGACTAACCAGAAGTTGCTCGAAGATATAACAGCTACTGATCCCAAAGGATATACCAAGACTCGAGCTCACGCTTCGAGAATTGGTAGATATTCTTTTGAAAAGGCAAGAAGCCATTGACCCTTTAGCGATTGATTCACGAGAACGAGGACGTCTCTGCGATTCTATAGAAAACGACGCCACCAAAAAATGGTAAAAGGGACGAGACAATGAAAGAATGTGGGACGGAATAAAAATGACTAAAAAGACAGATTGAAGTAATAGAAGCAAATCACGGAAGCAGCTGTCTTCCGTTTCGTAATCAAAATAGTCGACTGACCTCGCTGTTATCAGCTTAACGCCTGTCAGTCGACGCTTGGTCTAGTAGCGACAAGAACAACCGGATCTGACGTATTTGATACCTTTGCTTCTATCGTGGCTGCTTTCTATTTGGGCCAAGTAGCGCCCAGTCCTCGCCACCTCCCCTGCTATCGAATATCCCTTTTGATTATAGAGGGTGCCGGAAATGTCGTCATTTCCCTCTGGCTGATGTGGCATAAATAGGTAGTTCTATGAAAATTGCGACCATCCTAACCACACAACGTCGCTATCGGAAATATCCGATTGATCCCGAATTTGCATATTTCTAGTAGGAATAAATATTTTATGCCAGACTGAGACTTGGGTTCAATTAGGAGTTCACCCCTTTAGCTTAATAGGTAAGAGTAAAGATTGGGGTAGCCTATTGAAAACGATAAGTGTTACGGCTCAAGGTGGAATTTATTCATAAAGGTAAACTCACACTGGAGTTTGACATTTGACCTTTTAAACTTTTCACTCGTTTCGCGAATTTACTTTGCACTATTCCTACCGGTTGGGATCGGAGAATGATCGATGCGGGAACTTTTTGTAGAGTCACGCTGACGATTTATCACCTCTTAATGAGAAGAAGAGCTCTTTTCGTTACTGCGTGGAAATAATTATTTATCCTTTAATCCGCCATTGGTTTCCATGCTTCAAAGGATCTTCACGTTAAACGTCCCTTTTGTCGTTCGGCTCACAATGGAATGCTAATATTTTTTACCGCGCACGCTTCCGTCAGAAGGCTAAAGTGAAGAGCTCGTTCTCGACTTTGTCAAAAAGAAACGCTTCGTGTCGGATATTAAACATCCGGTACAATGAATGTTACTGAATTGAAAGAATTCCACCTCCTTAGATCTGCGAATCGTTTTTGTCATTCAATGCAAGGAATATCCGACTCTCTTGCAATTAGATTATTGAATAGTTTTATGAACTTATTTCGAAATTGACTTCCGCCATTTTTTTTCATGTGAAAGTATATTTCACATATAAATATAAATTGGTGACGTGGGTGAAATTGATTTTGCAGGAAATTACTCAGCACTCGAATAATGCTAAAACCTTCTTTTCAGTTGTTATAAGAAAACGAATTTGTATGTTTATTCATCTACGTGACATTCGTATTCTGTACTTTACCATCCTGATACGTTCGATTAAATTAACTTTCAAATCTACTTTCAGCTTAAAAGGAACCAGTATTGACTTTCTGTCTAGCTACTGTAAACCTGGCTAGATATACCGTGAAGGGATAGTGCTTATTTTAAACGTTCCATTTTGTTTTCTATATAAAACGACTCGGAGCCTTTTATCTAGTAAAAATTTCAATAGCGAGTTTCATAGGTTTTTTATCAGAACCACCTTAATCTGTAATAACATACTTAATACGCGAATGCCATCATTAATTCTTATACCTATGGTAGTAATAACCAATTAAATATTAATTTTAATTATCATAAGAAAATTATGTTCCTTTAAGAAAGTAGATGACAGATAAGAAATAAAATATAAAAATGAAATTATCATTTCAGAATTAGAAATAAAATAAAATAACAAGGCGTAAGCTATTGTGAGTTATCGCGTCACTCATGTAAATGGATGTGTTCATAAAACTACCAAAGAGAAGCCTTATTTTTCGTTCTTTATTAGCACCTCTCGAAGCTGACTCAAACAACCTGTAAAAATATACAATAGTCCGGCAGTGCGTTTTCGTGTTAGATTTGATCTTCGCCATCTTTTAACTTGGTGAAATGTAACATTATGTATATTTTTAGCCTGAATTAACACTAATTCGTTAAGCGAAAATTCTCATCGCTATTTCACGAGATAAGGATACAAAGACCTACCGATATAACCGGTTAAACAGAATGTGAGTTAGCAAGTCTTTTTTTTCAGTAAGTGAAACGTATCTTCTCCAATGGACTTTTAAAACGTGCAGTAACAGACTTTTAGTACCTTGTGCATCCTATGTTTAGTTCTGCTCTTTGGCATACTAAAATATATGATCCGAGATAGTGGTTGTTAAGTATCAACATTACGCATCATAACAGTTTAAACAGACCGTATAAAATCATATATCTATTTATATGCTCAAACGTATTTACGTAGGATATATGGATGAGTTAACCCTTTTTTTTCATAAAGACAATTTTAAATGCTCATTTCCACCCGCTCCCATTCATTTTTCCTTTACAGAACATTCGGTAGATTGAATGAGCATTTTTTCGTAACTTAACGACACACGCTATATAACATTAGAAACATAAGTAATTACATTTTCAAACGTAAAGAATTTTCTGTAGCAAATCCCATTATCAAATATCGGTGAAAATAAGTTTTCCTTGAACTATAACCTATAATCAATCCATAAGTAAAATGTGTTTTAGAGAAGACGTGTCTCAGTAACTTGCAATGTAAAAGAGTTTCCTAGATCTCACACATGTAATCATATATGTAATCCTATTTTACGCATTACTCACGCAACAAAAAATTCCATGAATCCGAAAGTTTCTGATCAAAAATACTGTCAAGCTATACCGGAAGCTTATTTTGCCTGTAATTTTTAATCAGATCGGTTAACCGGTTCCTCCAAAATTGTAGAACTTACATCACTGCACATCCCGTATTAATTCCACAGATCTCGCTCTGAAACCAAAAATGCTGGGTACCTAAAAAATATTATTACCCAATCAACATTCAGAGTTTGATATCTTGCGTAAATTTTACAAATGCGATTACATGTGTCTAAAAATAGCAAACATACGGAATCAATAAGTATTACATTTACACCTGATAAGTTATAGGCAAGTTACACTTATCGAATTTCATATGTTCGTTTCGTGAGAACATCAATAATCAGTAATTTGTTTCCCATTAATAAATATAACCGCGTACCTATGAACATGCATGTACATTTAAATACATAATGACTCATCGTTCCGCGCATGAGCATCCAGTGACGTCCAATGGAAACGAGGGACAACAAAGTTCCTTAAAAATTCCGACAGCTTTACGACGAAGCTCCTGATAATTATATGGAAGACCCCGAAGGCTCGAAGGCTATGCCCTGTCCGTAGCAATGAATCTCAAGCCGAGACGTTTAAAAGTGGAGTGAAGTGACGGTGAAAAGGCAGCCACAAAGAAACCGGATCAAAGGTATTCTCTTGAGGGTATAGGACGTCGAAAAATAAAGGGTGATTCATGCAGTTCTTCTCGCCCAATGTGAATAATTGACCGTCATTCGTCACGAGATACGAGCGCTAGCCATAATTTCGCCAAGGAATTTCATTCGTTGCTTTTCAATGCTATCAGGCTGCCAGCCTATAAAGAGAACTCCTACCACATTATACGTAAGTCATCCTGCTCATACATATTACGACGACTTACTTTCCCACAAATTTTCATAATTATTTCTTAAGACCTAAACTTCTAAATTCGATCTCATTGTTCAGAATTCGTATGCATTAATTGCATCGTTGTATCGTTCTATTATTGTATTATTAAAAAGCGCACCAATACAAATATCAGGAGTCTAGGAGACATAACAGATAACGTTAACGTCTCACCGATAGTCCTCTTCCGTGTACATACGTATCCATTTTCAAACCAGCAGTACACCTATTGTCTCTGAAGTTTGCTCCAAGTGGCACCCCGGTCTATGTTAGAAACTGCCACCTCAGCCGTTGCTACTAACATCCGCGTCATTTCCTCAAGCCCCACAGCATTTTCTGTACGCCGCTATACGAGGTGAAACGAGATGCTCCTGTAAAATTGGTAAAGGATCTTCAGGATCTCCAGGAACTCATTCGCCTGCACTCGAGCTCACGAGAAACTTCCTGAAATTAGCTCCGATAAGCCACGAATGCAAATGTCTCATTTCCCTTTAAATCCTGTACCCACGACGATTAGAGCTCGTAACTTTATAGATTCGAGTGTTATGCGAAAATCGTTTGATCACTAGGTATATGGAGCTTCTCTACACTGCTATTGTCATTGCCATCGGTGGTATGATTGCTGGTGAGATGGATATGAAGAAATGATTGTTTACAACCTTTACATATATATTATATACAGGGTGTTCAGACTATTACTAGCCAGCATTATTTTTGTAAATGGAATATATTAGAAAAAAATGATAGAGGA
>JARQTH010000237.1:318805-462328 GCA_030142595.1 Trachelus iudaicus
TTCCTCTATCATTTTTTTCTAATATATTCCATTTACAAAAATAATGCTGGCTAGTAATAGTCTGAACACCCTGTATAGTCTGTCTACGAGTAAAATAACTTTTGGAAGGGCCAGTTTCCTATGACTTATGAAGTAAATGAGTCGCCTAAACAAAATCTTTTAATCGTTTAACGATTCTATGCGTGCAATTAATATTTTTGTTATTAAAAATATTTAAATTACGTGAAGATAAAGAGATAAAACGGAAGAAGATTACGCAAATGCTTTATATACCTGACCCTTATAGATCATAGCTGTATCTCTTCTAGGACTGAAACTAAATTAGAAATGTAGATCCCGTACTTGAAATTCCCCATAAATCTGTCTACGTGTCACTTAAATGCAAGTATATTCAGTTAGGTAATCTCATTATTAAGCTTATTAAAATAATACGATAGCGCTTAGATGAATGATATTTCATACATATTTAGAAGCATTCCAGATAGTAACTAATACAACATTTATTTTCATTCGCAATATCGACTCTATGGCATATACAGCACGAATAGGCCTTTGTACTGTACCGAGCCATTTGAATATTTCACCATGTTATCAAAATCTAATTAAATATCCATATTTCAAAAAGAAACAGTAGCAGGCATTCTTATTTTTTTGTTTTTCTATTCCATCAATTCTTACGTGAGTGTAATATATTCGAATAAAATGAGTAACCCTCTTTCAGTAAGATCTCAATTTTGTTTGACGTTTATAAATCTGTACCAACAAAGACGCAAAGCATGCAACTTCAATGAAGCTATCATACACCTCTCGTGTATATTGACGTGTAAATTGAACTCAAGCGTGAGAGATCAATTTCAGTAATAACTTATTTCCAAAAAGTTACGTTACAAATCCAAACAAATTAACGTCCCAATCTTCCCCTCGGAGTTATGTGATTCACACAGGTGCACCAAAGAAGGGTATGAAGTTATAAATTCTGACTGCTGGTTCTATTTACGAATTGGATTGCGTGTCAGTTGTATATGATCGCGTGAACTTCGCAGATTCAAAGAGGATTTAACATTTTTTTATACGTCCATAATGATTTGCATCAACGTCAAAAAATGCGTCATCCCATAAAATGACTTGAGTCACTGAAACAATGGCAATATAGGGTTGAAAGTGTAATAAGTAATTCTAAAATATTTCTAATATGAAATTACATTAAATTATGAGTAGACGTTGCAATTAGTTGTCGTTGGAACAGGGTTGCCAACTAACTGGCTTCGATGCAGGCGAGAACAAGCCGTCGAGTGGTGGGAGGCGGAGGGGTGGTACCGGCATTGTCACCATCGCATCTATTGTTCGGAAGTTAGTTGCTTGCCTGTTACATAATAGTTAGCCCATTGTGTCATTCAATTGCATAATTCCAGTTAGACGGTAGGTGAGCTCAATCTATCTATACCTATGTGCATATAGTGCGCTGCATGTGCACATAAGCGTGGGCATTGGATAGGTACAGAGGCAATTGATCGCTGCTAGGCATCGCGTGTACAGAACGTTATACGCCTCCCAATTTGACCCAGGCTTATGGAATTTTCATGTAAATTGCTCCACGTTGTTAAACCCGTAGCTGGGCGCGCTACGTCATGAAAAAGGAAACGCGCTGACTGTAACTGACCAACTCATGAAAAACAGGCACTCACTGAAATATCTGACACCCTGCGTCTGATAATAGTGTAGTCGCTAGCTATTTTTTTTAACGAAAAGCATACGTTTTGTTGTATATTTGCAAAAAATTTACATGTCTCGTTTAGGTAAACTTAGTCATATAATATATCTATAGACTTGGAAACTTGAGAAATTTTCAACATAGACCATGCTATAGAAAATTGAACATTATTAGACTACATTTTGTCGTATTGCGAATGTCAGGAGAAACCTTATCTGCTATATCTGATGTATTGAACGAGGGATGATGGTAATTCGACTTTCAAATTTCTCCTTACCCTTTCTCCGTCTCTACTTCGACAAGTACTAATATCAGAACGTACTATAGTATTGCAAAATTTATAGAGCAACCAGTGTGAATTATAATATTATAATTAATATTGGACTGTTTTGAACTATTGATAAAAAACCTTTGATAATGAACTTGAAAACAATAAATAAAGGATGACGTGTGTTGAAACACTATCAATATTTAGAAAAAGGCTACGCGAATAAGTCTAAGCCAGCAGTGCATTGAATATAATTAATTTCACTGATTAAAAAATATTTAAGTAATCCCTAAAGAAATTTTAATCGCAGTGTAAAAAGAGACTATCAAAATCCTGATAAATTCTGTATATGTCGTAATATATAATCATGGACAAAATATACACGAAAATATACAGCATCCTTTCCAACTCTACACCACATATACTTTAATTTCCGTAAATAGGATTCGAAAATATATAGCAAAATATATCCTTACTCCATAAATACTTCTGATAAACTGTCTACATTCATGCATTAATGTATACTACACTTAAGCTCAATTAAGCGGGTACCAGTAAAAGCCACGATACGTTAGTTATAATACGACTCGAAAAGGATTCGAGAATTGCATCGAAATGAGGTAATTGTTATTCCGAATTTGCCATCGCGGTCCGATGTTTCTATGGTCTGGACAACAGGATTTCTGCATTCTTCGGCTGATAAATCGACCGTCCGAAGCGATGCGGCATCGACATGGTCCTGGCACTGTTTATGCAGGGAAGTTCTTAAGTGTATCGCAGCGTTCGGAGACGCCAAAGAGATTCGCCATTGGCCTAAAGGGAAGCTGGAGGACTACGAACGGACACGAAGAGGTACGAACAGCTACGAGAAGGTACGAGGCATTGACTGTGGTACCGAGGCCAGGAAAGCATTGCATTACAGATGCAGGAGATGTCGCGCGCGCGCGCGTATGCCTTCGGTGATGCTGATCTCCATAACGGGTTAGGTACGTACCCTTGCTTATGCATATATATGACTATATATATGAGCATTATATACCGTTTATGTATTTACATGCTCGGAGACATAAGTGCGTAACTATACTGAGGTCATTGACTCTGATTATCAATGATGACGGTACGATTTTAATAACATTGGTATATTGTTAATACATCGTACCTGGTTTATGGATTATATTGATTAGACGCATTGATAAATCAATAAATTGTATAGAGCGGGAACGAAAGTCGAGGATTATGCTGTGACGTACGAACGGTAACCCTTTTAAAACTTTTCAATGATTTATTTGTAACTTCAATTCAAAGAGGGAAACGAAACACAAATGCTCGATGAATATTAGTATTGACGAAACGTATTAGAATGGATATATTTTTCCAGCAACTGGTTTGTTTTTCTAAATAAGCTTTACCTTATTGTCAGGTTATAACCGACATCGGGTTTAAATTTCTCTCGCCTATTCACTAAAAACGAGCATTTCCTCGAATGATAAATAACAAAATTACAAAAATTAAATAGTAATAAAAAACTATTTCTCACGAATTATCAATGACATAATACACAACGCTCGATCTCGTCATATTTCTTAGTAATTACACAGCTATATAAAAAAAAATTCAATGATCGAAGAAAAAGTAGAAAACTGGTGACACGCATAATAATATTCAAGGATAACCGCATTCAGGATTATACACGTTACGCCACGAAATTATCGCCGTCGTAAAACGACCCAGTTCCATTCGAGTACATTTACTTGAAAAGCGATAATAAATTCACGGGATTATCGCATTTCCGCATCTTATATCAACGAAATAGAAATCCATATTTAATCTGCGCGACTCGTCCGAGCGAGTGTCGCGTTTTCTTCTTTTTTAACGGGGACGGTAAATCTTTAACGTTAAAATCTACGTTACACGCTTTACTGTCGGCAGATACGGATAGACGGCACTGCGAGCGTTACTATTCAAATCGCAAAATAATATAAAAAAACTGTGTTTCTAGCGAAGCGATAAACCTCGCGCAACAATTGATGCCGGTAAATAAACCAAGGATACAAAATAAGAGAGACGGGGACAGAAAGACAAAGCATGAGAGAGCGAGAGAGAGAGAGAGAGAGAGAGAGAGAGAGAGAGAGAGAGAGAGAAAGAAGGAATCACACGGCAACGAATGCACATGACTGAGTGTACCTATAGCACCCTTTAAAATGAGACCTCGTAGCAGCGTCCAGCACAATCCTCGCCCACGGCAATATTAATTTTTTTCAATTCAATAGACATTTACGGCTGTACCCGTGATAATGCCGCGTGAGTTATGACGACATTACAATGCACCACCACCACCCTCAGCGATCCATGCAGAGCACGATGCACCTATGGTTTATTCGACTAAAATACGGACCATATCTCGCAGCATAAATATATTTGATGATCATTCCAAACACACCGTTCGTCAACCGTAATAACCACGACCTGCGCTTTCCGGGTTAGACCGGAAAGATTCTATATCGTTCCAAACTTTTCTTGTATCGTTATATACCTTTTTGTAAACTTCCAAAAGAACCAACGCGAGCACTTTACTGTATTACAGTGCTATTCGTATTTAATGTCCAGCACCTTTTTTTTTATTCTATCGCTTTCACGTACAGTGGACCCCATTTCCGCGCGAAGAAGAACCGCGAAAGAAAGCAGCAGCGTACCGCACTAGCTCGAATAAAAAAAAAATAATAAAAAAAAAACCTTGCAAAAATAGATAAAAAGACCGATTACCTCTCGGTAGTAAAAGGACGTAAAGCTCGCGGCGTGTGCTGGATCGGGCTCTAGAATTTCAATGGTGCGCTCTTCTAGGACGCGTATATCCTGCTGCACTAAAAGATTGCACGGGATGGTGGCGCTAGCGGTCAGGCCACCGAATGGAGAACATAATGGGCACGCGCATAAAGCTACCCGTACGCCTTAGTTGTCAAAAGCCATGCATCATCGCCACGTGTGGTCCCGGCACTTAACCGTGTCAATAGCAACGGCAAACAAAACAATAGATGTGCAACGTTGCGAATCCCACCTCATCCGCAATGCAGCAACGTTTGCATTTTTGTTTTCTTCATGCATGCAGTTTGCATTTATTTTTTTCACTCTGGCATTTTTTAACGTTCCTTATAATTTTGTAACTTTTTTTTAAGTTTATTCCTACCCCCGGCAGTTAGCATCTATCTATAGCCTTCCAACCCCTTATGTATATTTCATACTCTCTGCAACGATCAGTGTCCGAATCTGCAGCGGGATGCTTATTGGTCTGCAGCTGGAAGTTTAGTTCTGCCTGCAGGGCTAAGGGTGCCAGGTACATGTTGGATTCAGATTCATGCAGCACCAAGGATAGGAGTTGGGGAAGGAGCTTTAATTGGTACAATGTACGGGGAGCATATGAACCTTGACGCCTGTAGTAATTTCCATATAAGATTCGACGACAGTGGAAAAACGGTCCAGAGTCGAGATGATATCGATGATCAAAAATTTATATGTAACGATGCTCCTCAGTGGTCATCTCTGCAAATTGACAGTGTCAATCTTAAATTCGAATATCTAATGGCTATATCGACTGCCGAGACTGTACGTTTGACGTAGGCTGGCCAAATTCTGGAAAAATGACATTGAACCGATACATCACTGTAATATACGGACCCGTATGACATTGCAGTTCAGACCTGAATTTGGCATGATGATATATCATTTGCTATACCGTTATGACTAATCATATTGCAACTGGACTTGTGTATTGACTTTTATTTTATTAATTTATCATTAATTCTTCAATGCTGGACACCGTACATGTAAAAGCAACACCAACTGATACTACATGGATGCGTCAATGTTTTTACACAGTACTGGATTTGCGATGCCGTCATGAATATTATATCTACTACTGGGACTGTACTGTTTTCCAACACTCGGCTGTTGTGAACAGGCAGCATATAATTCTTTTCCCGTCGATATCGACAACTAGTACCGTGGCAGTGTCATGTAATAAGTCCAAGTACCGTGATCGTACTGGCTGTGGGCCATTAGTAGAATAGATTGACGAACGTAGATATTTTCTGCGGCCACGTCCAAATTGTAAACAGCGAATTATCTATTTCGATCATCCAGTGATTTCCGGAATTTCTCTCTAATGGAAGCGTCGCTTCGAATAAAAGCTATCCCAATTAGAGCGAATCCGCAACTCTCGACGCATGAGTGCTTGTAAACGCGTTAGCGGCGTGGAACGACCACTCGTGAACTCGCATTGAAGCGTGATTGGATATCGTGCTTTTTTCAGAGCTCGTTACGTCATGACTTTTTTATTTTTTTTTTATTTGAAATTCTAGAAGACACTCCACTCGGTCAAGAACGAGAGGTTGATTAACATTATCACACTTTATCACGAAAGCAGTTTCATGCAACGAACGGGGAAATACGGGTTGCATTTTGATATAAAAAATATTGAAAAGAACCAAGTGTTATATATTTACCGATATCCGCACGAGTCTCGTGTTCATAGTTATCTAGATGAGAGTATAGCATGCAACACGGTCAATTACGATTAATGTATATATATATATATATATATATATATATATAACATATTATGTTAGCGACGGAGTTACGTTATCTTCGAAAAACGTATCCTAATTTAATTAATATAAAAATTTATATCTACTTTCTTCAAAGTCTCTTCCCGACGGTATCATAATTTTTTTTTTATAAGAAAAATCTCCGTTCTTATTTTTTGCCTTATTTTCAGGGTTGTATACATATTAAACATCCCTAGACGCAGTCAATAGACATTAAGAAATTAAATTAATGCAGGTTAAGTTCGAAAAAATATTTAATTTCTATCAAGTTCAAAAATACGTTTTCCCGCTTGTGACGTCAGAAGCAAAGATAGTCGATGCGCGTGCAAAGCCTTATGGCAAAAAAATCCGTATGAAAATCTTAACAAAATTTCAGTAATGCCCGTTGACGCAGGGGTGAACCCTCTAAAAGGGTTACGAACCCCAATAGTAAGGGTATATACTGTGATCTATTATCGCACCCCTTCCTTTTAAATGTTTCTGATTCAAGATGACACTCTCGTCCCGTAATAGGATTCTATAATAAAAAGAAAGTAGTCGAAAAAGTAGCACCAATAACGTCTCCTAAACTCACCAAGGCACGAATACCTCGAGACACGACTTTTGGACAATTCAATTTTTTAACCTGTGCGTCGAAGAAAGCAAAAAAAAGGGAAGGGTAAGACAACCGACATAAAAGAGATGCATCCCGAGGGGTGAACCTACCTAAAGTGACACTCCTAATTATACTCGTTGATGAAATTAGGGCTCCGCCAAAAGCTATTATCTGGCGTCCGAAAGAGAGGCGCACTCGAAGCTTTCTAATTACAATCCCTGGAGCGATGGCGCAGAATGAAATTACAACTCATGAAGTTCGCGGAACAATAAGGTAGACGCGGCCATCATTCTTTCCCGTCTGAATAGCATGAAGGGACAGAAATATTATATGATTTTGCGTAAGTCGTAAAAAAATTATATAGAACTAAGATATCCGCTAATTATATTGAACGCGACTATACGTTTGAGTCAACACGTATTTAATTCACACAATCACGTGTCTTTCCAGCTTGGTATAATTCGAGGTGTTTAAATGGCGCGAGCGCGCAACACCGGAAGTCCGACCGAGAGACAGGATGATATTAATTACACGCTGCTACATACGTTAAAATGTCACGAGGTTGCTACTCGTAAACCGTGACAGGGACACACCTGTAGCACTGCTGTACAAAACTGGTGTAAATTACGACACACAACACCCCACTGTCTTTAGAACTTGGACAAAAAACATCGCAAGATCCGACTAAGAGATTCTTGCAATACCAGAAGTGCTGTCATTATGATAAAGAGTCAATCGTTATCTGTTGTAACCCCCTGAGTAGTGGATATGTCAGATGCACGTGCATCTAAGTATAGAACAGTCAAACCTGGCTGAATATGAAAAATTCATTTAAAAATCGGTCTTAAATATTTTTGCGTTGTACCTGAAGATTCGTATTACGCCAATAGTTATCATTTATCACAGAAAAAAAAAACATGGAGTGTAGTAAGTTTCGGCGAGTTTTGAACGGAGGAGGGATCGAAGCAAAAAATTTTATAATTAATTGAATATTGATATTTATTTGATGAAACTAATAATGGTACCGATCTACTTAGTTGTACTTATGATGTATTGATTTTTTAGATATATTTCATTTGCAATTTTGAGAGCTTTTTACATTCGCCGAAGGGTTTATGGTAATTTTATGATATTTTGGGAAACGTCATGTATACGTGTGACCTAGTTTTGGAAAACTATGTAAATTTTACAGTTAGAACGAAATAGCCAAGTATCCTTTGATAGTGCACACTGCTTTGATAGCGAATACACACTTTGATCTGTGTGCCAGTGAAATGAGTAACGTGGAAAACTAAACATTAATTAACGGACTCGGGAAATGAACGTGGAGACTATATTCGCCTATGTCGCCTATTCTCGAAATCTTTTCATTAGAACTTGAAAGGACTTGGTTTTTTGTCAACGTTGAATATAACTGATGACGAGTCCAGAAGTACAGATATATAAATGTTGTAGGAGTGAAGTTATATCGTATCCTTTGGGAGACCATTTACAATTAAAGAGAACCAATGCGATTGGAAAAGTGATAACAAGTTCACCAATTAAATGAAAGTCCATGAAACTTGACTTGGCTTGAAGCAAGAAATATATATTATATTGTATGTTTCATTGGTTAATAATTTAATTTGGATAATTTTATAAACCTTAAGCTTTTTAAGACAGTACAATAAGCACAGTATTTTATTAAACTTTGGTAACTGTTAAAGCACAGTATTTTAAATTATTGTTGAAATCTTTTGTTAGTGCTAATAGAATTATGTTTATTGTAAATAAAAATTTTTAATCGTCAATACTAATAATTTACATTCCCATCATAATTTACTTCCGGATTGGATTTTGGTATGTTCTTGGATAAAGCATGATATCGAACAATGGCTTGAAAATAATAACTCGAATTCCTTTGAATTTTCAAAACTGGTACATTAAATTATTTACCGAGCCAAATTTGCACGATTTCAAAGAGTAGTGAATATAATTGAATGTAATATTTTTTTAACCGTCCCCATTTTTAAGAATGACATTTCAAATTACTTTGTTCGTGTAACAATTCGTAGTAAACGAATATTTCCAAGCCGATGATATCAAAAATTCTACTAATTCTAGAGCAACGAGTGAAACAAAATTTGAAATCGATCTTTTAGACTAAAACAATTAATTGTAAAAGAGAACAATTTGACATAGTTGCATGCTACCCTGGAATTGGATATTCTCAACTGATTGTCAGAATAAATGCTGCGAATGAAATCTGTAAAAGATAAAACAGTAAAAGTGAAATACAATATGAAACCATAAAACCTATCCACATATTATATAAAATAAAAAATATTTTTATTTCAAACATATTATTCAACTTTATAGTATCCCTGCTCTTTGTCGTCAAAAATAAAAAAAGTCCAACAGAGTTTCTTCGGTGAAAATACATTTAATGCTTACGTGTACAAGCTGTGATTAAACATGAATACCAGAAAAAAAAGCTGTTGTACGTGACTGAAATTCGCTTCGAATTCAACATTCTCTCGTATTACGTAGGTAAATCGCAAAGCAAAGTAGTTTCTTAATAATCCCCAGCAATCACGTTTGTCAGATTTACATATATAACTTTTACATAGCTGCCATATAAAAAATTTAAAATTTATGTAATTGCGATAAAAAGTTACCAGATGTGCTCGCTAGGTAACCCATTATTATTAGCCCCACGTGAAATTACCAACCAACTTGTAAATGTATTGTTTGTCAGTTACATAAGCCGCGAATTATAATATCCCACTGGAGCACCGATCCATGTTCTTTACGTTTCTCTAATATATCTGCAATGTCAAAAGCACCCTTATACATTTGATATGCCAGTATTACGGTTCGGTGTACCAAATCAATTTACCCATTTCAGTTCTTAAGATAAATTTATCAACGCGTGACAAATATATCCTGCATTGAAAAAAAATCTTTGAATCATTTTCATTGAACCAATTAAAATCTAAACGAATCAAATTAGCATTAATTTACATGCAGCATTACTCGAATCTAACGTTACCAGCTGAACGTAACTGCTTCTATTGATATTTATGATAAAACCATCTTCAATTGATGCGGCAGTACTGAACTCTTTATTTAATTAAATTTCCTTTCTTATTTATTCAATTCTTTTCAAGCTGCTTCGGTATCGCTTAACAAATATGTGTAATTTTACCAAAGCATTCCTAATGAATATCTTGATTAATTTCCTTAGCTATAAAAGTAAACACAGTTATAAAAACATGTAGATGGCACTTATAAAATCAAATATAGTACAGAGCATAGTGCACTTATAATACACGTGAAGTGCCCGAAGATAATGAATTTCTGCATGAGCTATGATATTAAAATAGACTATAGATTACATTGTATAATGTTATTATAAAATTGGTATAATACAGTCCCATGAATAAAAATAAGAGTATAATTGGACATCCACCCGATAACATCAAATATTTGTAATATTTATATCGCACTGCAGTAACGCTGTATATGACACATTTTTTAAAATTTTAAATGAAATGAAAAACTAAAAAATTAATATACGTAACCTCGACGTGATATGAGTATAGGTAATAGAGCAAAATGTCTAAATGTCCAGTTCATTGATAACTTGTACCAAAAAAATAACGATAACAGTAGAAGCAGCACATTTTACGCAGAATAACATATATGCTCAGTAGAAAACCGGATCGAGATTGCATGGCGTGGAATCGTTTAGCCGATCGAGAATTATCGGAAAACGATTATCCCACCGCGAACACAGCATATTTCAGTGTTTATTTCGCCCAACGTCGTTAGGGCCACAACGCCATAACACTGCGACGCCCTCGAGCCATCGCGGTACTTTTTCCGCACGAAAATATTACTTGGTCCTGTCGTCTCGTATAATTTTCGTAAAGTCGCCATTCCCAGCTTTTTCTTTCCGTTTCTGTCCAGAATGGGATTTTTTTTATATAAGTATAACATCGAGGAGAAAACCGCACAAATTTTTGGCGATGATGCTCGTGTATCGCGCTATCTTTTGGTATTGAAAATCATTAGAGAAGATTAATTATGATTTATTTTTGCAAATGAGAATCACAAACGGAAAGCATCGTAAATCTTTACGGTTCTGCGATAAAATATTTTTATTTCGATATGGCATGATATAATATAACATATTTAACTATATCATATGTTATATCGTACGAGCGTTATACGGTGCACATGGATCATCAGCCTAATTTAATTTCCTATATCAAGTAACTTTTTGACGCTATCAAAAATGATATGTAAAATTTGAAAATCGAAATGCAGAATATCGACGTAGAAACTTAATGAAAAATACACCCTATTGTTTACATCCTAATTTAATTATTTCTTTGACAAATTATTCATCTTTAAGCGATGAGTAAAAACAATGTATAAAACAAAATGTTGCGTACCTCGGATCAAAGCGAATAAATTTCTTTGTGAACTCGTTGAGTCTATCGCTCGGACGGATGGTTAATATTTTAAATGACGCTAATTATTGGGCTGTGAAAACTGCCACTGCCATTTCTCTAGCGTCACGAAGAAAAGGAAGTCTCTTCTGCGAAGCGGGAAAAGAATGGCGGCTATGGAGGGTGCCATCAAAGGAAAGCCCAGCCTCTGTAGACTCGGAACAATATTGCCTAGAAAGAAAGTAAAGAAGGTAAATAAGGTTAGGTACAGTAACGACGTTGAACCAGGCACTAATTATAAAATGAGAAAAGCCACGACGTACCTTTAAGGAGCTATGTACACTATTATCGAAATGGAGGGGCGGCGCAAATTTAAAAGATACTTGAACGTCCGCTATAACATTAACCCTACCCGACTATAGCTATACATATACGTATTACATTACAACCCATCTGCCTGTACAAGAATTCCTTGTAATTTCTCCTTCCATAAAGAATTCTTTTTCAACCCCATGTATACCTCGAACTCTTGTTCCAGCATGCTTTACTCCCAATTCTACCAGCCACGTAAGGTACAATTAGGTACGGGATGAAGAAACAGACTGGACATTTAAATGTAAGCGCAGCTCGTAGGACCTTCCCTATTAATTAAACTCCCTTTCGCGGTAGTCAATTACACAGTTTTCCCCTCTTTAAGCACGATTATGTTACCGTTTCAGGAAACATCCGGTACAACCACCGTTTCCCAGCAACCCTTGCTACAGGGATCATCACGAATTCAGAAACGACATAGAAATGCTCACTGGTAAAGAAACCAAAATGAAAGTAGACTAAAGAGCAGAGTCATTTCAACGCTCCCTTTAATGGAAGTCACCACGATGTATTTTTAAGGGAAGGAGATCTCGAGAAAACGTTGAAACTGGAAGGTCACCAAAAGAGCTCCGGGCAACATTGCCGAAGGTACTTATACCTGCCATTCGGCAATTTCTATTTATCTGAACTTCTCTACCTTCACGAATAGACTTGAACGCCTGTGCCTAACGTATACTGGATGGATTGGAGAATTCTTCTTGAATTTTCAGTATATCCGAAATGCCGTCCTTGTGCCAATTCAATGCTCGAGTCCAGCGGATTCATAGACTTCTGGTGAATTCTACTCATTGAGATTTCAGGACACGCGATGAATCCAAACTCGAACTGAAATGCCTCGACTTAAGGATGAGAAAATGGGATTATCGTGGCTTTAGGAAATTTCACATCCTCTATGGAAAACACGACGGTTCGTTCATTCGTTTCTCAGCCTTCTATTCCGTGGGTAGGTACTTATTTGAATTTAACCGATTGTCCCTTTTGGCTGGACGCTAGACATTACAACTATTTGGCGAGGAATAAATTATATAGATATTAAGATAGTAAGACATTGATGAAGAGAAACGAACATGTGCGTGTTAATATGTAACATACAAATATTCGTACAAATTTATACACCAGTCATAGGAAAGCATTATTGTATGACCACCATGAAAAGTCATTAAACTTCGTCTAATTAAAGGAGGATTTACATTTGGATGGAGTTCTCATGAGAACGCTAAAGCTTAAAGTAATGACATAAATGCAATTTTAGTTGCAACGATATTATTATTGTAAATACATGAAAGAATTCTTACAGGTAGCATGACAATATTTTTTAAAAACTCTTATGAAGCGTTTAAATTTTTAAAATGAGTTCGTACACCGAACAATGAAAAGGTTAATTATTATTCTAAAAAATGTCATATAATCGATAACGTGAGAAGACATATCTGTGTTGCTTAATGAACCCAAATTCTGATAATATTTCACCCTCAGTTATGTTTAAATTTAGTAAATTATATTAAAAATTCAAAATACCATAAAATTATTTATAAAATCCAAAATAACGGGATACTTAATTCGAATTCCAACGGTTCTTAAAAGAACTAATTGACAATAAATTTTGAAAAATATTTCACGTACGAAAAAATACCATTTCTTCGCAGGACGAAATATGAAAACAAATCAATAAAGTATCTTCATGCTAAGCGTCACTCTATCGGATAGCCAGTAGTAAATTCATTCATCATAATTAATCATACTTAAGGAGCAATCTATCGTCACGAGTTCTTAATTAGCAAAGTTCTCTCTTTATATCTCCACTTACTATGCATTATGATATTTCGCCGCAATTCATCCCTAAGAGTGTCTTGAATAGACGATTTTTTAACGAATAAAGCTCAACCCAATCGACCATCATAAAATAAGATATCCCAGCACTTTCCATGCAGTCGTGCCTAAATAGAGGGACAAAACAGGTTTACCGTAAGGCATGACCGCTCGAACCTTACGGCCGTATGTTACGCATTCGCCATTGCAAAAAAAAAATTAATGCCGCAGACTGTTAAAATGCTATCAAAATTTTACAATACAGAATAATTTTCGACTATGCGTACACTTGTAAAAATAACCTCCTCTTTTTCAATGTAAATTGCATTAGATAGTCCTGACGTGTTCAAAAGAGCCATGTCTAAAAATCAATGATCATACTGTTTTCACGAAAAAAAAGTTTCTTCGTAGAAAAAATTGCTCCCAACGTTGCCTCATCAGAAAAATCATAGAGGTTCGAAAAAAAAAACCCGAAAGCAAGTTGCTCCCATAGAATGTCAGGCTAATCCAACGGTAAGAGTAACATAACACGATGAGACTCCAGATTTTCATGGGAACCCATGGGACAAAAAGGATGGTGTTGCTAGTCCATTTTAAGCACGGCGAAGCCCTCTTGTTTTCCTAATCCGTGACGAGATTGTCCCTTGTCGCACATCCCATACTCCCTTCCTACTAACTCACGAACTTGCTCGGTAATATAATTCATGTGAGAAGTAGACGAATTCTCGGGAATCCAAAGCAACCAAGTCACCACGTTTTACGTATAATCTCACACTATACCACAAGCACTGTTATAACGTCCGTTAGTCGCGTGTCGCTCGTTATCCAAGTAAAACTGTACACCCGGTAGCCTAAAAGGAGCTTATCGCTCGCCATTTAAATATAAAACTTGTAAAGCACGCGAAGTCGTATTTTGATCTGAAAAAAAAACGTGCAGAGATGTTGCCATGCGAAGAGAAATTTAACACATTTCGACAAGGTTTACGCGAAAACAAGGAATGTGTTATTGAGGCGATAAGTTTTAATGGAATACATCATTAAAATTGAATAGACAAAACCTTCATTAATTCAAAGTGATTGCGATAAAATCTTTTGAATATTAAAATTTCACAGGGACCACGTATTCCTGAATTTCAACAAGGCTTCTCTCTGTGCGATACAATGTTAATAAACTAAATTAGCTTTAAACAGGGCGAGTTAGTCCCTTTTGTATCCAATCTTAAAACATTCCATCGCTCCTTTTAAGGCGAGTTAAATCAAATTTTGAACGATCGATTCGCCTCGTAGGTTTTTAAATAACTTTCTACAGTAAACACGCAACGATCCCTTTGCCCGTTCGGCTCACTATTATACAAACGCACTGTGCGTCATGCGCGATCCTAACTATGATGAATGCACGTAATTAATGTAAATGCTGCGTGTTTAATTGATCATTAATATTAATCAGTAGTTGGATTCGAAATGCACACAGATATGGGTTCATGCTTAACGGGTGATCGAAGAACACAGATTATTTGTAATATCGTGTTCTGGCTAATCAGTATATCCCATATCGATTATCATTATATTTCGTATACGTAATATCACTCCTCGTTGTTTGGTTCGATAATAATAATTAAAAATAATATCTAACGGATGTACATTTACTATGATTTGTCTTTTTCAAAATTATTACAACTTAATTTATCCATCTTGTATCGATTTAAAAATTATTAAATCAACGATATTTTATATATTTGACTATATATATTTGACATTTATATATTTGACTATATATACTTTACTTCTGAGTAATCGAAGATGCGAGGTTATGAAAACACTTATTGTGATAAGCAAAATGAGAATCGACTTACTTTCGACGAAGGGAACCCTGTCATGTCCAAGTTTGCAGAAGATTTCCAGATGCGAACCCGTGATCGACGTGTAAATATAACTATTTATTTGCCTTCTATTACCCAATGTTGCGTACATCGTAAAAGGCTGTGGCATTGTGCATATTTCCCTCTGTTTTAGCATACCACGCGATGCATCCAAATAACATATACATTGTATAGAATTTTATTTGGACAGTGGAACTATCTACTGTCCATCTGGCTGAAATCACAAAAGGAGTGTGTTAGGTATTTGCTTTTATAACTTTTTTGTCCTGCTATGTAGAACAGGAGAAATATAGTCAAGAGGACACGTCATCAACATTAGTTTGACAGACGTTTTGGTTCGGTACCAGTACGAATCTAATTGTGAGAATCTATATGGGAGATACTTGGCAAAATGAATGAAAATTAATAAAAAGAGTAGTTCATGGGTCAAAACATGGAAAAGCACGTAATCGAATTATATTTTAAAATAAATATTTGAAATCAATAAGGTATAAAAATGTAGGAAATTCCATTTTTTAAAGAAATTTTCAGTCATTTTACCCTATACATACATTTAGGAGTTGTGAATTTTTAAAATATTATTTTCATTCCATCTGTGGTAATCCATATAGGGGCAATCGCCCGTACCGTATTCTAAAAATTCGGAAAAAAAATTTGTTCCCTGAATATGTCGAAAAAGCGTCAAAAAAAAATTGTAAAAAATTTTCACACATTTTCAACAGTAAAGGTACGTTGAATCCGATGAAAATATGCTTTCACGTTTTAATATTCCACACTATATAGGGATAAATTACAAAAAGTTAGCTTTGCGCTTCTTTATGAATATCCCCGACAGATCACGCCTACCGTAACAAATTCGTCGACTCTCGGGTCATCATCTTTCCTAATTGAATGCTCGATAAAAATAATTAATTATTAAAACCTTTTCTTACCGATGCATCCAGCAGGAGTCTATAAGGGAGTAGACGACTGTCGGCGACTTGAAGTTAAGTGAAAAGCATAGCAGAGGTCTGCCCTGTGCAATTGGTCACGGGAGCTCGAATCATTGGAGCTCGATCACTGATCAGTCATCAAGGAACCCATATACAATTTATGTACACTTATTTTTCTCTTGAGATTCCGACGTTCGATCACAGAATTATCAAAAGGTACGCAATAGTAATTGTACTACCTGGAAATGCAAGAGAAGCGAACCCGATGCTATCATCTAATTCTTAAACAAATTGGTCAACTGGTTTTATCATTTGGTTATCATCACAACCATATTAGGTCCATTTATCACAAATACATAAGATTCTAAGTGAATCTTTTATTCGATCGATATAAATGTTATTAGGATTTTGCAAACAAATATGATTTCAATTTTACAGTGTTTCAGGGTTATTGCACCAAGTTATCTCGATTTTTTCAGAAAAATCAAACGAAACTATACTAGCTTCGATTAACGTAACATTTCGGATAATTTCCAAAATAAAATTTACGTGTGAATATTTTACTATGTAATTTTATATAGTTTGCATTAGGGCGTTATCACAAGCCGTATCTGACTTTAAATAGCTTTGCTACAGGAAAACATTTATTTTTGTTTTCTTTAGCTGTGATTAATATTGAATTGTTGATAGGTAAAAAAAAAGTGTTATCACTTTATCAGTAATATATTTCAACCTACATTTCTTCAAAAATACAATGCCGAGTGTAGATTTTTGGCCATTAAGAAAAATCAATAATTCATTTTAATTTAATCTATTAAATGTTTTTCCATACTGTGTCTATTATGATTTTTTATTATGTTCTAAGAGGACAGTAAATTTTTACCAAATTAACAAAATCCCATACGTGCCTCCACGCATCGCTTTGGCGTTTAGATCTAAATTTCGACACGTGTTACGCTACGTTATGGAATGCATGCATGCCTCTAATATGCGTAAAATGCCAAGCCATTCGTGACTCGTGGAATGAAATTTTCTTTCTAGAATAAAAAAAGAGCGTTTAGGGACAGACAATATATCCAAAATTAAAAAAGGCAAATGGTGATCAGCGGTTGCTCATCACGTACCTGATGAGCGTGGTAGAACGATTAAGCTAACAATTAGTGACCATCATTAAAAAGGTTTCGAAAAACTTAAACGGGGATGACAAAAAACTTGCGTCCCGAACTTTACCTTTTCTACGACTACAATGCACTTTCCAATACGTGACCTAAGGACCATGTCTATATATTACTTTTACAGACTCTCCGAGAACACTCGATCTCTGTAAGTAGCATAGTATTTTAAGTAATGGTAACATCAATAGAACAATTCTACTGAGATATTCGGAATAAATCGATTCTCGCATTTTATTGATAAAGATACCTTTATCGTGGAATCTACTTTTTTGAATGAAAAAGATATATCGATTCGACCTAACTGAAAAAAATTTAGCATTTCACATTCCATTGTTACGGTGAGCTTTATTCGGAAAACTAGAGAAAATGGGCTTTCCTCTTTTCCATTGAGAAAATTTACAGTCGACATATAGGCATATCGCGCACGTATAAAACGCGCTCTACCGTCGATCCGCTCTTTCGCTGACCCAAGGATTTCCCTCGAAAGCAAACTTTGTCCATGGTCTTCTCTATTCAGCCCCTAACGAGTCCGTTCAAAATTCAATCTACCCTTCGACAAAGAAGGGAAGTCACCGCGTTGGAAATACTCGCCACCCTCGATACTACAGCTTAAACGATTTTCAGCTTAATAATCCCAGCTGCATGTATATTCGAGGGTATGAACATTAAAAAATTTTACCATTCTACGGTAGGTCAAACTATAAGAAAAGAAGAAAATCAGCATATAAATAAAGGTAGAGATACTATACAGAAAAATGAGATCCCTTTTGACACTTTCCAAGATAATCAAAAATTTACATCGGCTCGTGATGGATCAAATCGATCTAAAGCTAATCGTGTCCCAGTTCAACATTCATCGATGCTGTGAATCCGACAATTCTCCACCTATCATGGACATCCTACTGCGCGTCAAGTATGCGGGAGATTCAGAATCCCGGAGAAGAGTGCTCAGCATACATGCATATAGATACCAACTTAGCCTATATACTGTCATAGTCTGGTAGGTACCAGATTATACGTTTCCGGCACAAATTCTGACGACTCTTGCCAACAATACTTCCTTTTCCTATTGTCACCTAAAGTACAGAATCGTTATATAATGTCATTCCAAAAGATAAAAACCGTATATTACAAACATCTCAAGCTGGTACACGAGGATAAACAAAATGATAAAATATCCAAAAACTTGAAAAAAATCTCCATAAATAAATTCCGATATAAGATCGATTATCGCTAACTCTTTTCACAGCCAATTAGACAATATCAAATAATCACTCTATAACTTGACTATCGCGTAACCGGCACGTGCCCATACTAACAGCCCAACTTTCCAATATACATATTAATATCCCTCCAAAGCAAATGCGTTATCAGGTCGCGCGACAATCAATCTTTTTATCTACTACGATCACAATCATTTGTATACCTTTATACCTATAGGTACACGCAGACGTAAGGCGCAAATCATGAGACGCACGTTGGAGCCAAAATGTCGGTTCCTTTACCAAGAGTATGCGAACGCTAAGATTGCCCCGAGCAACGCATTGTGTGCCACGTACCACGAAGTGCAAGCATTGTTTCCCGAGGCGGGGCAAGGTGCATCCACGTACGTACATACACGAGCTCATTGCCGCTCATTCAGTCAGCGCATCCGTACCCAAAGAGGAAAAGAGCAGCGAAGCTGTTATAGAAGTAAAGGGTAAGAAAGCGTGCGGCGAGGCAAAGAGTGAGAAGGAATGACCAACGGCAAAGGAACAAAGTCAAGAAAGCAAAAGAGTACGGCGGCCCTTTGTTACCCGGTAGATCAGTTATTTCCTGTGACAATCGCACAAGGATGCCGAACCGCCGCTCCATTGTTATCATTTATCTAATTATCGGGTATTCATGAGTCTAACTAACTATACGATCGTTGCTTCTTCGTTTATTTTATGGGGGCGTCGTCCCTTATCATTCTAAATTCACGTGCTAGCAATTGATTACTAGCTATACGAGAAGGACTATACCTATATCTCTAGTATAGTATCATATATGTATATTCTACGTACCGCGTCCCTGCACGTCTCTTTACGTTTCATTGAAATTGTTACGGCAGTACCTATGGTACTTAAAGGATATTGTACGGTTCCAATTAGTATGGACATACTGTGGACTTTAATTCAATTGTGTTATCGTCCGATCTATCGATCATTATCTTTATTCAACGTAGACAAAATGGCCAGTAATTGTAATCTTATATCTTTGAGCTGATACCGACTGAGCTGCATACTCACCCAGTTTTGTAGCCCCTTTGACTCTGATCATGAGATAAGGTTCCAGCAGGAAATACAAGCGGTCGCGAAGATCTGTCGCTGGGAATTGGATTTTTCTCGGTAAAGGTAACATCACACGTGCCGTCATTCCGTGCATTCCCTTAGGTTCAATATGAGGCAGAGCATCGTAAATAATATAATTACTGTACGCTGCAATTTTATTTACTTTAGAACGTGCCTTCTTGTCAAAAGGCAATATTTGCCGTGGAGCTTATTAAAAACAGGCTTCGGTTCTATTACGACTACATAGTCGGTTCATGATAGCGGAATGCGTTTTATTGACAGATCGAAAACAATGAAGTCTCGACCCAAGCGTTGTTCTGCATACACTTTTCTTTTACATTATTCACGTGCATGATTTTTTCACTGCAAATATATTTTATTTTTTTATGCAAAATCACGTTTCATTTTCGGAGAATTGCATTGCTCGCCAACTTAAAAAAAGCATACTGAATTTCTGAACCGACTATAGATATACATATGGAGCGAAAATATTCAGATAGAAATTAGTTTTTAGGACCAACTTCTACTCGGTCATTGTATCGTAGCAGTGTATATTTCTACAGAGGCTGGTAATGCTTTACCAAGATTACTAAATGTGCATCGACCTTGCGCTACGAATCGCAATTAACGTAGGATCGAGAAACGTTTATGATTCGCCTACGCAGTATCGTCCTTATCAGAGCCGCTATTTCCGGATTCGCGAAATTCCTGTGTAATGTTGAATGAAAGGATATACATATAATACCTACCTCCGTAATTTCGCTGATATTTTGCTTGAGTAGGCGATGCACGGTCAGAAACAGAGCGCACGAGCACTTAACTTTGGCGGCACGTACTATGTAGCCCTAAGCCCTGATACGTACTCGGATCACGCATCTTCCAGTTTTTTTCCCTTGTTTTCTTTTCCTTTTTTATCACTCACTCTCTCTCGCTCTCGCTGTATCTATATTTTTTGTCTTATTTTTTTCTGCCCGTTTCAAAATCATCCTCCGCGAATTTACAACGCAGGCACATGGCCGCTCCTTGTTCTGTCCGCAAGCGTCGAGAGAGAGCTCCTGGATTTTGGAGCAACCTTAAATTACGACGACTTCTATGTAGCTTCACCACGAAGATCCGGACACGGTGGACACGTATACCCTGCATGCCCCCATCCTTCAGACGATGCCTTTCATGAGAGTTTTATTAACGGGCCGCAGAGTAACCTCACAAGAATTTAATAATACCCCGGTACACGTTGCTTACGTAAGTCTGCGTTTTCGACGGTTTACGATATCAAAGAAATTATGTGGATGGACGCGATACGAATTTCGAGTAGGTAAATTTAACAAATTCTCCATGTAATGCAGTCGACAATGAAACGAGTATTATAACACCGAAGACGAGGCTGGGGCTGCTGTAAAGTTTCTTACGTTGAGTTACTATTAGTTGCTGCTTGTTAATTCCAACTGAAAACTACTTAAAGAGAGTGTTTCGAAGCGAGGTACCAAAGTGGGAAATAAGCGGCTGATGAAGGACTGCCGAGAGAAAGTTCGACAGTGAAAAGCAAAAAGGACAAACGAAGGTACAGCGAGGGCTGTCGAGTTTTGCAAAGCACTGTGACTACTTCCGTTGGTTTTCTCGCAGACCTCGCATTAAGCATGAAGAATTGTGCACGGTTGGTTCGCGTACTGTAATATGTACATATCGATATGTAATAACTACAGGTTTGCTACGTAACACGGAAAGATTGATAGATGACTAAACGAGAGAAATCCGTGTAAATCGTGAACGTACCGGATACTTCGTATCAAGTGTGGTAAATTTCCTGAGAATTAAGGAAACGCGCTCGCAACGCTACGACACGATTCTGCTTATGTTTTATACAGGCGAAGGATTAATTACAAAGGATTCGAATTGCAATTATTACTTTCAAAGAAGGTCCATCTATTCCTTATATTCGTATCTGTTGAATTGGTTCGAAGAATGTCTAGCAGAGAAATGCTTCGCTGAACGTACACTCGGCTATTATTTACTTGAATAAAAAGCAAAAAAAGTCTCTGCATTGCAGACCTGTGACGCATTCATCGGGTATATAATGCTGAAATATTTACATTTTAACACTACGGGTTCGCAGTGGCTGTGAAAAAGGTTTTTGAATAATATACATACATGTTGCGCGACGCACCCTGGATACTTTCTGCTTGCGTTAAAATGGGAAAAAGGAAGCAAATATAAAAATCCACGTCGCGGACCTACGCAAACGACAGGTATTAAAAGTTGTAAATTAAGGGAATTTATTTAGTGTGCTACAATATTAGCTTATAGATTTTTATTGGAAACTCTGTCAAGATCACTCCGGGGAATTTGAACTTTCGTTAAATAATAAAACGGTATTTCTGATATTTCCAAGATATTCAAAAAATAAAATCAAAGCTCTGAACGTTCCGAAGGAAACTAATAACGACTATCAGTATGCAAAGGTATTTGACCCTTGCATTGCTAACGATCCTGTAAAAGGTTCCCTAAAGAAAATGTACAATCCCCCTCTATAGACAGATAGTAATTTCAACGATTTCAAGATTCCACGAGTAGCAGGCAGAACAATGTCCTGATGTTAGCATCAATATTTATGTTACGGCAACGATACTGCGATACACTCGATACTGTACATTTGCATAACGTTTACGGAACAAGGCCGTATCGGCAGATACGTCACGATCGGCCCAAATTGGGAAGAAGATTTATGGAGGAACGTAGAGCGCAACCTTACAGTCCTCGTGCCATTGCGTTCAATCTATAGATACGCCCCATCCCCTTTCAAGGTCACGCAATTGTAGATATATATATATATATTATATCATTTCGATACTATATTTTTTTTTAATATTGCCCAAGCGTAGTGTAAGTTTCGACTATGTGTAACCTATTTAAATTAAACGCCCTATAGGGCTTCTTTCTCTGATTAATAATTTCGAACAATGAAGTTAACGAAAGGGGTTCAAATTGTAAGGAATGATTGAATATATTTTTTTAAATACTTTGCATTATATTACGAAAGATGAAAATAAATAAAAATCTAATATTTTCTAAGCACGACACTGTACTATTAGAATATGAAATATTAATTAAATATAATCCTCTTTCTAATCTCTTTTGATCTAGTGGCTATTTAGCTCGAGAGAGTAGTGTATTACATACGGGCTCTAATAAACATACAAAAATATTATTGCATACGAAACCTACGTACGGCAAATATGGAAGTTTATGGAAGAACGTGTTGTAGTTAATTCTTGCATGTGAACCAAGTAAAATAAAATAAAAGTTATTAGAAAAGCAGAAAAGGTAAAGATCTGAATTAAGAATTCATGCTCACCCTCACTCGTGACATACGCTAATAATAAATATACAGTATACACCACGCAATTAACATAGGCGTGTACCTGAAATCATAAAATAACATTTAGACACATAGTCACGTTTAATCACGTAATCATTAAAAATATTCAACTTTTATCATCATTCTATCGTGTGGTCGCATAAATAATGCGATTTTTTCCAGTATCGTACAAATAGCTGAAAATCACTTTACTTTATGGGATGACCTAATGTATCTATTAACACTGAATATTTTCAACAACAGATAACAGCGTATCTTCGTTTGATAGTTTCATTAATAATATATTTGCGTTCCATGAAGCCAAGTATAAATACGATATTTGCCAATCAATCACTAAATCGAGAATCGAATCAAGTAATGGAAGAGGTGCATAAAACCTTACTGTTCTAAAGTTCTGCATCTGCAAGGCCAAAGAATGAGAATAAGAATAGCAGATGAGCAGGTCGATGGGCGGTTAGGTGGTTGGTAGATAAACCCCTCTCGTTCGTCTGTCGGTTGATTATGCAAATCGTTCAGAAGAAGTATCTGCGGAAATACACTTAAGGCAGAGAAATACTACTGGAGTATTTGGTTCTTTCTTCCGGGCGTGGATTTGACTTCGGTGGTATCGGGGAAGCAATGTGTTTCAATCCAACATTCTAGACAGGAGCGCAAGGCTATAATGTGGTTTCAATATTTTATGCACCCCGCATGGGGAACCTGAGCCAGTCCAGGTCTGATCTACTTAGCTATCCGCTATTTCTAGATCCCTTACTGGTTTCTGCTATTCAGCATGGGGCAATGATACACTAGTATCGTTTTACTTGAGATTTCTTACCGACCGATGGATTTTACTTTGCTTTTATTTCCCCGTAAGTCTTTTTATGCTTACGGCATTTGAGCCAAATTCGAATAAAACGTCATTTGCGACGTATTTCAAGCGGGTGACAGAGCGAAGAGGTTTTGAGCCTTTAATATTCATGGATTCGTTTTTTTTTTTTAATTATGGCAGACTCTTTTCATTAATTTACTGAACAGCAATGCGTAAACAGGTAATGGTTAATGACGGTAAATATTTTGAAAAGTTTGTATCTATTTGCATGGATACGAATTTTGATGTTTGTAAATGGAATGCATTAGTAGAAACTGTCGATAAAAGCATCATATTCCTGGCTATTTACAAAAACTTATTTTTTTTCAAATAAATCCAATAAATGATATTGTCTATTAAGTTTTCACGTAAATTCGAAAAGTAGTAAGTACAGTCGATTTATTGAAATATTCGTATTATAAAACCAATCCAGAATAATAGGATCGTCCGTTTCTTTATATTTATTTTAAATAATTTATTAAATAGCGAAAAACGATTATAACTGATCGTCACGTGAATCGTATGGTGATCAGACTATAGGTTATACATGACTCAAAGGAAACTGAATCACGGATGGGTACGTGTATTAATGTATTATTAATGTACACATTATTGTACATATACTATCAAAGTGCTGTCTATCAGATTGACAAGCAAAAATGTACGGAGCAACTCGACGTCTTATTTTTATAGGCCCACTCACTCAATGGACACGCACATAGTTATACATGTCATCTTTTAGCCAGACAATAGTATAATTGTATATCAAAATAGAAATAACTGTCATTTTTTACGAAACATTTTATGAAACCCATTGAAAGATACTATTTTATAAATATATTATTCGCATTTACATTCAATGACGTATCTCAAGCATATTTTGATTCGCTGGAATACGCTAAAAGTAGAATACACTAACAATAAGTAATAGCTGAGGAGTTGTTTACAGTACTACGTCACCTTTTCCAACAATAGATAATGCATTGATAATTGGAATACTGGCAGTTAGTGGATTGTTATCATATATCTGTACAAACAAACAGCATTTCCGTTAATAATAATTACCGATATCACGCAAATATATTTATATTGATAATCAAAATACCCAACTGAAAAGTAATCAATGTTCGCATCGATCTATAATTATTCACAAGCAATTAGTAACGTTTAACTTTCACCCCATGACAATTCGTTATGCGTGTTTACACGCATCCAGTAGCAAACGTTGAATTTCATAATTTCAGAAAATCCACGCTTTTGACGTGCACAAAAATGTTAAGACTGTTTCAGGTACTTTCGAATAAGGTTATACCCATGAAAATATCGCAAGGTATAAAATGCTCTGGAAGTTTCAACGATATCCATCGCGGTACATTATGACAAAAAATGGAAATAAAGTTTGAAAATGTATTTTTAGATTGACAGATAATATGGTTCGGAAAGGATCCCATAAGACTGTATTCGAATAAATGCAGCTGTCACAGCTATCTGACAGCAAACTGCAGCGACTCTACTTTGCCAATAACTTCTAACTGTTTGTTCTGACATCACAAAATTATACTTTTTCCAACTGGCACATATATACATATATCATCACGAACATAGTAATACCTGAAAAATCTAAAAACTTGAAATACATACTCTTGGAATTAGCCAATTTCATTAGTTCAATCAGACTGTTGAACTTCAACAGGAAATCTGAATTTAAAGAGTACTGCTCAAACATATACTGTGCACGTACCCTTGATAACTAATCGAAACAGCAGTGAAACCATACAGTCAATCCATGAGTCAAATATGAGGGGACTCTTATGCATTGAAAAGCGAAAGACACATGGCCCTCGTAAAATTAATTTTCCTCGCGGATGGGTTACACATACCTAGTCACAAGTCATAAGTAATATTAAAATTGACATTGTTTAATTTAGGAATGTTTGCGCGATTTTTTCATTCATTTTTTAAAGCATTGATTTGGGGTTATTTATCTCGAATACGTCACGTAGCCACTTCCGGGTTAACAGCCCCATAAATCTTACTGCATTATAAATGCACTCGAAATGATCTAATAACGATGACGTTTAATTACAGTTATATCTGTATGATCATATAGTACAGTTGTTATATTATACTTGAATTGAATTCATTACAAGTTATCGTGTACACCAGTTTTAATTATAACCATATTGTCACGGTAAACGCGAATGATCGTACGCTATGTAATAATACCTCTTTGAACATATGACATTATATTAGATATATTCGAAATTACTATGCATGTATATTAAGCTCACTGCATATATGTGACGATGCACGTATTTGTCCTGAGTCAATACGCTATATTAGTAGCTGAGCTTGCAATATAATATGGCCAATTGTAAGTGAGATAGAAATATTCTTAACAACCATAATAATTTTTAGCATTCAAATACCATGAAACACGCAGCGTAACTGTGTACAGTGAAATTGTAAATTATTGAATCGAATATTAATTCATTCGTATAATCAATTGCTTACTCGAATAAAATAAATGTCTGGCCAAACTGATTTACCTTTAGGCGCGACAGATTGAAGCAGGCATATACATATTCAGATCTTATGCACTTAGCATTGCGAAATATGAATTTGAAATTATAATTTTAGTTAGTCATATAACATTGATTGGAAAGGATCCCATAAGACTGTATTTGAATAAGTGCCGTCACAACTATCTGATACGAAACTTAAAAAAACGGATAATGCTGAACGTATTATGTAATTTGTACACAAGATATATAGAAACAATACAGTGCTAAAAATGCAAACACTCAGTTTGTCAGATTTAAGGATAGTGCACTGATTGTGGGTCACGTTACTCTAGGAATTTCGCACGAGTATTTTCTATCCTTTTGCAAATTCTGCAACAGGCAATTTAACTCTGCGATTGTAATACTTGGAAAGCAAATGCATTTTGTCGGGAATATCTTGAACTTTGACCGCAAAGAGTTATAACGTCGAAATTCACTGGTGCCCTGTAAGAGCCGCCATCCTTAGAAACGTCCACGTCGTAGCCATTCGTAATGTATAAAGTAGTCAAGAATGTCGTGGAGCGGAGGGCATTTGCTACCACGGGAGCGATCTTGCAAGTTAAGAAGAAGAAACAAGCCTACTACCTTGGGATAGAAGCGAGAACTTTGCCAAAGTTTCTTTACCCGCGAAACTTGAAAATCTTTAACGTTTTTGTGACCCGTTGATCTGATGGAATTACCACTGCCTACCACAGTGCTGGCAGCGCTGCCGATTCTTTTGGAAAGTCACGCAGCCCTTGGAGAACATCTTTCGGGTTTAACTTACATATATAATTCGTCGTATATTGAGATGTTGCATATAAAGTTGCAACGAACACAAAAATAAATTGAACCGTGTATTTTGTTACGTCTGCATGTGCTTCGATCGAATCTGCATAACACGTTCTTCGTTACCTCTTTAAAAATGTCTTGCATAAACTACTAAAACATAAACCTACAGCGCATAAAATAGTATAGCCGTTACTTGTATTACCTGACTCATAAAGCGTCGTAAACAACAGGATAAAGTTCTGATGGAAACAAGATTATTAGACTACAAATTTAAGGAGTGTCATTTAATAATATACACGTTAGAGTGTTACACACTTCAAAGGTATTGATTAACATACGCCATTACGTACGGTTTAATAATTCTGCTCAAGTATCTTGTTAATACAATACCTTTATAATGTATTCACACAACACAATTAGACTTGCAGTGTCTCAAAATTTGTCACTCCTTTGAACTGTCAAATCATCTTCCACATTCAAATCGTTAACGCGAATCGTCTTATGACAAAATAAACTCCCTGAAACACGATCGTTGTAAATCCTTAAATCTACAGAAAATATGTAATAGCAAAATTGTTCGCTCCAAGCATAGTCAGTCGTTAAAAAAGATGTTCTACGACCTTTTACCAAAGACAAATAATCCCGTAGCTGAGTCTCCACCGAGCAGCAATATTATGGTAAAAATATTGATAAATAAAAAAAATTGTTAGAATAACCTGGCATAAGGGTATAACAGCGTGTAATCAGTATCAGGGCTACAATCCTAGGGTGAATTGGAGGTAGGACCTTATATGATGAGCATATCCCTGATATAGGTTCTGGTAAAGGTAACGCGTCTAGGGAACGATTCATTACTCTGACATGTCCGTGTCTGTCTCCACTCCACTCTTGGTTCTTCTAATTCTCTTGGCTCTCTTGGCTCTACCTACCTTTTCCACCTCGTTCAGATTCAGCATTAGCTTGGATCTAGCTGGTACTACCTTCGACCTACATGGTTACAGCCAACCTGCAGGCACGTACGTATATCTCGTAGCCTCACTTACCGTACTTCCTCTTCGTCTTCATCCCGCTTTAGCAGCCACGCTGGAATCCCTGGCCTAGTTCAACTAGCTCGATTCGCCTCAACTCGCCTCGACTCACCAAGGACCAAAGACCATCGTCTAAGTAATAGGAAATAAATTGCAACAGGGTCTCTCCTTTATTTTGCTACTTGTACGCGCTATCTCCAGACACGTCTTGGCGCTGCGGCATCCGTCAAGGCAGCACCCGATTTACTATACAACCTGCGAATTAACGTTAATACTGCCACTAGCAGAATCAGCCTGACATTTACTGGCGCGCCTTTATAATTTTCGTGTTCTTGCTTCTTCTCCAGGTATACTAGGAACGTTTACCGGATCAAGCGAGACTCTCATTTCCGGAAACATGCTGGGAACTGGGTAAACCCCCAGGAGCGGATGTGGAGGTGGGATTGGATGTGGAAGTAGAAATGCTTCAAGTGGATCGTGGAGTTCATTGAATATCGAAGGCGCTACGTGCACCCACGTTTATATATCTATTGTCCCCCTATTGTCTGGAGGACAATAAACCAGAACGCCTTTGCAGTTGTTTCGCGACCGATCGGTTTTGCGCTTATGAAGGATTAAGAATACGCAATGATAAAGAACTTTCTTTCGGCTTTGTATGCCATCGAGTGTTTATTTGCTTCCTGCCAACTTACTAGGATACTATTGGTTCGTACATATATACTGGCAGCGTCTGATTTACGCGGAAGAATGAACTACCAATAATCATTAGGAACATTAATCTAGGAGCTAGTACGGAACTGGTTTGTTAACGGGATCTCGAGAAGATCGAGTCTTCTCGCTGATTTGATGCTGCATGATAACACACTACAAGGATCGGATCGATTGAAGGAATTTTCATGGAATCATTCATTACTGAATTGCCCTGGTCTTCCTCAATGCCGAACAAGTATCTTCAAAGTATTGTTCGCGAAAAGGCATTTGACGGATAAGACGACGCTAACAGTATTGGGGACGTACCGAGTTTGGATAAAATTGGATAGTCCCAATTTAATTGACCCTCTCGTAACTGAAAATGGGGAATACTTAGCGCCGTAGACACCTCAGTGCCGCTAATGGACGATCGTATTCTTAGATAATTCATGCAAATCCCTTCAAGAGGCTATTGAAAGTCAATTACCTATTCAGGGGAAGCCGACATCTATTCTCTTGTAAAATAGATAGTTGACAGACTTTTTTCTTAAGACCGTGAAAACTTTAGTATCTACATGAAACTTTGAACGGGGATTGTACTAAAAAGTAAAGATATGAATTTGGATTGTCATATTGTTTCATACAATCAGATCAGAATGAAATTAAATAAAACAGAATGGAAATTGTCAAAATTTATTTTCAATTTTATTCGATATTAATTATCAATACTGGACGTATCTATTTATCGCGTGCATGCTGCAAGGAAGTAGCATACGTGTAAAATTTTTGCAAAATTTTAGATAATCGTCTCTTCTTTCTCGCAACGGTTAACTCCGCATTTATACAGAAATATTAATCGGTACAGCTTCCTTGTAAAAAATGACCTATAAATATTTTCCAAGAAACGTGCCGTGTTCTTGACAATTATTCCTTCGAGGAGAAAGAGTATAATATTTTTGACGTTCCACGTACTCACTCAGGCTTCGTGCCTTCAGTTTAGGAAGGTGGACGTGGAAGACTGGCTGGTCTCGACGAGGATAACGGGGTCACTGGACAAAGGCTGCCGCTATAGCCCAGAGTCTTGTTACATGCTCTCCACCGTGTCGGGCTATGAGCTGCTCATGGTGCCGTTGCAAAATTTTAATAAGCAACTTTATTGAGCTTCCAATATGGTCGCCTCTTGCTACGTACTATTCCATCGGACAAAAGTTCGTGAAAAATAGGTCACGCTTTCGCGATGAAAGGTAAAAGGCATAAAGAAGAATTATCAAAGACCCGTCGGACTTTTCCACGTTTCTCTCGAAAATATCACGATTCAACGAATGATGTTTACTTTTAAAAAAATCCTACTTTCTTCCTCTCCGTGACGCTTCTACATTTATCCCAATAATTATTTATAAATAAACAACTCGTGACGTATGAAAGGAATTTTTTGCTTTAACTCTAAACCCATAAATCATTCGGGTCCACCATTAATCCCTACAAACTATAACATGATATAACTGTACCTATACAAATCCGTACCTCTATTGATTACCCTCAAAGATTACATTCTAATATAACAAAATCACTCGAAAGATTTATCTCAAGGTATAAGCAAGACTTAGACAAGTTGAACTCATCTTTTAATATTTATTACAAATATATCAAACTCATGAGTATTATTAAATAAATAAGCAGAAACGCCTGAGGCTTCTCACACCAGCCTGGTCGGCTTGAGCTCCGGAGGTTCGTTCAGTCGAATCGTAGTTTGTAGGGAGGCAGTCGAAAGCACGCACGGACGTAGCAGCAAGCCGGCTGTTTCAGATGCTGAATACCCGCTAGGCGTATTGAACCTGGCCGCCCGCCAAGCTGCTCTATTCCACCGAACCAAACTCCCTTGATACATATTTGTATCAGCTATTCCCTGCAACCTTGCAACCCTTCAGCCCGTTCCCTATTCCCTATCTTTCTCCAGCCATTTCTCTCGCTTGTTCGCTCTCTCTCTCTCTCTCTCGTACTCCCTCTCTCTATCTCTCGTTCTCCCTTTAAAGTCTCAGTCTCTCTTCAGCAATTCCAGTTAGAATCCACACAAAAGCCAGACGTCCAACCTGAGCCTGTAGGATACCTATTTCCTGTGGAACACGATGCAGCCACGTACGGTACTCCACTCTGCTGGTCTACCTGCCATGCTATTTTGACCATTTTTCACGTTTTCACATTTTCACATACTCCCACGATCCTAGGCCAAGAATTTTCGCCGTGGGCTACGTTACCCTTCCTAGTGACATTATCGTATTACGATACATTTGCTAGAAATATGGCCACGTCGATAACTAGGTACAAGCTGAGAGATGTTTCTCTATCCACTACGTATATACGTGTATCTATGTACATGAGACATATATATAATCTTTCAGTATGCTTCTTGAACCCAACGTGTTTTTCGATGTATATATATTTTATTGATATTGCACTTTAAAGTGGATACACCGATAAGAAAACTTATTTATCGTCAGCAAACCCACATCGAATTTTATTGCAAGGACGTACGATCTCCCGTAGAAGGATTTGCTTTGGAAATGCGTGCTATCCTATAATAAACCTAACCTCGCGATATTTAATATCCAATATTTTTGTTGAACGTTGTGGAAACAAGAAACGATTTGTTATCCAGATATAGTTCAATATCGTTAACGACTCCGACACACTTAGAAATTATTCTTATGGATTTCTATACTTTTTACACATTTCCAATGTAGCTTTCGGCCATGCAACTTCATGCACGACTTATCTTGCACTTCGGCTATGCGCGCTATGCTACGTATTACATCGATGGGACGGTCACACCTGCCTATCCTGAGGCTAAATATTCCAGAAGAGAATCCTGAAGATCCTCAACCTCCCGCGCTACTAGAAGTCTCAGCTGCTGTTCTTTCGTAGATCAATATTCGGAACATCGTTATGACTGAGTTAGTGGCTAGAGAATTAATAGTCATTCACAGCGAGCGAATTCTAAATACAAGTCTTGGCTCGTGAAGAGAAATATTTTTTTAAAAATACAAATAAAAATAAATCATAAAAGAGTACCACGGAGTAAGAAAAAGGGGGTCTGACAACGTTGATCTGTCTTCTGGGCAACTTTCGTTAGGATGGGTATAAGCACTGGGCAAATCGGCATACGATCGCAAATGGTCCCGGTTACCTGTCCAAAATCACACGTCTTGCCAGGATTGGCCATTGCCTCAGGATAAATCTGCATGCTGCATAGCGTCTTCTCTCGTGCACCGGTCGAAAGTAATTGTCGGCATCTGCCAACCGACATTTGCTTGACGCACAAAATATCGTGCTCCCTCAGGAGTGCCGTGGCATCGCAAAACTTCAAGATTGGGACATCCGATAGCAGAGGAAGACGTCGGATAAGTATAGGGGCGGACATAATCGATGAGATACGCAGTTGATTTATTGTCACCCCGTGTAACGCATTGTTATGCAAACCATATGCGTGCTGGGAGGATTGGCTGCTTATTCTCTCTTCGACTACTCGCGCTATCGTTCTTGTAACCTTTTTCCTATATAATATACCCATATACAGTCTACACAGATATATGCGCCCGTGTTCCTTTCTCGTTCGGTTCTTCGAAACCCGAAGCACGTTGGTTGGCAAGGCGCGAGAAATATTTTCCCAACTACTTTACTCCTGCACACTTTGCGACGTGCATCCGTGCCGAGATCGTTCGTTCCTTTTCTTCCCATCGGAAAGTTCACCGAGCTAAAGCATCCCAAACACACAGCGTTCTGTGCCGCCGGTCGCATAATTTCGCCAAAAATAGATCCGTCGACTTGCAAGCAATATATTTGTAACGGCCGTATATATTGCGTCTCGTAAACAGCGTTTAACGTATACGTCATTAAAGAAGAGTTCCCGTAAGGTAATAAGGGATAGATACGATTTCCTGGATATCGTTAAGACCGTAACGATCGAGGACTGAATCGATTGATATTGCTTCGAGAACTGTAGCTACTTCGAAGGCAGGTTAAACCTGCCGAAATCCTATGGCGCTACGGTGTATACTGGATACATTGTTTCCATGTAAAACGAAATATATATATTGTAGGACAATCGCAATGCTCGATTTGAATTATCGTAGGATACACAAACATATTACGATCACCAGAGTCACTGAGTTCGTATAATTCCTCAGTTCTATGTACAGAAATTCTTGATAATAAAGTACTTGGACATTTTTTTATATTTATGTAAAATACAAGTATAGAAATAAATTAATATAATCCCAGAAGCGTTTTTCTTAATATTAATATCTTTTTATATCTTAATAAATAACTATTCATTGGTTAGCTCACGATCATGAAACAGTGGACGTCAGTCCGTTTTGTGAAGTACGAACTCCTAATCGACGGCTGTATCAACTTACATAAATATAGTTACTCTTTCTGTCATTAATCAAATTTGAATTATTATCTGTGTAATATGAAAAATAAATAATATTTTATATCAGTTTCAGCTTCTGTGAGTTATTTTAATTTTTTTATTTTTCATGGACATATCCGCTCGGTCGGATTATGTATGTCACTGCTCAGTATAATTTTCTATGGTAAAATCGATAAAAAGTAGTGGACATTGGTATGCTTGTCAATTGATGACAGGCGATCGGCCTCTGGTCATTGCAGGTGAAATTGCTTGAAAGGTATTGGTAGTATACTCGCTGGGTAGTCCGTCATTATATGCAATAACGGGTAAAGTCGATGCCGCCTAAGGATACGAAGTTCCGTGGGAACCCTGTCCGCTTACATACGAAGCGAAAGATGCTTAAACGATTCGCGCGGGTGTTTTTTTAAGCATTTTCAAAATCCAACTATAAACTTCTGAAAGTATCTCGTGCACTATATACATATATATACCACGTACGCTGCATGCGTCAATTTTAATTAGATTAAATCACCTCCAAAATAATCTAACAAATATAGTTCGTTTAGCGTTAAAAATAAAGTTCGAAAGTATCCATGCCATAGTAATTCATGATTGCCTAATTTTGAAAATGAATAAAACAAATTATATTGATATTATTCGTATAACAAGAAGTTATGGAGGATAACGATAATGATACTGTTATATCTATACAGTCTTTAGTAAGTTTTCGCTCTACAAAAAGTATGTCGGCAACAACGAAGCGGGTGACGAAACAAAAATTTTTATCTTTATCTTCACATAAAATTCTAATCGTCTATAGAACGTAACGTAACACATAAAGGGAGAAATCGAAGAACCTATATCCATTAAGTTAAAGCGAATAGGATTGCCGATAGCTGTCGAGAAAAATTCCAGAGAATTGTTACGACACGAATGTTTAAATGATTGGAAATTTATTCGACCTACGCACCCTCATTATATACGACACTGAAACCACTCGCCAATGGAATCTTTATGCTTTCCTAGAATTCCATATTTCTGTAGGTTCGTTACGCGCCCACGCGAAACCAATAGATTTCATACAATATACCATTTGCGTATTTATTTAATGGTCGTAAACCAGTCGTCATCAAACTGTTGATCGTTAGTGACAATATGATGACGTCACGTAATTCATTGGTCATTGAATATATATTTATTAAAATATTACGTATGTGTCATATCTGAAAAATTCCAATATTCGAAAACCTTAAGTTTTCACGATAATTTACAAAAGTGTCACTCGCCAAATTATTCAATTTAAAAAATATAAGTTGGTACTATAGGCTGGCCTATAGGTATTTCTATTTTCAATAACGTCATAATGACGGAAATAAAGCTGGTCGTTATAAGCTTTTACTGCTGGCCTCTAAAACGTACTTTGGGACTAGGATGCACAGTTTATGCTCGCAGTCAGTGTCGTAAACTGAACAATACTCCGAGTTTGATAGAAAGAGAATATGGTTAATGTTTCCTACAATTTTATATGAAATTATCAGACGATATCGTTTGCAATATACGTACATGTTATAATGCTAGTGGGTAGTTATTCGCATCAATCAAGTTTCATGCACTAGGTGCGAATCGTACTCTGAACTATGCAGACCTTAGGAGTCCTGGGATTAACGAAATTTGCAGATAACGTGTTCTTATCATTTTACGTATTAGCATGATACCTATACCAGTTTTATTCTTAGATCAATCTAGATAAATCACTTTTCACTGTGAACGACGTTGTAATATATATTATACATTGCTCCATATGTATGGAGCAACAAGTACTATACGATTGTATTGATAAGGAGATGGATATCAAATTAATTTCCAACGAGACATCGTTATTCGTATTTATAGAGAATTTTGAAAATAAATCATCAAATTGATCGAGGAATAAAAATGCATGTATTCACGGGTAGTATGAGTACGTAGCAATTTACTTAGAAATGCAAAAGGGATCTACGCTATAAAAGAAAATAGTGTCGTGATGACACAAAGGTCTTAAAAATTTATCAAGATCGTAAAAGGAGGGTCTAATAAAACGTGATATTAAAAACGCATAATTTCCTTGGGTGACTTACCGATGCTGTAAATTCGTACATGCATATCAAACAAACGCTTAGGTGGCGGGTGGATGTTATATTATGAAATTTTAACAAGAAAATTTTATTTGACTTTTTGTGCGATGTTTTGCATTTGAATCATAATAAAACTGTCTACAGATGTCCCAGTGGCATAAGGGGTGTCCATACTCTAAGAAGTATATAGGGAAAGATAATTGCATAAAAACGTATCGCATGAAGACGAAATAATTTTTTATTTCAATGAGAAAAAATAGAAAGAGGAAAAATTACAGATTACTTTGGACGATACTTTAGCGAGATACCTTATTTACAGTCTGGGCTATTTATTCAACGCGTTACCCGCATACATAAGTACAAGGATGCTTATGGTACGGGGTGGCTCGTAAATTTACAGCAGTGGCGAAGGAAGCAGGGGATGACGGCGATGGAAAGTAAAATACGCAACACTAGAGGGTGTTTCTGAGGCTCCTTCCTAGCGTTGGTCTCGTCCGGAACTTAAGCCAGGGATTCCCAATCCTCCGACTCACCAAGCTTTGTGGGATCACCCTTCCTAAGATGGATCTCTGAGGCTCGGTCGAGCGACTTGGTTGGCGTCTATCCACTTTATTGAGATCAATGCTTATTGAAAACGCCCTTTTCTCTCTCTCTCTCTCTCTCTCTCTCTCTCTCTCACTCTCCTGCTCTCTTTCCTAACTCTCGCGCGTGCGACTCGTTCAGTAACCACGTTCAAATGCGCCCTCATCACACCTCTGCACGAGGGATCCAAAGGAAATACGCCCTTTTAATTAAACCGCTTTGTGGCCTCCGTCCGGAACTGAAGCGGCTCTGAGATTTTCAAATGGCTATGCGAAATTGAACTCATCAATAAGTTTTAGATTGGTTATTGATCACTCCTTATCTACCGAAAGAAAGTCGAATTTAGGGACGAGAAATCGGTGTTCCCCTTTTGAAATCGTTGCTATGGAAATTTTTCATTAAGAATATTTTATGTTTTCATTATATCATTGTAATGATGCAATTACGAAAATGTGATTTATATTATATTTCAACTATTTTACATATCGATAGTGCAATATTATTGTGCGTGTATTAAAGTTCATGCACTTTCTATCAATTTCACATTTTATACTTTGCGTCGTTGTGACGTCACGGCCCTTTGGCAAACTTTGAGGCTTACCCGCCGGCATTTACTTTACAGGAAACGCGATAACCACCACTTGGGCTATGAAAGGCGAAACCGTTTACACAAGACGCAATTTTCATTCTGTTTGTTTTTAACTATTTTTCTTCATTCTTCCATATACATATACATATATACTCGTGTCATATTTGAATAATTTAATTACTCATTTTCGAGTTAAGTAAAACGAAGATATATATTATTCGGTTATATATTTTATTAATACTTTACTCAATTACATTTTTTTTATCAAATTTTACACAAGAGAATCGCCAGAGCGTGAATTTGCTCGGCTTCAAAGCCGAATGAAAATATCATAAGGCTCTTTGGTCAATATGTTCTCTATAGATTGAGGTCGTACGTGCGCAAATGTAATATCCATGAGAAAGGAAACTCGAAGGCGAAACGAAAGGGGGTAGAAAAGTACAAAAAATAATTGCGAAAATTCACATTTCGACGATATAAGGAGAAAAAACATTACTTTTAGAATTACTAGATGCATACATATATGTATTTGCTTACTGTCAATTATTTTCCTGACCCTGATACAAGCAAACGTATATACAATTTGCAAATCCTGTTGACAACCATAATTGCAATTTCCCATATATCTAAACAATTTATTTCTAATTGACCAATTACAATGAATTAACCGTGATCTAATATAACGTCAAAATTGGCTGCATAAGGATAATATTAGTACCACAAACGCAAGTGTTTCAAATCAAATTCTACATTAGCTAGCTGTACCTATATAATGTATTTAAATCTAATTGTAATTAAAATAAGTTAGTGCAACACAAACGTGTATTCAAGTGACAGAAAGTTGAACTGCCGTTATAAGAAATATTTATTCACCTCATAAAATATCGGAAACAAATAAAAATATTATAGATCGATTTCGCAAATTCCTCCTATTCATATGGTACTCTTGCATGTGTAAATTGACGTGAAAATCAGGACCATTTACATCAATAAAAAATGTTCTCCGAATGCTTAGAAAGATATTGGTACGTTCAAAAATGCTGGCCACATAGGAAAAGGCTTTCTCCCATCCACTTTTCCTTTTTATTTTCTCATCGTCTCTCTCTCTCTCTCTCTCTCTCTCTCTCTCTCTCTCTCTCTCTCTCTCTCTCTCGCTTCTTCTCACGTTCTTTCCTCTTTATCTAGCTATCTCTATATCATTCTGTTTCTGCCTCTTTCCTCTCTCGCTGATTCTACCCAGCGAAATCTCGGTATCATAATAAAGGTTCCTGGACTCATGGCGAAGCATTCGTCTTCCTGCCGTTTCCACTCGTCCCAAATCAGAGCTCATGCATTATACGACCTTTCTATTTTATTCGCCAACTTAGCGTTAACGCCGATAACCTCAATTTTTTTACGCAAGAAGTCTTCCCAGAGAGCTGGGCAAAAAAATGGCCGAACTAGACATTGACTTTCTTAAATAAATGCGATCAACGTCTAGACGATATAAAAGCCCTACGATTCATATATGAATATGAATTGAATGAATTGAATATTACTATCTAAATTTGTAATAACACGATAGTTATAAGATTAAGTTATATTTATACCGAATAATTCATATAGTATTCCAATTTATCATTTTGATTATTTCAATATGCCTACATATGGGGCATAATTCCTGAATAAAAGAAATCACAAAAGAGAACCGCCAAAGCTCTGCTCTACAGTTCAGCGGCCTGAGCGCATTGGCAGATAATCGGCGCTTCTACTTCATCGCAGTATTGGGTTACTCGATGTTTGATTATTCGAAAGCAAATCAAATTGCCACTCTAAAAATTTGAAGTTTTATAGGAAAAAGTCTCATCTTCTTTTCTAGACTATTTAAAGAAACATCAAAACTGTCGAAATTTGAGAAAATATATAATTAATTCTTAACGCTAAGAAATGAGGGTGAAATTTTGATTTTTTCGAAATATCGTTACAACCAGCTTAAAGATCATGAACAAATCTATTGAATAAGTTCTGGGTAATATGTTGTTTCGTACAAGAGAAAAAAAAGTTACAAATACTTGACGATAAGTCTTTCAGTAAAAATTCTACAAATTGCACCCCTCCTACTTCAGTGAATATTTTTCGAAATGAATTAATTTTTTTTCTATTAAGTAAAATCCAATAGGATTACATTTAGCCTAAATTTGAGCCTGATCGGACGGCATCGTTTTTTGAGGTGGGTACACTTCAGAAATTATGCCCCATATGTCATAGCTATCTTGATAATCTCTTATGTTGTTCAATATGTAACAGCTTTTCTGTCTTTCTTTTTGATTTTTTTCAAAATATTAACTGCGATTACAGTGAATATTTATCGTTCTCGCAAAAATCACTGTATAAATAATTGTCGATTCTGTTACAGCCGTGTAAACGTAATATCAGCGAACTCCAGTTTACCGTTACGCAAGTGATAAAAATAGTTTCACCGGCGGGCGCAACTTTTCATTACGAATGAAAACCTTCACTTCTCATTCACTTTCGCGGCCGCCGGCGCCACATAAGCGCAACGAGGTTGCACAGTTGCACGCAATAGCATTCAAGGTGAATGCACACGAGTCTTGCACTGACGTCGCTGGCATTTTATTTCTTTAATACTTCAACATCATATTTTGTTTACGCCAACAAAACGTTCCCATAAGTTACGGAAAATGTACGTGGCATGTGTGTCTTCCGAATTTTCATGTTTCACAAAAAAATACCGTACGACGCGAAGCACTCGTTTTTAAATGTATAAAAGCACAACATGAAAAGAGTAGACCTTTCCGTGCGACCCAAGTCAACAAAGAGTTAAAATATTTCCTTTCATTTTCATCAGACTAGTAAATCTCTTTTGCCAGCAAGCTTGATATTTCTTTTATTTTTCACCAAAAGCCAGTGAACGAATTCATATCTACTTTCTCGAATTTACAAATTATCTTTTTTGTTTTCATGCTACTACGTACTTCGCTTCGAACAAACATTCTTAAATTTCTAGCACCATCTCATATGTTAACTATGACATTTATAGTTGACATTCCCGTTTCGGTCAATTTGAAAAGCTGTATAAATCTTCCTACTCGATACGCAGAAAGCATGTCCATGTATTTTATAGGTTGCCGGTTCCTGTACGTCCCGCGGCTCTCGATGTTTATTTTTAATTCTCTCTTCTATCTTCCTCCTTTTTTATTTGTCCCGGGAAACACATTTATTTATTCGCATCGCATAACTCCTCGCTTCGTAAACATGCGGAGTGCGAGACAAACATTGAAGTCGCATTAATGCGACAAGAGCAAGCACAAAGTACCAAAGAAAGATTACAAAACCGAGTGGCTTTGACAGTTCGAGTATTTCGGATAAAATGGGAAATGTGAAATCCACGTAATATGGCAATCCATTCAATGAGTTTTATATTTTTTTTAGCAAGAATTTTTTTAAAGCAGATATGATAATAATTTGAATTTGAATTTTCAATTACTATAAAGTGAATTGATTGAAACTTAAAATGAGATAATTCATAAATATACTTAGACCAACCAATGGCACACTTCAATAAAAGCGGATACATATTCAATATCAATCTTTAATATTTCAAATTAGTAAAGATAAAATTTATTTTTACGAAATGCTTTCATCCCGTCAGAAGAATATTACCATGGCAAAGAGAAATTCAAGCGGCACGACCTCTTTGTCAAGAACGATCACATCAGTTACTTTCTCGAAATTAAATTCTGTCCGAATTAATTTTATTTAACGTAATTAATATATCTCTATACCTGTTTCTCGAAATCCATAAACATACAAAATCATTAAAAAAAAAAAGTGCATACAAAACAGAATATAGATAACCCATATCGATATTTCCGTAATAAAAGAAAAGGCCGTTCCCCTTTCGTTCAAAATGATAAATTTTAATTCCAGAGAGACTAACAGCTTATCAGCTTAATAAGCGATAAACAACAGGTACACAATCTTCGCACGATAGATATGCATCTCGTGCGAGGATGCCGGAATTAGCATGTCTCGTGTTAGCAGCACGTTCCTCATTGTCGGTAATGACCTCCGTGTCGAAAGCGTGCGAAGTAATACAAACGTAGTTGCACGCCCACCGGATCGATTGTTGCACTTGGATTCTACGCTACGTACTGGCCAATCAAGGAATATCCAGTGCAGAGTCCACCGTGTATCTGCCTATCGTTGAAAAGCGTGCTAACGTGAGAGTGCAATTGGTAAGAGGGCTTATTTAATTAATAGAAGGTCGGTGTGCATGATTTACCTGGGGCTCATGGCAATAACCTTACATCACACGCACGCGTTACCGAGCTACGTAGTAGGTAGCCTACGTATATAAGCATGCACGTATATGCATTATTCACGCGTGATACATCGCGTGTCGAGTGCAGGCCGTGAAATGCCTGGTAAAAGATTCCAACCATATTCATCCTCGTAACGCGCCTCTTGGGACGTCAACACTTCTTGTCAGTGTAATAATTGCCTTGTACGACTAATCATTAGAATCCATCGTATCCGATGTCTACTTCACTTTGTTAAGTTACCCAGTACAGTGGAAAGACAAGCTGCTCGTTGTCTGGTTGACTTTTTCTTTTCATGGACAAAATACCGATAAGAAAATATACAAGCTAACATTTACTCGTGGTATTATCGCGGATTCCTTAGAGGAATAGCGACATTATAAAGAGATTTTATTCCGTGAGAACTTGAAGAGGAGATCGAGGAATGGATTATCCAGAATGGTATATGCTTCTGGATAAAGTTGGTGAACTAAAGGGGCTTTAAAATAAAACTAGTCCAGCGGTGACGATACAGTTGAGAATTCAAACACAGAAAGGTGAAAAGTTGCGTTATAAATAAATGCAAATAATTTATTACAATGCCGGTTAATATTTCTTGTTTTCAACGCAGGTACATCCGAGATAAATATTCGCAATTCCTCGAAGCATTATTAGCACTTTTAACCGAGTATTAAAATACCAGTAAAGGAAGTAATTGAAAATTCTTCGAATAATCTACGGTATTAATATTAAACAGTACCCCCGAAAATTTTACTTTAAAAATTACCTAATGAGACCTTAAACATCGCAAAGGACTCTGAAGTTCCCATAAAATGTGTGTAAAAAAAATTAACGAAGTATGCACACACGCGTAACGATTTTATCTCGCGTAATAAAGTTCGTAAATTGTTAACACATAGCCCAAGCACATATGTAGTAGCACGACGATGCCGGCAGTGGTCTTAATGAAGCAAACACGGAATTGCATAAATAAACAGGCAGGACGGTCCTCTTCAGTGGTAGCTGGTACCAGAAGCCTAGCTAAACATCTTTTTCTCCCCCCCCCCCCCCACCAACCGCCCCCCCTCGTTCCTCTCTTTCTATGTGCGCGCACGCGCTATTACACACACACACAAGCACGCACACAGACACGTCATTGGAAGGAGAGCAGATGTCGCCGGGACCATTATCACTTAATTATGAATTAAAACGTGACGCCCATGCTCATCTCCAAACGCCACTCAGCCCCGATGGGGAACATGTGTGTCCTCCTGATGAGTTCTGCCCGAGTAGACATTTATCCTTTAGAAATGATACTTCGTTATGGGAAACCAGCATCACGACGACATAGCGAAGTAAACGACGCTCGTCTATCCAATCGTAAAAAATACTATTACAGAATAGTTGCTCGGGATAAGCTGAGAAAATCTTTAAACATTCTTATAGGAATGATCACTTTTCGCACGATAAGGACCAATCAGGATTAAGTACCTATAGGATACCCTCTGCTCTGAAAGTTTGCTGGATTCTTTTTCAGACGCATTAAAAGTTTCCTTTATCGCGGAAAATTTGGTCGGTGGGAATTTCAGATTTATATACATAGTATATATACTATACTGTGCAAAGAGAACTCGCGTACCTTTTCGCTCTTTAAAGCGAAGGTGAAACAAGCAAAAGTTAGAATCAAGGAGTAATTGGAAAAAGCAAAGGAAGCAGCTTTGGAATACGCAACGATTTGCATTGTTTAATTAGAATCTGTAAAAGCGGATTACACTTATCTCTGGCCTACCTCAATATAAATTAATGTTCTCGACGAAGATCCTCTCAGTTTTTCGCCGGAAACGATGGCAGGGATTGGGGATGAGAAAAGCGGAAGAGACAACGGAATGCAGAAACGCCGGTTTCGCGATTAATTACTTTCTACCAGGAGGGACTTTAGCTGGCGGCGCCGTCGAGTTTAGAATGCAGTGAACCTCTCGCTGCTTGTCTACGTATAAGGATACGGTATCCACTTCCAGTCTTCCAGCGACTTGATTTATTTCGTCATTTAATTTCGGCTTCGTCATGTCCTTCCCTTCCCTTGAATTTATTCACCACGAGATGATACGCTATATATATATATATGTATATGTACATCACAACCCAGTAAGGAAGATACACAGCATATGCACTACTGTACATTTGAACATTTTATCAGGACTACGTAAGTCAATTTGACACGGCTGAAGTAATTTTAATAGCAATTCAAAATCCAAAAGAATATTCTTCCTCTGACAACGGAGAACCCCAAGAATAATTAGTTCTCCATTCGTCCCGTTATTAACGAGGCATTTACTTCCCTTGGTCGAATCGCATCCTTTTCTTTGCTTCGTCACGTCCATCGACCTTTCCGGCTTACTCGTTGCAAATCTTTCCATCCTTGCAAACAGCTTAACACATTTTGTACATTGGGATGTATCGCTTACCCATATATATGCAATATATATATATATATATAGTGTGGAATTAGAGAATGTATTGGTGTGTATATATATATATGTGTGTATATTGTTGTATGCACTTCAAATAATGCCCGCAAATTTCTTCCATAATACTCGCGTTGCGAATCAAGAGTACAAGGCTCAAGAACGAAATGAACCTTTTATGCGACGCATTTTCGTTTTGCAGTGCCACCGTTGAATTACTGCCAACTATCAAAATGAGCCTAAGCTTCCCCCTGTAGATTTTGTTCGAATTCACTGTTGTTAGCTTGTTCCTCTTGGGCACAAAGCTCTTTCGGCTTTCAGCTTCAGTCACTGTAAAAGCCATAGAAATGTTATACTTTTGCGACGTTTCTATACGACTATCTCGTTTCGGTCATACAGAAAGCCATTCTCGTTTAATTGCACCTGGCTGAGCTCTTTCTTTATGTCGAATGTTCATTATAAATGTCTCACAAAAACTGACTGTCTTTATTACTAACATCCTCCGGTATCGCTTCACGATATTCAAAATTATGCCAAATAACTGTATGCTATTTTATGAATTTTTTTACATTCCAGGAACAGAAATGCTTATGTATGATTTTTGTATTTTAACACATCTCCTATACAGTAATCGACAATTTTTATATTTAATAATAACTTAATAACATATATTATCAATGGATCAAATAATGATTTTGTTAATATCAAAAATATTTTTGAAATTCATAGACTTACATCTGTTTTAGCATTATTTAACCATTCTCTAACACAGGTACGACTTCCGTGACGCTTCGATTTATACCGTAGAATTGAACTGCATGATCACTAAAACGAATAGAATAGCTCAAAAAAGGAGTTTTACGTCGCTCTTCTCGTGATTTAAATGAATTTATCGACTAGGTGTCAATCAATAATTATATAATAGTTTTTTTAGTTTATTGAAAATTTACGGGAAAGCAAGTTCGACATGGAGGCTAAACGTTAAATTGGTAAGATCTATGAGACAGCACTGTGTAATAGTGCACTGTATAATAAAGAGTTAAAGAAATACTCTATTGATCTATTGTTACGATGAAAAATATTTTTGCATGAAATACGAAAGACGAACGTGGGAATAAAAAATGGTTCGGAATATATTTTTATCAAAAGGACTGGTGGTTGACAAAAAAGCAAAAAATCGCTACTATAGGAACAGGATTCTGGGCTGATAGTTTTTGTAAAAGAGAAGCATCAACGATATGAGGTTTCGTATTATGCAACGTAACGCTGGTCTCGTGCTATTTCTTTGTTACGGTATACCGGCAGCCCAACGATATCGGGGTCTTGTCTTTTTTTCTACATTATTATATTCTCAGCTTTTGCTGCTTCACGGATCGAGTCAAAACTGCGGAATGTGTAGTGATATCTTTTTTAACAAACATTAATGGTCGCCACTGATAATATGTATTGCTGAATGACAATTTTTTTTGTTACACACTTCGGCGATGAGATCATGTGTCTTTTAAAGACGCAACCGAGACAGATATAATGCGGGAAGTCATAACGCAGTCAGGGCTGCATCCCTCATTTGTCAAACCCCATGCACACCGAAAACGATGGACCTAACCATATGGTAACCTCACACAGTTGATTCATAGTGACAATTTATATTCGTGTCACGAGCGCTAGCATTTTTAAAATATTTCTATTAATATATTTAAAAACTGTATTGCGTTTAAAAACGTATACAATCAATACGTGCAATATGAATTGGATGGATAAAATTTCGTTTAAATCCTATTTAACACAATTATATATAAAGAATATTTTTAAATAATTAAACATGCCTCGAAATTAATAACGTTACGAGTAATTGTATTTAGTTATTAAAAGAATTATGAAGATAACTATTATTTATTAAAGAAATAAACTTAAAGTTATGAAATTACAAATTTTATGCAGCCTTTCATTTACTAACGTACGTATTATTGGAATCTAGTGAAATCTTTTAATTCAATGTAAATCACGTATCACTTTTATTACCACGTCAAATGTCCTACTAACGATAAAGTACGTAACAAGATTTCTTCTTTGAATCAAACTTCTTCACTAACCAATAAACTGTGCAACTATACAGAACACGCATGTTCTTTATACAATTATTTAAGAAATCACGAACTTTCTTTTCTACCTGTTACCACTTTTAGCATGCCAAAATGCAGCTGTTATCTACTGTCGAATAAATAACGTCTAGCCATTTAATTGGTATCCAGTAGGTAGTATGTATACATACATGCTACTGGCTACGTTATCCCTCGAGGCTTGAGGATTGGTGTAAGACACAATTTCAACCGTGAGCTTCGTAAATTGCTTCTTATCTCCGTAGTCGGTAGAGTAATGCCGTGCGACCAAGCGTTCTCGGAGACAATGACGCGCCAGAAGATAATACGACAGTTACGTGTCTATTTACAAAGGAGAAATTCTCGTGGATTTCGGTCTGGAGAAGCAAACCCTGCAGCTGAATTCACAGCAACATTTCATCACAATGCCCTCAGTGTGAATAAAATTAAACTTGAAACAGCTATTTGAGCTAAATGACGTATAGCCGAGTGTCATTCAAATATCTTGCAAGTTTTCGCATTATTTTTCGAAAAATTCGAAAGGCGAGTAGCTACGCAAATGAGTATGTAGTAGAAAGGATACGTAGAGTAATATTAAAAAAAAAAGAGAGAGAGAAGGAAAATATTTAACAAACTTTTCAATCCTCGTAGACTCTTATGAAAAGCATTACTTTTGGTACACTTTGAATTGAATAAGTCGCCACTGAACAAAACTTTCGTAAATTTTTAAAAGGAAAAAAATACTGAAGCATCGCTCTTTATCTTGATTTTGAACATTTTTAATATTCATAAATATGCGTCTATACGTGTTTCTTTAACGTGGCTCATCTTATTGATTTTCGTGCACTGCTTTTTATTCCTTGATGATGTAATCTTGCTCAAGAATTATCAAAGCTCACGCGCATTCCCGAACGTCATGAAAATGCCACAGCTTGTTCAAAGAGAAGATACTCTTGGCACTCACGTCACAGCAACCCCGTTTTATTTGATGGGAGGAGCGGGTTTCGCGCGAGCTCGCTGACTCGTTTTGCAGTATCTCAGATTTAACCGAGATTTAGGCTTTCGGCAGCGAAGCCATTCGTAGGACGTGAATGAATATGGGCGAAAGTAATAAACGTCACCAACGAAAACTTTCTTATCCATAAATTGTCGAAAGTTCTTCCTTATCGTGAAAAGGGCGGTGAAGTTTTTGGCCGGTTATGATTTGTTGTAACGACAGGATGGAGTGGAAGGTTTTAGCTGGAATATTTTCAAATGCGGCCGAGGCTTTGTTTTTATATGAAACTCACATATTTCTTTGTTAAGTATGGCGGCCGTAACGGCCTCTTTCTGGATCAGCGAAGTAACTGTTTGATAGACCGCAGTGGCAAATCCGCTTGCCCAAAACTTCACGACGAAAAACAATATTTACTTGGCCAAGTGCCGCTTTCGCGAGTGTCTATATTGGAAAAAAAGATTATTCTTTCTTCCATGGCATGCATAAACTTTACCAATGCTCGGATTTGATGTCGGTTATGTTGAAAGGGAAAGAAACAGTTTATCCTATTGGCTGTTTCTTTTTATGAAATTCAAGTAAAATTTTAGACCTGTACCGAACAAAAATATTTTTTTATAACAATTTAAAGCATTGTACCTACTTATTTCCTAAAAGGATCTGATTTATGATTACGTCTGCTATATGTATATGATACTCGTGAAGTCAATTGAAATATATCGGTTACCTTAAAAGCTCGTACAAGTATCGACAATTAAATGGGGTTTCTGTCATTTTAACGATACAATCTGTCACTTGCATTTGCAAATTGATACATCCGACAATTTTTGTTTTTTATAGCCTTATCACACTGTCAAAAACATTTTCACATGATACATGATTGTTATACCGTACTTGCACAATGTGCATCTGGCTGTACTTGCATTGAATTCAACAACTGTAACCTATAATTATACCAATCTTCAAATTTTATAATTTTTATTTAATTTGAATTCAACAGGTATGACGTTATAGAATAAAAATAAGAGAATTTTAATCAATTTTCAACATAATTTTTATACGTAATATACATATATCATACAATTTGGCGTTTCCCATGACGAGAAGCAAAAGCGTGAACAGTTAGGAACTTGATATTTTAGAAATAACAGGATTGCGATAAGAATGAATATTTCACAATGCCAAGTAAAATCATTTCGTATCACTTAAACCGTCATAGCAAGGAACAATTTTAACGAAAAATAAGTACATGATTATATTTTACACACTTAATACACCTGATACATTCACATGTGTCAAATTGGTTATAACTCCCTAAAAGTTCTTTTCCAGGTACACACTTAACACTGCTTCTAATCCCTAGTCATTATTTACACGACGCCATTATTCTTCAGGCTAAAGGATCCTCACCGGTTCAGGGCTGCGTTCATAGCGAGAACCCGTTGCTTGCAATTTTACGAGAAGGAGCCTTAAAGTTTACGGTTGCGCGACATTATTACGCAACAGGATGCAAAGCCATAAAATAGAAGAAAGAGACCTGGCAGTTGGCACGCTGGGGAATTCCCTTTAATGCCATGTAAATAGAACGTAAAGTTGATAGAAAAATATTTAAGCAGCAACAATTTCCCACGCGTGTATATAAGTCGTACGACGGAACTAGTAATATGTCCTTTGCACCCTGGATTCACCTTGGTCTGTTATCTTCAAAAGGAATCACAAACCGTTAAGACATTCGCATCTGGTATACCAATGCAGATTACACGTTCAAATTACAGACACTCGAATGTTTTAATATCGTCACCGTTTCTTACTTAAATCTTTTGCCGTACGTAAAGTTTGAGTAGAAACCTGGTTACCCCTTCGTAATATTCTGTGCAGGATGCTATATTTCGTAGAAGGCAATCTCTTTTCACATTCCGTTTTACTGCGTTGTAAAGCGTAATACGCGTTGCAAAGGAGCCACCTAAGGAACCGAAAGCAGGTTGGTAACAAAGTGGCCTCTTCCCATTTTGTGCAATTCGCACACAGGTAGACCCGGAGAAGAACAACGATTACAAGTACTGGCCGGCGATTGCACCCAGTCCGTCTATCTCCAAAGAACTAATCCGCGTAGCGTTACTTCGCGTAGACAATAAAAAAGGGGAAGAAAAACCAGCAAAAAGTCAGGAACAAAATTTTATTTGAATCATCTCCATCGCAGGGAGATCAGCCAACGTGCATAGATGTGAGGTTCGTTTCAGGTGGGAATAAAAAAAATTAAGAGCAAAAAGTAGATATAGGATATACGAGTCAATTTATATATAAGAGATGTTCGTTATAATCTAATGATTCGCTATGTGGCGTGGAGCGGCAGCCTAATGATTATATATTTAATTTAATAAAAAAAGTTCTTGTTAATCAACCTACCTAAAAAGTGTTGACGGTAATTGGCATTCTCTTGGTAAATGGATTATAATTTTATAAGATATAGTCATGAAGTATAGGGGTAGCTGTTCTGCCACCCAGCCATACAAATCTGTCGAGCTCCAAGGAACACCTTTTACGAAGGAGAAAGAGAGACAGAGTGATAAAATGAGGGAGAGAAGGAAACGCAGATGGAGCAGCTGTAGGAAAGGGTCCCCGTGGTGCGATATCTCCAGGAACCCGGAAGCCCGTCTTTCCACGTCTACGGGTAGAACTACGATCTCCCTCGAGTCCTGGGACACCCTGTTATCGGTCCGACTAACAGTTGGATCGACGGGATAGCTTCTTAGAGACCGATGAAAAAGTACGTCCCTTGTGGCAGGATCAATGTTAGATCGTTTTCGAAAAATCTCAAGAAGGTGGCTTACGTGAAAACTTTTTGAAAATTTTTTCATAGTTTTTTTAACGCCTTACAACAAATTATGACAGCGCACTTTCCTTACTCTTATAACTAAGAACTGAAGCAAAAGCTGTAACACGTGTAGAAGCAATGATCTTTGAAAATTTTAACCTCAAAGTCATAATAAACGTTATATTCCTTTGGGATAAATGTTCGAAGACTTTAAGCTATGTATACCAGTAATATTCTAAGGTATACCTATATATATATATATATATATATATATACACAGACATATGTGCTGCAGGAACGTACATCCGCTTCCTGTGTGCAGGATGCTCCAGACTCACGAGAGGTTTAGAGAACGACTGGAAAGGCGGTTTGGGTTCCGGGGTGGTTTGGAAGCCTCATATCTTAACTCGGAAAATTATGTTCCTAGAGTAGTATGGAAACATCCCTTGGGTGTGCGTATTTCTAACCCCCCCGCCACCCCTCCCTACGCCCTTTACCCTTTACGGTATAGAATATGCCCATTAGGTCACCTCCACGCAGATATCACGTACCTATTACAGTATCACTGATTTCATTCAGTGTCGAATCAAATGTCCTTCATGGATCATTGGAACACCCTATATTACTTGTCTGTGAATATATTGTTATCGATTTCCTTTGAGTCGGCAAAATATCTATCTCAGAGTTCTTATATACATGTATATGTGTATACACGAAGGCTATTGAAAAATATAAGAAAAACCGTGAAGGAGTTACATCTTCTTGACGCGAAGGGGTTACTTCCTTCTTATCAGTGCAAATATTTGTTATACCTTTTACTCCTTACGATATCTCTTTTATGGATGTTTTCGCTTAATTAGACGTAAGAAGGATCGCGTTTCCATTGTTATTAGAAACGCAGTATAGGAGCATTTATATAGTTTTCTGAAGTACCTGCTATTCTTATCTGTATCTATAGTATGAAAAATATTTCTTTCACGCGAGATCCCGACTTTACAAGAATAACTTTTAAGTATTAATGACGTACTTAAATGTAAATGCATATACTAGATACTTATCCGTAATAACGCATCCTATTCAGGTGAGCTATATATTTCACAAGAGTCTCTTTTATCTATAATACTATTTCTTCGTTCCACCATATCCGTCGAACATCGAACATTTATCTCCGCTAATACCTACAGCCCTTGGTGCATTTCGAAAGCCTTACTATCTCTCTTAAGCTTCTTCAACAAAAGAGATGAGATATGAGAACCGCGAAGATACCTGATTCCGCCTTCCAGTAATGAGGAGAAAACCATTTTATCTACAATTCTATAATCCGAGCTCTCGGGAATTGTGAGGTATAATAGGAAACGGAATAGGAGGAGGCAAAGAGTAAAAAAAAAAAGAAAAGGATGGGAACCTCTTTCTGCCCATATGAAAGACAGCAATGGGAAACGGTACAGCGGGAAGATACGAAGTCGGCCAGGTTGAAAAGTATTCGAGAGCAAAGGAAATACGAAGACTTATCCATCCTAGAAAAAATCGTATTGTTCCTGAATTTTGGACTGAACCGTCCACTGATTTGATTCGCTCCATTATACTTGTATAATTGTAAGTCTTCGTTTTATTGTATTCAAATTGAAATTTCACTTGATTAAACACTGAAATACGATTTTCAAAATATCGTGACGGTCTTGAATGGCAGTCGCTATTATTCTGATTTGACACCCGCGACAAACTTAATTGATGAAATTAAATGACTCTACCCTTACTTCTTATTATATCTACATAACTGTCCCTGCCCGAGAAGCCGAACGAAATAATTGCACAATTTCAATTTCCACGTGTTCGGCCAAACTAATTAACTAATTAAGATCTGCTCACTGAAGTAGCTCGTTCTGCTAATGGGATATTTCAGGAGACTATTCCTCTAGGATGAAATCGGTGAGATTTTCTTAATTGAAAAGTGTATTTCATCACTCGACTTTCGTGTAATCGTCTTGTCTTTCCTACGGGATTTACAAATTTGATACTATAAAATTTATGGAATTAAATTCTGCTCGTGGAAAGATACAGTATTTTAGAATCAGTCTATATTATATTTCAATGTACGTTAAAAAAGTTTATGCGCGAGACGTTCAACCATTGAATTTCGGGACTGCTTCGATTCGTTCTTCCCTTCCTGTCCTCGCGAACTTGCGTATCTCTGGAAGCCATTTTGCAGGCGTCATAAAAAAAAACGGCGGATCTTCCCACATACACATGAAATCTCAGACCTTTGGTAAGTTGAATATCTTATTAAATTTCCGAGGTATGTAATTTTATACTTATTGGTTTAAAAAATTAAGTCAAGCTAAAGGACGGTGTACCGTGCACGTTTACCGTTGCAGGCATTGTTATGGTGTTTAAGGTAAATGAATTTTTAAATCTAAAAGGGCTAAGTGCTCGCGATAGATAATTACACTTATTTCTTTCACAAACGACTTGACGTTATTATTTAAAAAAAAAGGTTTTCAAAGAACACTTGATTGCATGGGCGAAATGTCCATAATATGATGAAAGCACACGTTAAATTCGAATGAAGAGGATGAAAATGGGTAAAAATAGACAAAGACTCTTTGGTACTATTAAATAAGCCAAACGCAAAAAAGCAATTTCATAAAGCTCGCGTGTGTGTTTGTGACAATTCGTGGAAGACACCAAGCGGCAACAATCCTATAAACTCCGTTCAACACGGGAACCATTCTACTCCATTGTGTTCAAACAGCCCATTTCGCCTTGGTAATGGGTTTGTCTTATTTTCGGTGAAAGTGGAAAACCTATTTTGCTCTGGAATTGAAACTCCTTAAAAGTAAAGCTGACGATATACGTAAAGAGTACGTTTAATTGCAGTAGTAAAATACGCCTTTCTAAACTACATTCGGTTCTCTGGTTCACGTCAGCGCCTAATTTGAACACTAAAAACTCGATGCACGCTGATATCGACGAGAACAAATCGGCCTGTAAAGTGACAAGAGTCAAGTATAAATTCCAAAATTATTTCTAATTGCCGAACAATATTTTACAGCGTCAACGGCTCTGTTGAAGATCCAATTAAGTCATTTACATTGAAATAATCCATTATTCTTTTGTACACCCAATATATGTTTAAGTATCTCCGTAGTAGGTGGTGCGGCATAAATTTGTAAGAATTCCTGAAACTGACAAAAGTTACTGGCTGTATTGTTTTAAGAAAGGACAAGTAAGGTTTCATAATCGCTTTAACCGGGAAACGCATACCGACAATACGGTGAGCCTGAATCTGGGAAACTTTAAGAAAAGTCAAGCACTTCGTAAATGGGTATAGTGCAAGTTCTTCGGAGACTTTGCACTTTCTTAAGCAAATACCATAATAACTCTCGTCACAATAGACTAAGAACATTATGATATTAGTAGTCGAGAACCCAGGGGCGCTGCTTGAGGGGGGGCGAGTCGTCAGAAAACTCATTAAAGACGTTATTATATTAGACTGGGTAGAGGTTCTTGAACGGGATAGTCAGGTGTTACAGACGCTCCGAGTTACGTGTACAACCCTTATCATAATTACTAACTCAGCGTATCTAATTTTATCGATGAAATTGTTCAAGTTTTAGAATATCGATACACAATATTTTAACTTTAGAATAATTCACACGTTAAATATCATCTTGACCAGTTGATTGACACATGAGTAACAGCGCGTCAATTTAGGCCAGGACACACTGGACAAGCTATTACTCACTTGTCAATCAAATAGTAATTAATACATTACCATACGATTTCAATATTTACTCAAATTTGATTTTTAATTAATTTAACTCTTTCTTTAAACCGCGTATAAAAATTGAAACCGTTCACAATAGTATTAGCTGTTTTTAACTATTCTTACAAAAGTTTGTGCTGTAGGCCCGATTAAGGTTTCGGTAAATTACAATATAATACCGTGTAAAAGAAGAAATAAATTTGATAAGCATGAACTGGTAAAATAGCTTATATCGTGCCTGATTTGCAAATTGAAAAGTTGTTATCATCTAACTAGCCAATGCGTATGGGCTCGTCGAGTATCATTAAAGGATAATTGTATCAAGTATGTTCACCACTTGTGTTGTAATATATGTAGGTACAAAGCGTAATTAAGCTTTATACCGTGGCTTTGGGAACTCCCTTTCTATTCCGTAGGCGATAAAGTTGTTAACGCGAACCATCCCTTGTGGGTAAAGTTGCTATGCACTACCTACAGAAAGGGTTCGCCGCACCCAACGGGAAAAAAATGCCAATGAACTCATTTAGTTTCATCCCTTATCGGAGAATCCAGTTAGTAGATTCAAGTTGAGTAATTCGTCAAGCAAGGATATATCGATGAACTCGCATATGAGTTATGCATTAGGAAGTTGGTTCACGAGTTGGAAAACGTATTGCAAAACTTTGATTGGATATAGATATTTCATTTAGATATTGACCTACGAGGTAGTACCAACATTGTAATTCGACGAGGTCAAGCAAGTGACCAATTCATAAATAGATTAATACCACTATGGAATACAGTTCTATGAATCACACGAAAACACGAGTAATAAATTTTCTTATTTACAAAAATTCCATCTATTCGGCGTTATTTGAATGACGCGCGTATAACTTTATATCGTATTGCTGCAAATCGATATTTTCAAATTGAGTAAAACTAAAGTCACCACAAGACAATTACGTGCAACTGAAACGTCGGGTACTCCTATAAAATGAATTTCTACCAGATGTCATTTTTCGAATAAAAAATATTGGACGTATTGAGACGTTACTGGTTCGTTTATCGGAGCATGAATTTTCCTACAAATTTCAATCTCACTGGTTCAACGATCTGTCCAGAATTTCTTTGCATCTCTGAATAAGCAGGAGTACACGAGTTTCACGTAGTCGTATTTAAGAAAAATTGACTTTTATAAAACTAATATCCATAGCTATTAAGATAATAGTTTATATCGAGGGGAATATGAAATCCAAAAGAGCCAAGATTCACAATATGCCTGGAAAATAGTAGAGCCTATTCAGACGAAACGGATGGTTTCCTTCGCAGTCTTACGCGGGCTGCGTCGTTATAGCTTATCCTCAGGGAACTCTTTCGTCCCAGGTCGTTCGTTAGCAGTGACTCGTTGTCTCGGCCGTCCTCAATTAATTCGTGTACACTTGGACTTTAAACGAATCCCGTTCCAGGTTCTCTGTCTTCTTGCCACCACTCCACCCTTTCCCGCTGCGTCGCTGCTAATTTTGTAACTTATTCTTTCTGTTAAGATTACCAGAAACATAATACAGCCTAGCTACTTATTTGCCGACCCCCTGAAAAGGCGAGTACGCCCAAAATACATAATGTGAAATATAAATTGGATCGTTAGGCGTAACGAAGGATTTAATATTATGCTTAAGACCTTAGACATAAGACACGAATGCTTCTGAAAATTGATATTCCTGGTGTTGAAATAAAATTCAACAGATCAACTGAATCCAAGTATCAGGTAATTTTATACAAATTCGTTCAATTAGTGCACCTCGTATATTCAGATCTATTGAATAATTACTGTGGGGATTGTAAAAAATTAATAACATTTCGCATCGCTGTATTATATTTTATATTCGATCATAAAGGTGTATTATGAATAATTTTTTTAAGTTAACGAAATTTTTCCCATTCCGGAATTTTCTCTATTCATTACTTTATCTTGTATCCTGTAAGCATACGGTGCGCTAAAATTGATTAGAAACTCTGTCGACGACAATTCAATCTATCACTGACATGCACAACGAATCCCGCAGGCTTTCCTCTATTCTGATATTCGATCACAAATTTTTAAATCACGTCTACTCGCAATACAATATCTATAATAATATAATACAATGATTTGTAGTATCTATTATTGAATTATAATTTAAAATAAATTTGTCCTATATCCTAATAAGACGATATAAATTAATTAATACTCGTACTCATGTAAGAAAGTAAATAAATAATCATATAAAATATTGGATATACAGGGTGGCTATAAAGCAACTTCTCTATTCCAGTATACTTGAATATTAAACATAAAGTTTTTTGTTTTCATTGCCACCCTCTATATTTCTATGAAATACTTATATTCTTCATAAAATATCCTAGTGCATTTTCATCGGACTGATAACGCGATAACCGTACTGCGATTATCATATTGACAATAATCAAATGAAGTAGCTCGAGTTTATGGAAACATATAGATTTCATATTTTTATTTAATATTTTTAAACTATATACTCCGCTCCGTGTGTTACATTCTCCTAAATGAATTACAAATTCATTAAATCCAAAGCACCACCAATGTTTGCATCCTTGTATGTAACAATAATGGGCGAACTTGGTTTCGCCTGGTGTGGAAACGTGTTACCAAGAGCTTAATTGAAACTTCGACGACTGCAATGCTGGCTTTAATGATAATATTCCTCCTTCCAATAAGATGGTCGCGCAGTCCAGAATATGATTTAAGCACGTACTAAATTCGCAAAATCGGAGCCCACGACGTCGTCGATATCGACCACGAACGCGTTACGTTATCAAACAAAAAGGATAAATTCAAGTAAAACAAGTGTTCAAGAGGCAGACGTTGTCTTTCGAAAAATATAAATCATTCATTACTTCAATAGCAATTAACGATTATGCATCTATGACAACAAAGCATTATTCAAAAAGCTCCTTCATGATATTTATATGTACATGTGTATGTAACCAAAAAAGATACTCTGTAACTGTACTGTAAAATTTATTGAAATTCGGCAAAATTGGCACACGTCTTTTCGGAGATATAATTTCAATTTACACGTAAACTTATCAGATACGTTGGATTCCTCCCTTGGCACTGTGCGATAACGTATTTCGATTATCTATCTAGGACTACAAACTAAAGTAGTGCGAAAGGTTCCACATTCGTATCACATACCTTTATATGTATATACTACATAACGCTGCCAAAATGTGGAAGCATTTCCAAAGCAAGCGTTTGTTATCACGTGAATACACAGTCGTTAACTTTGGTTAAAGTTTAATTAACGCTTGCGTAATCCAAGCATACGAATTTACTGTCATATCAGTAGTTACGTGGTGGACTCCTCTAGCTCAATAGATACACGAAAACAAGATTTACCATATACAAATATATTTTCATGACAAAATAAATTTAACGAAGAACCGAAGACTTTTGTTCTTCTGTAACGTGAACTACATACGAATGAGTTTTACAGATTGACTAGCTTTGACTGATTAACAGCTTATAAAATAGCCTTGCCAACTATCAGAGTGTAAAATGCGAATTTAATTTTTCAGATAAGCTCTTCAAATCTGATTTCGGTGCTAAAAAAAAGCTAAGAGCTAAAAATTCCATAACACTTGCTAAATTTCATAATTAATCCTAGCCCCTTTTTTTCCTTCTCCTCGTTCACAGCTTAGTACCTGACAAAGCCGTCGGTTAATCAAAGCTGTATCATTACCAGAAGTTCCAACGATTAAGCAATGTTCTATGAATAAAAAATGCAGAAAAATTAAAAACAAAATTATTTTATTCGACCAAACTTCAAACAAATTTGTGTTTCTTATATCGAACCTCTCATAAGCTTTTAAATATTTATCCCCTTTGTATAAATAACATTGGTATCTATTGATATTATTTTATCGTTCTGCAAATGAATCTTATGCATGACTCGCGATTAAAGAATTCACTAAAAACATCTCATTTCCGGTACAGAATTATTCTAATCGAGCATGCATAAATATCAAGAAAGAATATGAGATTCGTCCAAGTCCCCCATGTCGCGTGTCTTATAATAATTTACAAGAACGCAACATAACATAGCGAGCATGTCTTACATACTGTCCTCAAGATAGGCCAAAGTCACGGTTATAACTCGGCCGCCTCCGCCTCTGTCCGAATGGCAAAAAATCACATGGCATGCGTACTATACGTACAGATCTAAATATATACACTACATGTATATATAAACTCTTTGTACGTAGCAGCGCCCACGGGACTCATCCTCCGCATGGGACCCTTGAACAATAAGCCACTATGCACACTTACCTATGCATGCATACCGCATGGCCCGGATAATCACATATGGTTATGAGAACAAGTTATGTTAATGCTCGTAAAACGGACTAGGCACCACTGTAGAACGATCAGAAACCATCCCGGCAAAGGACTCTTTGGTTTATGTTAGGCCGCACGCATTTAAATACCTATACCATTTACACACGGTCAACATCAAATGTACTCTGCTCGGTATGTATATATATACATATAACTATGTGATATACTTTACTCAACAGAATAGTGAGGTCCGATAGGAATTTTCCGAAAATTTCTAAGCGTTTGATACTTTGCCTATTTCTAGCGAAATCCATTTTTGAATCGATATCCATCAACAAACTCTTACGATCCAACTCTTACGAACCTTTACAGGTCGCAGGACATGCATTTGTTCAAGTCGAAAGTCATTAACGATCCAAGTGAAAATCTAGCCTCTGTAAGGCATAGTTGGCTGGTTAAAGGAAACTACTGGCTACGCTATCAGAAATCGGACCCTTTAAATCGTAGAGGGGTACAAAAGGGCCGACATAAATGCACAATAAAGCACAGCATCAGATAGAGTTTCACTGTGAATCATCGTAACGCGTATCTAACTGGTACTTCTCGTCCATGTGTGTATATGGATAACGTGTATGCTATGTACGTATAAGACGTAGAGATATACTATACGTATCATTCACGAGTGAGAATACCCGCGTATTGTATATCTGCGAACGAGATACATTCGCCATTTCAGGTCTTCCCAAGGAGAATTATACCGCGTATACGACTGCAGGCTTTATCTTATGGGCGCGAATATATCGTGCGAAATATATACTTTATACTGGGACAGAATATAATTAATGGCTGAGGGTTAAGTCTTTTAGAGAACGACGCGCAAACTGTGCAGACATTACGATCTCGCTGTATATAGAGATTACGATAAGAGTGAGCGGGTACTTTGGAAATGATTTCGATGGGAATTCTGGAAAATTCGAGAAACTTTATTTTCGGTACGACGTAAGGATATTTTACATGTACTTTCGTAAATGCAATTACCAATATTCCTGGGGAGTACAGGGAGACGGAATTATTTGAAAAGTGTTTCTATTATCTTCGCTGATGCTGTGGGAATATATATTGCTAGTCTGCCTTTATCTACGCATTGTTCGTAGATAGGCTACTAAGATATAGTATATTTATGCCATCTAGATCCAGAGTACGTGAGCACCTAGTACCTGCTACATATCTGCCAACCTTGTAACACGTACCTACCCAAACAATTTATGGTAACCGATCTTAATTCGATACACGGAGAACCGTGCCTTTTTGCTACGTCAAGCAATTTATTTAATTGAACTTTCCATCCCGACCAATGGCGGATCTTCGCGATCGAAACGAATCGAATAAAAATTCGTTCCTTTGAGTGCTGCGGGAGTAAAGTAAAACTGTAGATATTGCAAACTTGTTTGGAGTCTCTGTAAACTTTTGCATATCTATTGAGAAAATATATTTCTTCAATTTGAAAGACCGCCATGCAAACTTCTCTTCGATTACCATGCAAAGTCCGATGGTTTACGACTACTCTGTGAAAAGGTTTCGAATGGCTTTACGAATCGATTTGTAAAATTCATTCGAATTGCGAAAAACAAAAAGTCAAGCGTAAAGATTCTTTGTACGAAATTACAGCGATTTTTAATCATTCATTAGATTATTTGATTACGTTATATGTAGTCAGAGGTCTATGGTACGCGATGCATATTGGCATTATCCATCAGCGATGATGCTGGTCGCGAATTAGGTATCGGAAAATAGCGTGAGGTAATGTAATTAAAAAGCAATCCTTCAAAGTTTCCAACAAAGCCCGCGATATATTCACGAATGTTTACCTGCGTGTCCGCTTGTGCTTTCAGACATGCACATAAGCCCGCAGATACTAAACGCTTTCGCGTGTACGTATCAATCATCCTTGCCGAATATCGTATATGGAAAATAGTACACAACGCGAGAAGAAATTTATGATTTAATTTTTCGAAGCCTGAAACGGATATAAACTTCGTTTGGTTCCTGGATGAAAGAATCGCGATAATCCCGTTACAATGGCAACGCAAATAATTTCTTGACAATCTACACTGCCCGCCATTGATCATTCCACTGGCAAAGATATAATTTTGAAATTTTGAGTATACAGTATTTTCATTGGAAGGTAATCGAAATATAGTATTACATATTATATATTTGGACTTATAAAGGTAAGAAAATAAATATTTGAGCTTGATACGTAATTATAGCTTGATATAAAATAGCCGAATCAATGTACAGGTACCACAAAGCTCATCAGCCGGAATGCGTGAAATAGACTGTTATAAAGGTTCGATTTAATTTTTTATTTTTCACTTACTGCTAGGTCAATCCTAATCACTTCCGGGATGCATGGGAATTCACAGAGTCGAATGGGATCTGCAATCGGTAATTTATAAATAAGAAATTTTCGATTTGTAACCCTCTGATAGTTACTAAAGAATATATATGTATACATATGTGTAATATGATAATCAAAAAAATCTTAAATAAGTATTACTCTAACGACCGCTACATTAATGCCTACCGTATACACGATCGAATGCCGAACATTCGCGAGAATTCTCGAAAGCAGCGTTCGTCGGTCAGTACATACACAGAAGGCGAAGGGGTTACTGCCTGGTATACAGGGAATGTACCGGCTCAGTGCTTTCATTCTTCCCAGATCCGCTCTCCAGGTCATGTGCGACCTTTCCTTACCTGCGCGACCTCTTTCTCGCTCTCTCTTTCTCGTGTTACCTATTTTCCCCATGTCTTCCGCTGTGCTATAGTTTCTTCGTGATATCACTTTGGTATCACTGTCAGGTTTGAGCGGTGACGTGTCGTGGGTTGGCGTCGGCATCCCTTACTGCGCTCTCTAGGGGAGCAGTCACGTCCGTCTGCGTTCGCTAGTGCTACTCCATTTGTCGTATCGGGTGCACCTAAAGTCACCTGGTAATTTCTAATCATCACTGCTGGAAACACTTTGCGCGCTGATCGACGGATAACGGGGTTTGCTGCTGGTTCTTTACGTTTAACCTGCCCCGAGTTTCGGCAAGTAAAAGCGTAATTATAGCGTTATTTTTCATCTCTTGAGGATCTTCCGCCATCGGTCGGTCGTTGCTCCGGCATGATTCGTTGCGGTCGACTTGGTTAGAGGTGATTTTTAGCCTGGCTCCCGTTTCCGATTTTCCGCGTCCGCTACCGTAGCATCCGATAGTGCTTAATCCAGGCGTTTACACATATGTCTTCTTGTAGCTTGCTACAAACCTTATCTGTGTATCGTTATATCTGTATCGTCTTCTGTGTCTGCGGCTATTGGGCTTACCCCAACAACGGTCCGCAGCTGAATCACGGTAGGAGAGTAAGCTCCTTTATAGGGAGACGGTGCCTCACGGAAATGGGCAAGGAAGGGTTCGTTTCATAAGATTTTAATTTTTTTTCGTTACCTTTTCTCTTCGTACTTCTTTCTGTTTCCATCCTTTTTCCTTTCCTGCATCTTTCTTCGAACATCTCTTCAACGCAACTTGCTGTGCAGTTGCTCTTCGTTACGCACAAAATACGCGTGCTGGTCCACTTGAGTAAAATAGAGAGCTTAATACTTGAATGGCTATGACTTTTAGGAGAAGAAAATAAGTAAAAAAGTCTATCGAATGTTTTTCTTCGATTCTAATTCACACGCATCCCGGAAGTGGATATGATTGAGCTAAAAGTACGCGAACAAAAAAAAATATTAAATCGAATTTTTTATAATTGTCTATTTTCATCTTGCATTCATTCTTAATCATCCTATACGGAACTTTGATGAATCGAAGAGACTCATAGGTAAAAATTGATGTATCTCACAGCGAGAAATGGATCGTTGTTAAAAGTCTAACGGAATTGGTATTTTGGTATGAAAGGTAAAATGAACCATATAGGCAGCAGCATCCCTTTTGAGCAATGGGTTCCAAAGGTTCGTGACACGCCAAAAAGTCGGATCTCTCCGGAAATGCGATATCACTAACCGAGGAATCGGCTTTTCGTTGGCGAAGGGTATAAAGCGCCATTCCAATAGGTATAGGATTGGCTCGGATTACACTCATAGGATGGACCATCTACATCTCGATCTAAGCTTCGTGTACACCTTGAAAAGCCCACGCTCCTTTCAATGTAGTTCTGTAAATGGAAATGGATGGAGATTGAGTTCCTCGGAGGAGTTGAGGGAGGACCAAGAGAAAGAGGAAAAGCATTGGGAGAGAAAGGGGCTAGACTGTTAGATCGTATAGTAGTCGTACGTTCAGTGAACGCGCAGTCCCCGTAGTGCCCTCCAATTTACTCCTATTCAAGATTAGAATGCGTTGGAACCAGGCGCAAACCAGACAGAGAAAAATAAAGAGCAGACCAACCAGAGAGAGGATTCGTTACTTACATAAGACATGTGTATGGTCACACATATATATATGTCTAATATATATAGCGAGGACCACGAACGAAAAGGTGCATTCACAATGGCAAACAAATATATTTTTTTAAATATTTTTCGAGCCGTGTAATATTACCATTTTAATCAAGCGAAAAACTATGTACCACAACAGCAGGCAACGTGCGTAACGACAGAAAAATTTCCAAAATTCAGTGTGAGTGTCCCTTTACAGTCCTCGAACGCAGTGTCGCGTATAAATAATTGACAGTGGACCCGATATCTTCCGACGATCTCGATAAGTATCAATACGTACTCAAAATCGTTCCTGTAACTATCCTGGGATATGGATATGCACCGTAACCTCTATGTCTAGTACATTAGACATAAAGTACAAGTACACCTAACCTCTTATGATCACTTAGTCACGCGACTACTCTAGATATCTGTCTCTATCGTGTAATACTGATAAAAGGCGAAAATTAACTTTGACACATAGGACACTCTCGAACGGCAGAGTACTTCGAAGTATATCTAATTACGGCAGGCCCTAATGTCAGCGTATTAGACATTCGCGATACAGAGCACTCACTTGAGTGCGCGAGGACGTCACGGAGACAGTTCAGTTAAGAACATTAATAGCAGAGGGCATGGGAAACGCGAGTCTCAATAGTACGTTCTATAGACTTGTAAAATATATGCTTCATAGCTATGCGCAAGAATAGCTCGTACGTGGTGCCACGAAGAGGTGGTATTACACCGATGAAGAATTAATGCACGAATATCCCGAGATTATGCACGGGAAGCGGTGCCGAGGAGTCGAGTGCACCGAAGAAAAGTGCATACCTCTGATTAAGGATGCAAGGACTGTCACGTGATCTCCATAACTAGTCGGTCGCGACGTCCTAAGTCACTGCCCTACCTTCCTCGCCACCCTTACCTTCCTACCTGCGAACTTCCCGGTGCTCATGTTCACTCACTTTGCCTTCCGGGCCTCAGTTTATAACACCCAGACTCATCTCTCGCTTTCAGAGTGACGAGGAGAGAGATACGAGGGTAGGGAAACAAGAGAGAGAGAGAGAGAGAGAGAGAGAGAGAGAGAGAGAGAGAGAGAGAGAGAGAGAGAGAGTTATACCCAGTAAAGGACGCTTCCACGGGAATGGAATTTTAATGCGTTCACTCCGCCGCCGGTCAGGTACTCGTGCTTCTACCGGAAGAACAAATTGCTAATACCTTGGGCCTTACTAGAATTCGTATGAGGATCCAGATGACTTTTGGCGAAGTATTCACTCAAATCGTATAATATATTTGGATGCTAATTGATCTGTCGAAAATTTAAGATCGGTCGTTCAATTCTTTAATTGTTCAATTGCGCGCGCATCTTTTAATTCGATTGTATGGCGAAACGAGGAGCGTCTTTATTCCCGTCTTCGAAATGCTTTTACCGGCTTGAAATTATCCTATGTTCACAGTATATACCTAGGACGCTTCCTTGAAATAGGTGGGTAATTAAATAAAGTAAACGGGTATAAACGGAGTGCCGAGTCCAGGAGCGGTGTCGACTGCGAGTACCTCCGACTTCTTATCGGAACAATGGGTATTGTCTTGTTAATGCTGCGTTAGGGCTGCCATACAATCTTCTAATTTGATACGAAAGCTAAAACCTGTCCTAGTTTCGAGAAGTGGACTGGAGACATTGTATTATATTAAGAAACGCTAATAATTCACGTAAACGGTGCTCGCTTGATAAAGGAAAAAAAATAATGAAACCACGTGGATCAACTTTTGGTACGTAAAGAGACCATAAAGTGGGTCCTTCGTAAACTTGCTCTGGGCGTACTATGGTTTTAACTATTAGCATGAGAGGGAACAAAGGTCTCTGAATGCAGTTCTAAGAAGTCTACAAACAACCCTGGTGTAGCGATAGTATGACTAATGTCACTGTGAGTATCAATCTCGTGTACCGGCGCAGGATATACACGGGACTGAGGAAAGTCATTATTCGAAACCAGTTCCAAATTCAGTGGACTCTTTTTGATAGGAATTTCCTCTTACGGGAACGAACTCTGTAGTCGCGTGCGAGGCGCCATCTGGTGGATCTTTTAATTCTATTGGCTGGTCGCCATGCTGCTACCTTACTCTGGCCATTTACCTAGTAACCTTTAATTTTACATGGCCTTTGGTTGGCGATTTAACTTACAATTCGGAGTGAGCCCTTAGAAAAGACGAAATAAGAATATGGTGGATGAAGGAAGGAACGAAAGAGTCGGAATGAGGGAAGAAGAAAAAGGCATGAAGAGGTAGTAAAGGTCGTGTGTGAAACAGAATTAAGAAAAAATTCAGTATAAAAAATATATGAAGCATAAATAGAGGAAAATGAACTCTGGCTATTTTCGTGAGTCTTAGCCTTTGCACGAGGGAGCTATGGATCTTTAGGGAATCAAGGAGTTTGATTGGAGATATGATGAAATAATCTCTGAGCTACAAGACGCATATTAGAAAGCCTTAAGAGGGGTTAATAAAGGAACTCAAAGAATATGGAAACCCAAGCTAAGCAATAAGAAAGTTACAAGAAATAAGAAAGATGCAAATTCGCCACAGGAAAGTCCATTGCCATTGTTCAACGGTAGCGTACCCTAAGGGGAATCTTGATTTCTCGTCGGGAGGTCCGAGGAGATCATGTTGTGGCCATAATTTCAACTCAGTCCACTGAACAAGCTCAGCGAATGAGATAGAAGGGTAACCTCCGTTCACAATGATCCACGTTACACTTTAACATGGCGATTACCCTCTTGTGAATTTTATATTTTCCAAAATATCTCAATGTATAAAGGTAAGTTAAAGTTAATCGAAAAAAACATTCGCGGTAGGTTATATTAGGTTGTTTAGTCATTTCTATGCTTATTTCAGATGGCTTGTCCATAAGAAAGCATACTACTTGCAGTAAATTCCAAAATACAATTTCGTAACTTTTATTTGGCTCCATAATAATTCTCAAAAAATTTGGTGCTTTGCTTCCGTTAGTACCTAGAAGTTATCTGTGGTTGGATTCAATCTCGTCGTTGCCAATAAAAAATAGAAGCATACGAAAAGGAAGGCAAACCATTGTCAGACTTCGATTGGATCTCATTTAATCATCTAGCACATTTAAATGTAACGAAAATCCATCTCGTTACATCATATGCATCCAACATTCCGTATCCAGGACGCCTGTTAATTTCGGGACACCCTGTATAACGTAAAATGACTTTTTTAATAAAGGTAAACGTTCATCCATTTCCAGACGCTCTTACGACAGAAATCGAAGCGATTCATAGATTATGAGATTCGAGCTCTGATAAGAAGTTGCGTGTCCGATTCGTTTCCACTCTCGCCAGATCATGTTCTCTTTGGACGACTGATTTAGAGAATACTTTAAGCAAATATATAGATGTACTATATACTATATATATATATATATAACGTTTAACTACGAAACTTTGATTAAATTTTCTCTTGGTAGCGGGGACTGTTCTTACTTGATTGTTTGAGATAACTTTATAGCTATACCCAGCACCCGAGGTCAAACGTCTTCAGTTCAGAAATGGCTTCCTCCTCGCCTCTCCGCAACCCCAAAATCTCACCGACCCTCTAATCCCTGTCCCTCCCTTTTCCATCGCCCCACACTCTACTTCTGTCCTTAGTTTTTATTCAAATCCAATAAGACAACCATCTGCTGCGTGGGGTTTGTTCACAATTAGCATAGCCTCTTTTGTAATTACACGAAATAAGGGCTTGAAGATTTGAAGAGGAAAAACTTGACCCTTTCTAATTTCAATCTTTAATGTTCCTTTTAATTTCTATTCATGGAATCGTATTTTTATTGTGAAAATGTTCAATCTACCGTTCATGAAAATTCAGGATACTAAGATACGATATCTAGCAAATATTCGTGCGGATTAAGTTTTCTTAATAAAGCTTGCTATCTTTCCTCGTTCTTCGTGCGCCACTGTACTCTTCGTGTACGTCGTGTCAAAATGAATTACGCGCCGGCAAAGAATGTACCGGCGGATTTAAGAGATTCGTCTGAATATATTTGGCGAACTCTTGTCTGGTTTACCATGCCGAAGGGAATAAGGCAGGTAAGTGAAGTGGTATATGCCAAGAGGTCGGGGACGTGAAACTTGATTAAATTTCTTCAGGTCATCAGTGCAGGTTAATCTAGCGAGTTATAACTTTTCCGAGATCGCACGTTATTTCATAGCTTTTATCTGCTTGCTGATTTATTAATTATACTTATTTAATATTGTGTACGCGACATAATTTACCGTATGGATTTTCGAAAGGTGGACGGATGCAATCGAGTTATATCTCTTCAACGTTATTTCCCATGAGAGAACAGCTCACGTAAAGACAATACTTCAGGCGAATCGGAACAACGAAGATGATTTTTATCTATATGACGAGTCTGATCCGTAAGGAAGTTATTAATAGATATAGCAAGCTGAAAGGTAAAAGGATTGAAGTAATTTAATAAAATCCGCTATTATGGATTAGCAATACTTTTTTTTTTCAAGGAAATTGAAAAATTACGTTATTCTATTAAAATAAAATATTACTGGATATCCAGCGTGCAAAAGTTGTTTCACGCGTCTTTCTTGATGTATGTTCAAGAAGACATATTTTTTTTAATAAACGTCAATTACAGAGCGACGGTAAATAATGTCCATTCCTACAAATAGCGTTATACCCTAGTAATATAAAGAAAATTATTTTCTTATCACATTGAACTGTGTCAACGTACTAAAGCGTTTTTCTGATATCGTAACAGAATAAAGGAATATTAATAAATAATAATTTTTAAAAATAATTAAGCTGCACAAGTGTTATACGTGTCAATACCTTTATTGTGTATCTTTTTCTTTTAATTTCTTACAATACTATGATTTTCAAATATACAGTCTTATGTCGGGATGTGATTCGCGCCGGTAACTACGTATGTACAGAGAACTCCCGAATTAAGCGCCCTTCAACAATTTTACATATCTGTTCGTTCAGCCGAGAGAACAGAATATATTCGTCTCGCGGAAAAATCCTCCAGATCCTTTCGTGATTTGTCAGATCTCAAATCCGTTAAAACTAGAGACACTCATTTTCAAGTTTTTTTTTTCCATCTTGTTATCTTCATAACAGTATCGAACGTCCTACAACCGCGTGTCACCACAGATTATGATAATTTCCAATGCCGTCACGGTGATGAAAATTAGTGATCGACACGGTAATTGTAAGTGTACGTATATTGTCAATAATATGGTCAGAAAATAGTTCAACAAAGTGAACCTAAAAGTCGTGAAAGTTTCTTTTTGCTTAATGCTTCGAATGGAGATCTTTGAAGCAGAGAAGGACGCATATATTTTAATTTAATACTGAAAGTGCATTGCCAAGAACATATAACAAGACTGCTGAGCCATAAGAAAAATAATCAATACATTAACATTGTAACTGAGATCAGCAAAGGAAATATATTGAACGAAATATCAGAGACACATTCCAGCAAGATGCAATTCATAATGATGATTGTTAGCTTCAAAAGTATATATCCTAATTATACTATCATCCGCTGAAGCACCTGTATAAATACTTTCTACGTTTAACGTCACCTAAAAATTGTGTCCTCTAAAAGAGATTTCTGTGGATCGGTCTAAAATCGCCGAGACTGATAAGAATTCTTCAGTGCGTTATCATTATTCACAGACAATAGTTTGCGCAGTTTCTAATTACTGACTCGAAGCTACAAATTGACGCCATTCAATTAAGGGACTGGATCACGTAATTTTGGCAATACGGAATCAACGACAATAGGCCTCTCCTCGAATATTATACACGGGTAGGTACATAGATCATTATTGATAAATTATTTATCTTTAAAGTAATGTTTCATTCCACAAGTTTCACTTTCATTGATAAACACTTATCGTCATTCATCCTATAGTCCAAAATAAAGTTATACATCGCCTTAAATATATTCTGTGCACTTTCAAGCCATCGAGCCACGATTGCATCCTGCGAGCAGGATCTGCATCGCACGAGCTTGTACATTTGAATTTCGCGCCACGCAGACACCGCGAGGATTCTCATTTATACATATCTAATTACATCATTAGAAACCATTACGACTGACCGACGAGCATGGCGCATTCGGTAACAATATAGTTTAGGCCCACTTTGTTTACCCCAATGAGAGTTTAAATGTTCCATTACAGTATACGTAAGATATTATAACGTGTACGAGTTTAATTTATTACGCGAGTATGTATGCATACAAGTACAAGTTATCCGTGTAACTTTAATTGGAAGGACGAGCGACGTTTATCTAAGTCGCTAGAAACGATATCAACGTAAAGTATCAACCGACGCTTCACCTAAGAGAGTTAAACGTTATTCGACCGACTCATCCATCTTATTGTTAAAGTGTGAAGGACGCTATGACCGCTTTAAAGAACCAACACCGGAACTGGTAGGTGAATAAAGGCCCAATTTGAGTCCCAGTTCCTTGGGTTTTCTAACAGTGTTTCTGCTGACAGGGAAAGGACTAAATTGCGTTTTCATGATGGGCGACGTGTCGTAGGCTTGTGTAGGTATTCTACTGACATGCCCTATATTACCGAGACTCAAGGATGACTTTCTACTACTACTTGATTCCTCTGACGGTAGATCGGTAAATTTTGAGAGACTCAACTTGTCCGGAAATTCTGGATGCGAAACTGGACGTTTCGTCACGTCCTCGAGACTGGGCGACAGCGTCGAAATACGCGGATCCATAGGCAACGTTAATTTTCTATCGGCAAACTGATGATTCGGCGACAAAGAATGGGACTCCCGTCTTCGTAAGTTAAAATTTCCATAATCCGTGGTGCGTTCCGTCAGTGGAAACACGTAAGACTGTCTCTCGAATTCCGGTGTCTTCGCGTAGAAAAGTTCTTTCGAACTAATCGTCTCGTGGCTCCTGGGAATCGAATCTAATTTATCATAAATATATTTCTCGTACTCCATTTTCATGGGAATGCCTGAATCTACAGGTAACTCCTCCTTAGGAATATAACTCGTTGGTGTGACTGGTTTATTCTCATAATAGGAAGCTCCCTTATCAAGCTCCACCAAATCTGTCTGATAAGGCCTTAAGGTCAGGTCATCCTCGTGGATCTGTTGGCTCGGTTCGTCGTCATAACGAACGCGAAATTCTAGCGTTTCCTTCGACAGAATCGACCTCGATGACGGTAGATCATAATTTCGCGAGGAAGAAATCAATTTTTCATCGGCAATTTCAAATGCTGATTTTTCATAGGAACGTACGGAGTATGGATTGCTTGGTGTTTTTCTAGGTGATATTCTGGACTTGAAATCGTAGGGTTTGTAACTGTCGTAAGGACTCTTCAACGGCGACGAATCGAATGGTTTTTCAGATCTGACCGAATAATCCAAAGCCGACGATTTAACATCAGCATACGGAGGACAATCGGTTGAAAACGGTGGCGACAATGCATTTGGAGAAATTACGGTAGATGCGGTCGGTACAATTTGAGCGGATGATATTTTATCAAGTTTTTCCAACTCTTGGTAAATGTCGATATCGCTTTTTGATGGAATATCGCGTAAGTTATATTTCGTTGGTGTGTACGGTAACACATTTTCTGCGTACTGATAAAATTTATCCGCTTTAACGTTAATCTCTTGTACCGATCCCAATTCGCTCTTCGTCTCTATTGAATCGTTGGACGACTTGTGAGAAAAGACATTGGTCGATATGCTGGAAAGATCTAACCCTTCTACTTCACTTGCATTCTGGCTGGTCGAGCCTTTTTCGCGACAGCTAATAGTCGCCGGCGAACACTCTTCGTAATTCGCGAGTAATTTCGACAGTTCTTCGTTTATCTGACGATCGATCAGAGCCTCCCTGGTGTCTAAATAGTCTCGAGAAAGTATCTCGTCTGCGACCAGATTATCAATTTCTTCGGTATCATCTATGAGAGACAGTTTCGATAATTCGTCGTTGATCTTCGCATCGAATTCCGAACCGCTTGTCACTGTCGATTGATCGAAGTCCTTGAAATTTATTCGCGCCAATTCTTCATTTATCTCGTGCTCGTTGAGCCCGATCTTCTCGAGGATCGGACTGAATATCTTCGATATTTCTTCATTTATCGGACTGATCGTTATCTCCTTGGATATCTCCTCGAGATCCGGTAAACGCTTTTTCGCCTGACAGGTGAGAATTTTGTGAAGGATCGCCGAGTTCTCTTGTATTATCTTTAAGGCTCTGTCGCTGCTCCTTCGACCGTTGTCGCTCTTCTTGCGAGGCTTCACTTTCGTCCACACACCCAGCTTTGATTCACGATCGTCGTCAATCTCATTGGCATCTTTGCTCCTCGTCAAACTCTGCAAAATACTGTCGCTGCTCTCATCTATATGGATCTTCGGCTGTACCACGTATGACTTTCTTGCGTCGTCTATAATATTTACACTGAGGTCAGCCAGTCGGCCCTTTGAAAATCCGCTAGCGGAATCACTAAAGGTATCCTGACGTCTCGCTTCCAAACTCTTCAGGTCCTCCATAATGTAACTAGTTTTCTTGGTCAACAAGCCCGTCTCGCCCGTCCCATCTGCTGAATTCTTCGCCTCCAGGTGTCGCAGGTCCTCGAGGATATCGCTGCAACGTTTCTTGGCGACGCTGGTATCGAATTCATTTGCCGATGCGGACAATCTTAGATCTGCAAACCTCTTGTCTAAGCTACTGCTGCTACGTTCAAACGATTTCAAATATTCCTTCCCGCCATAGCTGTACTCTCTGTCGGACCTGCTGCCCTCGGGGAAGCTTCTTCCTCTTCCTTTGTCGCCAAAAAGACTGCGGATATTCGACGTATCTCGCGGTAACGGTGACACTGTATCCTTGTCTGGAAATCTATCGAAAAGCTCGGACTCTTCGTCACTGAACTTTCTTCTCTTGCGATTATAATTCTCGCTGTGCTCTTGATCAAAGGTAGTATCGACATTCTCGTCGCATTTCAATTTCAGTCTAGACGACAATAACACCGAGTCGAAATCCTCTTTGCACATCGAACCCTCGCCAGTCCTGAGGTAGTCGTCATTCTCCTTGAAAAGCCTCTCAGCATCCCCACCAGCCATGGAAGCTTCGATGCCCTTTTCTCCTGATCTGTGCTTTGACATTTTCACAGAATCCTTTGAGCCCGTGGATTTCTGCTCTGGTGAAGTTTCTGTGCTGTCTGTACTGCTCTTCTGCTTAGAGACGCTGTAAGGAGAAGGAGTCTTCTGATTGGGATGAGCAATCGGATAGAATGGTGAAGTCGCCGAGCACAAATCAATAGAGGAGTCTGATAAGTTATCCTGAGCGCCCTTGTAGCTCGTCGTGTATTTTATGGAATTGGCGCTTATCGGCGATTGGAGTTCCGAACTGAATGACCTTTCCGAGGACTTTTTTCTTTCAGGACTGCACGAGTCACTCGAGCTGCTCGCAATAAACTTGGAACTCATCTCTGATTTGTTCTTCAACGAGTCGCTGCTCATCGGTGTTGATGGACTTGACTTTTCAAGGGAACCCTTCTTTGGCTCCAATCGAACACGAATACTTGTATCGTCAGACTCAATTGAATGGTGAGTCAATGTCTTCGACTCGGAACTCACCGAAGAGCAGCCAGACTTCTCGACACGAAATTCACGAGACTCTGACTTATGTGGCGTTCTGGGACTTGCCGCGAGACTCGAGGATTTCGAATCAGGACCCATAGTCTCCCTTGAACTGTAGGATTTACTACTTTCTGGTGTCTTAGGACTACGTTTACTATCGTAATACGGCTTTCCAGATGTACTGTCTTTTCTAGTGTCAAAAGTGCTATTGCCCTCCAGCGCATCGGTTGATAATTCTTCTCTAATGTCAGTTAAAACGAAATCATCTGCAGGCTCTACAACTTCCGTTAATTTATTAAACTTTTGATCTACGGTTATCGGAGAAATTGGAAGATGTCCGACGACGTATGATTTGGTGGAATAAAGCGGCAATTTTATGGCTACGGAGTCGAGTTTATCCATTACGGAGGAATCGACGGTGCTCGAATCCTTTGATTCGATTGAGCTACTATTGTAATCTAGCAAGCTGTCAAAACGTTGGACTTGTAAATTTGATACTACCTTCTTATCAAAATCCGAATTAGCCGAGGGGTTAGCAGTTTCAACAAAATTTTCAGAGCTCTCATCATATTCGATATTTCTCGCGCAATCGAATCGATCAGAATTTCGATCGTTAAAGGAACCAACGTCACCCGTGAGAGAGTCTTTATCCCTGATATCAGAAACTACACTTTCTTCTTCAACCGTAATAAATGCACCTGAGAGCGGAACTTTACTATCTTCTATCGTAGCTCCGACGTTAGATACATTCATACTATCGGTTACATTTAAAAACCCGTATTTATCCAGTATCCCTAACTTTTCATTTACAGCTCTGTTCTTGGTCTCGGACTCACTATCCCCGGCGGTGAAGAAGGTAATATTCATGGCGGCTTCTTTCGATTTTTCAAAATCACTCTTAAACTCTTCATCCATCCGAAAATCATGCACCGTTACATCGTTCTTAGATTTATCGTTGCAATGAGAGCTGCTGGCGTTAGCCTCGTTATCAACCGATAATTCTCGAATTCGATCGATAATCTCAGCAACAGAATTTCCTTTTAACTCTGACGAGTCGTCGGCATGACCTTCTGACCCAGGAAACTTCGTATCCTTTTCGACCTTTGATTCTTGAAAAATCTTTCCCGTACACTTATCCTCCGTAAGATATCGAGGAAGTGGATTCGTGGAACCTGGTGAATTTCCGGGACGAGGACTCTTCTCGTCATCCGTTGCCATAACGTAGCAATCAGATGTTGAAGTTGGCTCCTCGCTGTCAACATCACTCAGTCTATCAGGTTCATCACAGAGTTCCGTTGACGTACTGTCACTGTCACTATCAACGCTGCCACGCTTCGGGGATAACACGCTCAGGTGCATTTCCTCGGGGGATACCGCTAACGACGTAATAGCCTCGGCAGCATCTGCGAAATGAAAACAGATCGATAAATTCCAGGATATGGTTCGGCTGTGCCTGTCTGCCTCTCTGACTCACGAACTAGCTCATTGTTTAACTTGGACGGCATGCACCACTTAGAAAAAAAAAAAGAAATTCAACAACAAGGAAAACCACGGAGCTAATCTGATTGCGTGCATTTAATCACAATATTCGCGAAATACAAAGCACACGCGTTTTGACAGAAGCATCCCTACCAATCGCAATTGTGGACGAGGTGAACAGACACAAATGTTGACCCCCCCTGTGCCACACCTGCGTCAATATTTCTACCTGTTGGTACTAAACAGGTGGTCGAGTTAAGAGCGCAAAGATTTATCCATCGAGAAACTGAGCTGTGAGCATCGATGGAGCCAACCACGTGGATTCAATAGTGCCATTGCCAGCAGAAGGCAAGGTAACAACTTTATCAACGGGGCTATAGATTTTATGGGAATTCCTTGCTAGCTGAGAGCTACTGACGGTAAAGGACATTGCTGAAGTCTTCATGAAATCAGCTTACGGAGTGTACCTTATAAATGATATTTTCTAAGTGTCTATAGAGAACAATGCAATAAATGTTGTGGACTTGATTGAAAATGAGATAAATTCGAATTAATTACATTCAGGTAAAAAAAAAAACTGATTTCTATTGCATGGCCGGTCCTGTGTTGCGGTACAAGGAAAACGAGTACGATTATTATTCATAAGTCACTAATTTACCAAAGTCTTATCTTCACATTCAAAAAGCTAAAGCTGTTTGCAAGTTACGACACTACAGATCATAGCGATGAACGACAATTCGATGAAGATGATCGGAGTGATCGCAAAAGTCTAACTGAACTACATTGACGATACGATTCGTTTAAGCACAGTGCAATGAAGTGGACGCAATAACCAGTTTCTTCTGTGAACTGTAATGCAAGATAAGTATTTACAGGACCGCAAGACTTATAAAAACATGTTGTTCTTCATCTCAGAGGAATTACTTTTAGTGCAAGACAGTGTTAGTACTGAGATTAGTTGTTTAAACGAATAATGTTTACAAGCCACTGATAATATTGTAGGATTATTAAAATATAAGTAACGAAGAAATACTTGAAACGCGAAAGGATATTAAGATGAGACGTGTGCTGTGAGGGTCACAAGGATAACACGGACGCGGAAAAATTCCATAAGACATCCCCTGATGGCTTTATTGGTCTCAATGAAATGGTCGATTCTCAGCTCATAAATAAATGTATGGCAAATTTTTTTTAAAGCACCTAAGAATGATTCGCTTACGCACATTGTACATCGTTTGACATTCAGGAAATGCAGCATTCACTAAATACCTCTGATGATAAAATAACATGTTCCTACCCGGTGGTTCATCCTTGCTCTCTTTCCGCTTCTTTGTGTCTTTCCAGTGCAAAGTCACACCCTGCTTGTCCTTGCGATTCTGACTTCTTGGACTATTAAGGGTGCTCGTGTGCTTTGGCTTCGGAGGTATTGCACCAGGTGGAGGACCCAGTTGACGATTTTTACCACTGACCAGGGCACTCTTTCCTACCAGAAGATGATTCATTGCTTGGGATGTCGGTGTAGGCACCATGGACTGTCTCGCACAGGCAGCTATTAGAAAGTGTCATTAATTTTTGCTTTTAATTTCATTTAAATTTGATATTTAAATATGAATCTGTTCCGAAGAAACGACTTTGAAGTTCTTCTTTCTTTTTTTTTTATATAAATTTGTTCTCATTGACAAAATCCCCATAAGTGCTATTACCGGAAAGTATTATGTGCGCTTGACGTTGACGCTCTCGTAGTTTTGCGTATTGTTGCTTCAGTGTACTGATATCCAGGGCTAATCTTTCTCTATCACCGCCGGAAGTTACCACTGCCTGTAACGATCCTATAGACGACGAAGCACGATCTGCAATGTAATAAACATTACGTTCATAGCGACTTAATATTTTATGCATAAATTCTATCGCGTAATTTATAAAGATTTTAGCTAACAATTTAAAAAAATGATTTGATTAAGGTCCGCGCAACGATTTAATGTGAATCTTGCATTAATTTATTTTTAACGCTTCGTTGTCTGTTCGCCTGGAGGCAAGCACGAAAGAGCAGTTGCTGTAAACCGATTCCACAACTAATATTTTCTGTGCACGTATTACTATTAACTGGAGACTGGTCGCGCCATTTTATTAGTCATTTAAAATGCATTGAATTGGAGTGTATCAGACAGCTCCAGTGCCTACTCGTGGATTAATAAACAAGTAATTTAAAATTAGATTTATTAAATTCAACCTTTATTATTGTAAACCATGCAGACCTACCTACTAAATAACACGCTATATATCTATTTATTCGTACTATTTAGAAGACAAATATTGACTAACAATCTAGCAAACTCTATTATCACTTTGCTTTAGATAATTAAGTCCGATAAATCGGAACATTTAGAAATGTTGTTTAAGTGCATGCAAAATATATTAATAAAAGCAGATACCTTTTTTAGATCGTTGCAAGCCAAACATGGCTGCAGCTACTGCTAATCTTTCCTCCTCGTCTGTGTCAGTTTCATCATCATCGCTCAATCTTCGTGTCCACGGTGTAATATTATATCGATGTTTTTCTCGAAGATTAGTCAGTCCTGACAACGGTCCCATGCTGACTATGGCCTAGAAAGTCATTGAATAAATATTAATAATCTAAATGTCCATAAAAATTGTACTATATAGTAAATTTTGACAGATTAACATTCTCATACACTCTCCGCTCCTCCGATGTAAAAGATACTTCATATTATCAATATATTCCAATATACCATTCGATAAATACGCATGATAAAGAAAATAAGAACTTTCGCTATAAGACCCAGAAAAAGAAAATATATTTGCCTTGGCGAATAAGTTTCGTCAAATAGCGAACGACTTCAAAGGCATTAATCTTTTATTTTCTTCTATTTTAAGATATATCTGATATCATAACTTGGACAATGTTAATACAGAAGTGAAACCAAATCCTACCTTCACGAGATTATTCGTATCAGTAAATTCCAGCATCTCTCTGGTCAGAACGCCCATGATACTGTAAAATTCATCAGCGGAAGTGACGGTCATGATCCGGCTGCAAATAAAAAATCATAATTACAAACGCGATCATCTAATAATAGCAGACAGTGTTTAGATCGAAATCACGTACTCGGCCAGTCCTTCCCAAATGGCGAGAGCAGTTCTCAGCAAGACTTCATCTCCTTCCAGAAATATCAAGTCCCAAACTCGAAGTACCGCTTCCTGGGGTAAACAGTGGCAGAAAAGGGTGAGAAACCACTGCATCGTAAACACGTTCGTCAAAGGTGGCTCGTAGCTGCTACCTGGGAAAAAGATAAAATTATACCAAGCACCCTTGTTGTAAAGGTGAACGAATAAAATGAATTGCACGATTACACCCACTCGTCGAACACCTGGATACTATACGTGCTCGAGTGGTTCCATCTAGGTGAATTTAAAAAGGTACTAGCCATACTTCACTATGAGATAACCTTATGGCAGTTGGTAACTAATTGGATAGATACTTGTAGAAATATATTACTGACGTGAGATTTTCGTTATGAGTCCAGTATGCAATATCATATATCGTGATACAAAAAATATATTAAAGAGTAAATATATAACGTGAAGGATTATCCCTCTTGTCTGATATCATAAAAAGGGTTTATCTTTTTTACCAGTTGCCTTATCCTTTGCATCGCTCTGTAGAGCTTCCAGGTGTCGTGATAGCTTTGGCAACCTCATACGAAGAAGATCACGAAATACTGCCATGTCCACGGAGAGACCACGTAGATTATCAGCAAAGTAACCCTCAGGTAATACGCCCTCTATCAGGTAGATCATGACTTTAACGGCAGACGATTCCGCGCGGTCCATTACTTGCAGAACCAGGGCGGCCAGGACGTTTAGGCCTTGGCAGTAACCCACGGATTTGTTCCAACGAGCGAAGCCAAGAAGTACTCGACGTAGCACAGCCTGATTATCTCTCCCGGCAGCGCCGCAAAATAGACTGCAGCCAGTCCTATGTAGATCCTGCATAAGAAGCATTGTATCAGTTTATAATTTTTTGATACCTCCTGCTATAAAGATCGACAAATTTAGACATTATACAAAAATTCGAAAAACGTCCCAGAGACGTCCTACAAACGTTCTCAAGACTTTTATGTTGTACGGATTTACAAATTAATTCCTTCATCATATTAAGCGAAGCTCTAGTAACGTGATTTTTCTGTTCTGTCTCGTACCATCGAAGCTCTGAAGAGAAGCGATTGTACATTTTTTTTTTGTAAAAGCATAACATCAAATTGTACATTTAAAATGTATGTAACAGGAGCAGTGGATCTTATACCGTAAAGTTATGTTGATTTGAAAACAAGCTTGCAAGTATCGTATGAGAAAATTACTGAAAGTACCCGGACACTAAAGGAGCCGACTACTAAGTGGAAAATAAAGCGTGCAAAAGCAGAACGCGCATAGCTATGTAGAAATTGCCATATCCGTTTATGGGAAAGTTACCAAGAAGGCCAAGAATGGTAAGCCAAGTGTGCACAAAGGTAATGAGATTATTGGAAGGCTTCCAGGGATAATACGACCAGGAGGACCTATATAATCGATATTTGGTTCCGCGTAATTCCTTGGATGAATTAAAATTTGAACGAAATACTTTGAGGTCGGATGTCTCGTCACAAAACCACGTGTGAATCCATACATTTCTATTGAGTTACTCGATTGTTCAATTAAGGGAAAATTTTCTACGCAAGCTTTGCCGATCCATCGATTCTCATTGTTGAATGCTAAAAACAAATTTTTTCAAATTCCTTCAAACTTTTCCAAATTTGACAATATCTTTTCAGTACAGTAAAATATTTTAGTACCGTATCTCATAAAATAAAAAGTGCCATACAATTTACCGACCTTTACAATCTGTATCCCAAGTTCCTCATCATCAGGATTACTCCACTCGTTAAAACAGACTTTTTCAGCCTGTCTCCAATCCACTCCACGTTGCTCCAGGTGGCGTTCCGCCAGTATCAGCCATAACTATAAAAGAAATACAATTACTTTCCTTCGCTTTTTAAGGAAAACCCTAAGAATGGCATCATGGTTGTGTAAATCAGTAAGGCCTTAAAATTCATGCGACTTCGACATTATTGGCATAGCTGTATAGCAACGTGAGATTTCACGATGCGCATCCTGGGGCAGTTCAATAGTACCTTGGCTATTAGCCAAATCCAATGTGTAAGCAATCGTAAAATCTTCCTTGAGTGGCTTAGATAACACATACCCCATTATTTTTATCTACGGGTTTTCTAAATAAAAATAGTATAAGAACAAACTAACAACAAAAATAACCATACGAAGTCAACACTGTCGTTCGCGCTTTGCGTGACAAACGGAATTTTTCTAAAAATTTTACCATTGTGATCCGCCCTCTTGAAAGTACTTACCCTTTTTCGGAATTCTGGCGGTATGCCACCCGGAAGTCGACCCACCATTTTCATGGCATCTAGCCATTGCGTGAACCCACTCTCTCCTGGCTGAGGGACCACGCTAAATTTCATCCTCGTATCTTCATCTGAAAATTAAACGTCACCGTGTATATAGAAAATCTTTTTTCAACGAAAAATTAAAGCAATCGATGAATCTTCAAAATTTATAGGTTTCCCTTAATAGTGAATATCCCATCGAAGAGCGATAATCTGATCCGATAATAGATTTTTAGATGTCCCGAATATCGCAATGATTTACGATCTTCCACTGTATTATCGCTGTACAGAGCTAAAGTTGGATTTATAATTAATTCAACAGCGCCCTCTATATGCTACCAACTGAATAAAACTCATGGCGGAACCCAGACTGGAGTCCGCTATTGTCTCCATATGGTATATGTATACGCTGCGCCATTACGACATTTAAAATGACTGAGACGAGATAGTATGAAATTTGACTCTCCTTTTAGCAGCGTTTCATACGATTTTATAATTACGAGATAGAAACTTTTTCACAGGACTTTGTCGAGGTCTGTCGGACTTTGGTGCACATGCGCTGCATTATTTTTATTATACAAACAAGTAAAAAATTAGCCTATCACAGTAGATCGCTAAATACCGATTTCGAGTACTGATTGCATTGTGTAAAATGCGAGCTCTGAAAATTAATTAAATTCGCTAAAAGAATTTATAATAATATTTCACAGATAGCTAATGAGCTTTCATTAAATAGCTGGTGACGTGTTCCATTAACGTCGAAATATTATTACCATGCAGAATAATAATAATACAATCCAAGCTCTCATTATAGCTTTGCTATTTATTTATTATTACAGGATAATGATTAATTTAACATCGTATGCAAATAGTATATCTTTATAAATGCAAAATAAACAGAATGAATATTTATTCAAAGGCGAAACGAAAATTGTGACCTCCTTAAAGTATTTGATAAAGCGTTTCCCATAGCCAACACTATACATCTTTTACCTTAATCAATATATACATATAATGACAATTTAAATATTTGAGGTTGCGTCCTAAGGCGGGTAATACATTTTATAAATAAATCATAGAATTTTCAAATTTATTTTGTAAACTCATTGCTAACTATTTCGCATAAATTTTAGATGATATCAATATGCATATCATTTGCTGCAAGTTAATATTCATTTACGTTATAACAGTCTTATGAAAATTTTATCAAACGTCCATTGATTTGATTCAATAGACAAAAGAAATGTACAAATAAAAAACAATCGAGACATCCCCGATCCGTCCCTACAAATCAACATTCGTTTCCAAAAAAAAATTATCAAATTATCTTATAAATTATATAATTAATAAACGATACTCTACGTAGATTTGAAAATAATCGTAAATATTTAATAAACAAAGTCAACGATAATCACTGCCCGTAGCAATACAGTCTGAATGAAAACCATTTATAATACTGTGAGACGACTAATGAAAGAACCATCATACGTTAAAGTTTATGGTACGGTATATAAACTAAATTGAACATAAATGATATTCACGTTACCGTTGCCTCGTATTCTCATCTAAGTGGCAAGTAATGGAAACTTATTTCATATAAGCATGTACTTACGAACCTTATGCCCAGAAGATTCTAGTAGCTAAGCACTAGCTCAAAGAATGATTAATCATTAAAATTATTAAACAGAAAGATTCAAACACGAGATTAAAAAACTCCTAATAAAAAAAACTGTTAAATATAAAAAAGTACCCGACTACAAATTCTAAAATACTTAAAAGAGGTGGAAATAGTACACAACAGCTACGGAGCTACGAGATATAGTTATGTAAGTGTGTTTTTTTTCCATTAGCGACGGTACAAACTGAAAATATCCGCCCATGAAGCTATTCGATGGATGAATAATGGAATACTAAGTGAACCAAAAGCAGATCCTTTGAGTCTGTAAGCCTGTTGTCCGTCGTCAACAGAAGGTCCAGTATTAATTATTAGATTTTGTGTAGAACCTTTGCAAGTGATATGCAAAGAAAAGGGCAATGCTTGACAAATAGAAATGCAAACGGACGAGCAGGTAATACGAGCCTTTCACAAATGTCAGATTCAAGATACTCCACCAGGATTTATCGATGTCTAGGCTATGAAGCGTATTTAGTATCGGCATTAAAGAAAAACGAACTTTCGTTGCATTAAGGAAAAGAAGGTCCAAGTCGAAGCGTGGGAATCAAGGCACATAAACTAGAGATAAAATTCTTAACGATGGAAATTAAACCTTATAAACGCAAGTAGGTATACATATGTCAATAAACGTTACTACTTGGCAACGACAGAGTTGGAAATGAGATGTGGACCAAAAGCAAAGCTTACAAATAAAATGAAAGGGTACGATTCCCTGAATTATTAGTGCTCATGAATATATTCTTAGCAAACAATTGACAGTTCATCTCGAACCGAACAACGCAATTTACCTCAAAGAGTTAAGCCAAGTACGCATGCAATAAAAATAATTCAGTAAGGCAGTGCAAGTGTAACATAAAAATCATGGAATTAAATAAAAATTTTTGTTTACTAAGAATAATGATCATGCTAAATCACAGAATCATCATCGAATAAATATCTACAAATATTTTTCTTAAAATCTCCAAAATTCAACGAAAGCATAAATTTTGCTTCCTGTACACGCATACTGGTGTCTTAGTTACAATTTTTACCTTCCTCCTCCTGATACTTGGATGCAGCATTCGCGGCTCCTGACGCGAGGCTCTTCAACGAATTGAAGAATCCGCTCATCCTCTGCTTAGATTCTCCACCCTTTCTTCTTCGTCTTCATTTTCATCACCTCGTCCGTAGTAAGGTACTTCGTTGGCACCTAACCTCTAACCGTTTTCGTGTCTCATGTTTGTTCACTGATTGGTATCACGCACGAAAAATCATCACGAACGATATTGAATGTTGCGACATCCTCCCCATTAGAGTCATAACCAACATGGTTCTCAGATATAAATAATGTCAAAACTGTTGTTCAATTTGCCAAACGACTCTTCTTCTTTCATTGTACACTTTTTCTAAACGTGACGTAACAATGGGATTAATCATGTTTCACAAGAAAGAATCGATATGAACAAAAACAATATGTACTCTGTATGCTCTGATCCAAGTTAAGCATAGAATTAAAACGAATACTGATACTATACTTTGTGTACGTGCATACAAACGTTTCGTTTTTATTTTTTATGTAAACTGACGTAATGACGTTACTACGAGTTACATGCGTGATATTGTTTTACGTATAGATTTAATAATTACATAAAAAATCGCAAATTATAGTTTCATAAAAAAAGATTAGAATGATCGCATATTAAATTTTGAACATTATGACATACATATATGGAAGCAAATCTGTAATAAGTTTGCTAACAAAGCACGATCGCAGCTCCAAGCTAAGTGATATTTCTTCAAACAGAATAATAATTGAATTATTTGCGTACTCAATGATCCTCATTTTAATTATTAATCAAAGACATTCATGCTTGAACATAGATATAACTGTAAATAAAATATGTAGGCGGAATTCACCTGCATTCGAGCACACAGAAAAATGGAGTTTCGCTGTATATCATGGAATACATATAGTGCATGATAGCGATTCAGAAATATACTAACTTATGCATTAAGTATGACTTGATTACTTGTTTCGTTCATATATGAATGATTGTCATAATTTTAATGTGTTTTCAACTGTCGTACAATTTGGAGATTGAATACTCGCAATCAGATTTCAAGCCTTTTGCGCACGAATTTCTAACCTTATTTTTATCCGTGTGTGTAACTACTGTCTCCAAAACTGTTAACTTTGACCTTTCCTGCTTTAATCAAATTACGAATTTCAACATGGGAGTATAAAGTATACAAAAGTTACTTTACTATATGTCAGTATACCTCACGAATTTTATGCACGTGTACGTATAGGAAGTCCTATATTCTGACTGGAAGTACATATTACGTTCTCATACGCAATTCAGATTTAACTACAAAATTGAGTTTGAATAGCGTACTGTAATATCGAAAGGCCAAAGTTCTTCAAAGTTCCAATAACCTTATAAATGAAGCTATAGATATGCAGAAATGTATTGCAAGCCTGAAATAACGAAGATTAAAATTTTTGTCAAGTGCCAAGAAAAATCAGGACTAAAAGATCAAACTCATTAACTATTAAGAATTTCCTCGTTACCTCTTCTGTATTTTGATTTCATTAAGATTAGCGACTTCTCTTATTTATTAAATTTCGAATAAAAATTTAATGAGACGTCCACCCGAAAACTGTTTAAAAATTTTTATTTCGCAACAACATATCAATATCAATGGAAACCTTTACGATAACGTTTAAGTTCTCGATAAAAATATCCTATTACTTCCGCACTTACGCCATTGTACATAGTGACCTTTAAGTGTCACAGGATCTAGGTGACTCGCTCTTGCACATGAAAAGGAAATAAAAACGACAATCCTATGAAAATACCAGTTTAATTAACTTTCAAAATATTGATCCTGATAACAATCTATACTTAGATCTCTCGTATCGCATTTCAAATATATAGATAACAAAATGTGAATTTAGCTGAATCAGACCATCGTGCAGAGAACCAGAGGAAATAATTTGTATCATAGGGAAAAAAATGATAAAACGAACGAACGTCAACGCTCAACATTTTCTCGTATCTGCGTATATCACAATAGGTCATATGTTGAGTATACATTTATTAGCAATACCTGTATACATTCACTAGATAACGTATACCACATTGATTAAGGGTACTGACTGAGTTTAGTTAACGTAAACAGTATTACGGTGATATGTAAAACCATAATCATTATTCCGCCATCTATTATTGTATAATTCAATTAAATCGTCAAACCATATCAATTCAGCCAGCAGAAACAATTTGGATTTATTAATTAGACGAGCACGATGTAGCTAAAGGGAAATTATAATAATAACAGTATTCCAACAGATTTAAGGTGACCAATGGACGAGGTAACCTGCGTACGTGATATGTTTCTGTTACCTAACTTAAAGAGCAAACTATTAATTTCAATTAGCGCGAAATAAAGATTTGCCATGAGACTATTCTTCACAGTTAGTTTGCCTAGTAGGGCAACTACACCAGTGACATGCCTTAGTAAATGGATGTGTCACGTAAATTATGTCTATATATAGTGATTTTAACAGTGTTATCCATTCAGTGACGACGTTTCTTGATGTGTTCATTTACTGGTGGGTCTTTAAGCCAGATCGCAAAAGTTATTCTAGTGATATATATATATATTTTTTTCATACTTCTGAGCGCATCGTAAACGAAATTAAAATGCGTATATTGATGCAATGATGAGAATAAACCTGACGTGGTAAATAAAAATTAAACTTTCATTTCAAAATACTGAATCCATGTGTTAGGACGACTAAAACAAGTATCACAAGCTAAACACGTTAAGTATGTATGTGCATTGACAGCGTGCAATGAAATTACGAATATAATTATTGTGTTGCGCAAAAATTTGCGGATGAACGAGGTACATTAAATAATGACGCATACTACCAAAACCCTTCTGAATTCTCAAGTGAATATAGCACGATGACTGAAGACGGTAAACACATGAAATCGATACTCGCCGATGCTACACAAGTAGAAGTAATTGAAATACAGTTGTATAAAAATCAACGAACGAACGAACAATCCAACTTGTATAGACAAATAAGCCAAGAAAGACGATGAATTCACCAATCATACCTCTACTATCCATGGCATATCGTAATCGAGGCGTTGCCAGGGTTAGATCAGTGAAAATCACGATATCTCTCAAAACTGTGATACCCGTTATCGTGAATAACTCAACGTGATTCTATATCGTGTTAAATCACACCATAGAAGAAGAATCGTGATCAACTGGTACTTAGAACGTGAAAGCAGCTGGCTCGCACAATGTCAGACAATCATTAAATTCGAATCACCCGTTATTTTCGCAAATGTAACACAAGCTACCATGGAACCCGAGCACAAGAACCATTTCACATATGAGCTATTTACCGTTCACATAATTGATAAACCATTCCTGATCAAACGATACGTATGCGTCGAAGCATCATAAATATCTCGACACAATCAGCTGGCAAGGGTAACGCATGTACGCGCGCTCATGATCCTCATGCCGAATCCGTCGACAGGACTCGTCTTCTCGCACAGCCTGAACGCAGGCACTGAAGTCATCCCTGAAAATCGGCGTTCTCGCGTCACGAGGGGAAATGCCGTTGGGGCATGCGCAAACAGCGCCATTTTCCACCCTCTCGGACTACATCAAACTACAGTTTGTTTCACAAGATATCGAGTGAACGAGGCCGGGTCATATGGCGACGAATATAGGCACGGGGATGCGACACGAAAATCTTATTCGACTCGAGGCATCGCAGTGGGAGTCTTCAATCCACGTACACAATCTCTTTTACGGATCGACGAACTTATCGGCTCCTCTTTCGTAGGTCATTTAGAAAGAGACTGTCGAAGAACCTCATTATTATCATTATCATCGTCTCGTCGTTACCGGCTACAGCGCCATCTTCTGCTTGTTTGCACACGCTCCTTCGGATTTGAACTCTTGAGGATCTCACTCCTTTGTTATTGTGGATTTTTTAGTCGGCTCATTTTACTGTAAAATTTTTCTTGCATGGAAACGTGACTTAATCCGTCTCATGGCCTGGATGCTGGCTGAAAAGGGATATTTGAGAAATGTCTGAGAGGTAACAATACGGATTAAGATGGAATTTTCTGTGAGATTTATGAGGTGTTTGCGATTGTCAAGGTGAGGTTTGAATCAGAGTTTTAAAATATTTTACTTCTAACATATTTGATTTACTGTATTTGCATCAAGTGAATATTAAAATATTTCATCTTGCTTTGACATTTATCATTTTAAATACAAAAAATATTCATCTAATGTAGAACATAATTATAAAATTATTAAATACATCAATATTTTAGAGTCGTTACGTTAAGTTATTAACGCGTTACGAAAATATCTTCTATTTGACCTTTTTAAATACCTATGACTTTTAGCCAATTTCAAATAAGTGTTCAGTCTCTTACACGTGGCATGACGTTGCGAGACATTTGATTGAGCTGGTGCTTAATAGCAGCGTAAAAAGTATGTATAGCAAGCAATTCAATTGCATGAACTCAAGCTAATGAAAGACTTCAGATTTCTGTAGACAATTTAGTACCAAATTCTCTGGAGGGTCGTTACTGGTTGCGAAACTTCAAAGGCTACGTTAATAGCAAATAAGTGAATAAAAACATGTTGCTCTAAATAAATAAAATAATATTACCCGTTATTACGCATACCATTACTCACGATCGAATACGCACAGATTTTTTATCAGCTATTGCCGATATACAAGCAAAATGACGGGACTTGGAGAATTGTTAACTATGTAAGAAATCAGCGGTTGACTTAAAAACTTGCTTAATCCCAAAATTTAGTGTCAATAATTACACTGATCATTGCAATATACATCAATATATATTATACGAAATGTAGAAAATTATATTAAAAGTTCCACTACTCTAATACTACAATTGGCCTTCAATTTCACCGCCAATTGGATTGAAAATACCAATTTGATACATGAATTGTCGAAAAGTAATATACTGTTAGTACATCAATTGGTACGATCTTAATGAGCACTTGGATGTCTTAAATGAATACATAACTATTGTTATAGCAATGGGGTTAAATTTTAAAAATAAATTTTCATTCTACATTTTACCAAGTTCGATTAACACCGAAAATGGTGCTGATTACTATAGCATGTCAGGTTATCATGTCATTTAAGACAAAAAACTTGTACAGTTTGCATAAAAATCTGATGGGAAGAGAGTTCTTCTAAAATATCTTTCACACGTAGACAAACAATATAATAAATCTTCATTCAAAGAATTCTATAAAAGATATATTTTAAGTGTCGACAAGAAAAAGAGATAAAAATGAGTTCACTGGAGCAAAAGCTTACAGGATCACAATCACCTGTCTGAATTTTCAATAAAAAGTCTAATTATAAGATGCCTAGACGAAAAAGTACTTTGACAAATAAAACAATTTGCTGAGTTTTAAAAAGCTCTTTTCATGGGTCTATTATACTTTACATCAAGTATAGGTATCTTTTATGATAAACGTACCTCTTATATTTTTCGTACATTTATCAAAAATATAATAATGGTTGTAACACGAAATCCTACAGTAGCTAAAAATAAAATGCAGATGAATCGTGGTATCCTTGTGCAAAATAAAAGAAGACATTGCTGGTGCCACTTAGGCCCGTTTTCTTCAACGCGGTTCAATGCATAGTCTCCGTTTATCTTCGAAATACAAGTCCCTGATTGGCTAATAGCACAGTTAAACCGAGTTTAGGCATTGAACCGCGCCGAAAAGAACGGGCGTTAGGCACATAGCCAACTTAGCGAGCTCGCCGACAGAGTGCGGGGTAACTTCAATCCTCAGGTTCACACATCGATCCGATTAAAAAGGACTATTCGTGCATGATAGTAAATACTGAAAAGCGTAAAAGTAAAGTTTCATATATCGCTTCTGTCCACAGTAATAAAAACTTGAGCGATGCTTCGTCGCAAAGCATCGTTTACAAATAGTAGAGATGGAGCATGCGTATTGGCCATCGTAGACGCGGCAGAGCGTAATTATTGATTACTGCACTGCCGCGTACGAAACTCGCTTCATCCTCCTATTGCCACGTGCCTATTGCTAAGGAAAACCGACCACCAGATCAAAGTATAAACACGCTACAAAGAAGTTTGAGAAAACTTAAAAAATCAGTGAAAATAGACACTCTTTACGAAGAGTAAAGTCACCCATTGCTTTCTGAAGGCTGTAATGACATCTGTCAAACATTCAAAAATGTTTATTGAGAATTTATAAAGTCGAATAAGAGAAACGAGGTGACCTCAGGCGCAAGAGTCTCGTGAACTAGAAAGATCGACTGAAGGAAGTTGCAAGCCGAATGTAACGGCGTAACTTTGTCGCAGAATGTTTTTCATAGTCTCCGTACAATGACGTAACGTCGGTGTCAAGCGAGTCAAGAACTTTAAATAGTTCAAGCTCACGTAAAAAAAAAGTCTGTAGTACGATCCACTTGATAGCCGTATAAAATTTATTTTCAAATTCCTTACCAGGATATGGCTTTTGCGATGAGAAGGAATATGGCGATGCGGCATGGCAAGTCTGGCTACATCAGCTAATTTGGGTGCGACGACAGTAGCAGTAACGTAACTAGTGCGGGTTTAAATCCGCAATGCGGGGGCCCCAATTTTACCACGTTTTCAAATGTTCATCCACGAACTTCATCGCCAGTCTGTATTATGGTCTATACAAATCCATGCATTTCGCATAGAACGTAAATTGAATCTATTGGAATTTAAAGGCAATTAAAATAAACTCTTTGATTGAAACAATTAAATGGCTAATTTTCATTATGTCTTTAGTACGTTTACCAGATATCTAGTTTCTAATTAAAGGTTAATTTACGAAGAGACTACCTCAAGATGTCTATGTACGGCATGTGAAAGAAATGTGTCATGTACCCAGCCAGGCAATTATATGACATAATACAGGAGCCAAGGCAATTCTGAAGTCAAGAGAAATGTTAGCTCTTTTCGCTTTTTTATTACAATGAAAAAAAAAATGAAAAAAAATTTTCCAAGAAGCGAAAATAATACTGTAACAATGTCCTCGTTACCATGAAAATGCAAGACGCTATAATGAGAAAATATTGCGGTTATACAATGTCCGTGTCTGCCTCCATTCCACAGGAGTCACTGATTCTCATAGATCAACATTAACCCCACAATTATTATAGAGTTACCGCCATTAAATCTCGCTTCTGAAAAGTTTCGAAACTATAAATCTGACACTAGAAATGATCTCTGTGCACGCTTTCCTAAAAATATTTGTATTTCCCGCCGCTATTATCTGAAACGCGTGACCCTCCTGCGTTTAAAGCTTGTCGTAAAGGTCCATTGAAATGACGTATCTATCCCGTGGGCTTAGGGCGAGCATGTAATATTTTAAATAATGATTCTCAAAAAATTGAGTCAAATTGAAATTCTTAAAAAACAAACGCAAAGCTTTTAGCGAAACGTCTACGGCGACAATTGCAAAGTGAAAAAAAAGAAATGACGTTAACGTCTGTATGGAACTTTTCTAAGCGAAAACGAAAAGTCAACCGAAGCAGAAAGTGGATTTTTATATATTTATCATCTGCTATATAAAGGAGAACGAAAGCCCTCAAGCCTCTTTCCTTTGACGAAGCGACCATTTCTATTCGTTCGCAATCAGATTGAAGTGATGCGTGTATGGCTCTGTGCACATGCTACCTGCACGTATATATATATATATATATATATATATATATATATATTGATGAGTTCTAGTACTCGCAAATATCAAATACCATATTGATCAATACCCCACTGACAATTAAACTCGCCTTCAGAATTTCACTTTATTGAACATTCGATATCTTTGTAATTACGTAACTACGTCACTTTAGGATATTTCCTTTTTTTTTAACTCTCTCTCAATTACTTTTTCCATACTCGTGGGTCCAAGGTGCGCGTCACTTTATCAACTTCAATGTCAGGCGAATCGCGAATTTCTTCTTGCTACTCTGTAATGTTGACAGGTGATCTTGGTTAAGAGCTAAGAAAAATGTGGCTAAGACTTTCTCAAAAACATGAAATTTCTCGAAAGGAGTAAGAGTAACTATCAGAAAATCATGACCTTTTTCTGTTTCAGAAAAAAAAATCGAAAGTTGTTAAATGAATTTTCAAATTACCCGAGTATGGCTGTGATATATTTTTATATAAAAAATAATTTTTATACCAAAATTTCCCTCTCATTTTCGCATCATTAAAGTTAGGATTTTAGACTATTCTGTCCTTCGTTGTGCAACTCACTATGTTATATGCATATTTGTATTTACCTTGTTCTCTGTCGCAATTACGAATTATGTAATTTTTGCATTCTAATTTGAATAAAAAGTTTAATAACATCGATGATAACACCCTGCGATTAGGATGGAGGAAACTCCCTTGTAAATTATGGATGAATCATAATGTAAAATTTCAATGTCCCTTCAAAATTTATTCTGCATAGTTTACCCGATCGCTAATGGGACTTCGATTTTATTCTACTGTACTCATATCCCTTTAATAATGAGCATTACTTGTCACCTATGATTAACATGTTACGATAGTAATACATTATATTCTCTTACTAATCATTCATGCAATACTTTCCCTGCGCCTTTGATATGTATACCAACTATTTAACGTGTCAATTCATAAAAAACTATTCCACTGAGACGTAATCGCCAACGTATCACTGAAGTAGTAATGATTGATGCATATAATATCCATACAAAATAATTGCCATCATAAATTTTAAATGCCACGAAATAGTTGACCAGGACTAAGAACGCCAATGTCGATTAATCAAGCTTACAAATTTTGAAGATACCTTTATTTTGTTTTATTTCAATATAAATTTTCTATTTCCACACAAACGTCCGACGGTGTTCATTCGTCGCATCGATGTGAATACGACGCTGTATACAACCACGCTCAATTTCCTAAACATAACGTTTATATATATAAATCCTAACAGAAGATAAAACGAAAGCACAACGATCCGTGTCGGAGTATCAATTGTTCTAGCAACAGTGACGTCATGGCCTTTTTTCAGTTTATGCCGATACTAAAGCACTGATGATAATAAAATATAAATTTCATATACAATAAATATGCCTGGCAGACCACATAAATTTAATGCACTTCTGTAATAATATTTTTTTGAAATAGCCGTTTTTTTGTTTTACGTTTTCATAAATAAGAAGTAATTTACTTTTTCATGAGACAATACATCCCATTTTAAGGGGGATTTAAAACATTTAAATTCAATTTCGTCTAATTTTCATACCCACCTGTGTTACTCTTTGAGATTATTTTTTATATGATAAAAATGACAATAATTTTTTTAAGCCAGCGTTAACAGTTCATTAATTGTTTTACGATGCGAAAAACTGGCCTGTATAATTTAATACGAATAATGAGGTACTACGACACTGAGTACTACCTTACCATAACGATCTCCCGTAAAAGAATGTTATGTTAGGTTATGTTATGCTGGCGATTGGAAAATTTCGAAATTCAATTTGCAGCTGTAAGAACATCTCGTCAATGGCCTTCGCGTCATATTTTCCATACGGCTTAATATAATTTCTCGCGGGTACTGCACCATATAAATATTAGTACATGATCAACCCATTATATTAGCATTGTAATGTACCATACTGCCATTAATGAATACACATGGTCGCGTCAATGAATATACTACAAAATATAATTGCGCATACATTCAACTTGACTAAACTGAAATATTCAGTTCTTTAAAGATATCTTAATTTTCTATAAAATCTTATTACACTTCGATACTCGTAATCATAGAACTCGTTAGACTGTACAAGCACAAATATTGAATTATTGGCATACTCAATAATATACTATCCGGATACTTTCGGATCGTGTAACGTGGAGTTTTCACTTAATCGAAACGGGCTAAGGGAACATAAAGTGCAGTATACAAAGTTAAAAGTCTGCTGTGCTTACTTCTTTTTTCACTGCGCGCCTGAAGATGAGCCGTTATGACGTCGTATAGCTTGTCGCGCTTTGCAAGAAGATAATCTCGTCGACGCAGCTGTCGTATCAGTAATCCTCCGGCATGGTTGACGTGTCCTTGCAAAATTCTCACCAAGATACGTAGTTCCGTTTCATCTACATTAAAATGATAAGCAGGATCAACATTAGCGTATCGTGTCAACGAAAAATTGATATGGTTTATTTTATAACAGGGTACGAAGACAGCAAAGTGTCATGACGATATGTAATATTAACGTGCGTGTATCGGCAATATATTTGAGTTCCCAAAGGCCCAACAGAGTTACCGTACCAAGAGAGATTTTATTTTTCATCCTAGAGTCCTTCAATATCTCCGGTGCATCGATAATCGATGCGCTGTTAAATGAATTTTCTTTGTCGCGAATCAATCGCTCTCGGATACTCTCGTTAAACTCAACAACGTTATTTTTAATGAACAATAATACTGTCAGTCAAAATACTATTATTATTGATAGCAACGAGACAACTTTGTCATTTTACGCCGCCTCGCCATTGGCTGTTTATCAAGTGGCGAGGGAAGCCAATTATGGTGAAAATATACTCGTCAGTGACTGAGCCCTTTAACTGAAATAGGCTGCGCGAACGAACGAACGAACTTTGAATGTAATTATTTTGAAAAAAAAGCGTTCCAATTGAAAAACTTATTTGTTGAATTTTTATTATTTTCTACGAAGATATCACTTGTTTTTCAGTTATATCACTGTTTCTTAAACACCCTGTATATTTGCGTTGCACTCGAGTTCCTCTTTAAAGTTACTGCAAAGCTTCGACGGTCACCACTCAATCTCCAATGATAAAAGTTATAAATAACACGAAATGCATTTTTTTTTTAAAGAGTTTATTTGTCGATGTCATACGATCAGGGACGCAGTATCTGCGTTAAAAAATAATTAAGAATTGCAGGGCGTACGATACGTGCGATTTCAACTACGTTAGATGCCAACAAAATTGCATTCCGCCACACCCTATTTTGTCAATTATTCCACATCGAAGTGGCATGTAAATAATAATGTATTTTTGCAGAAACGCCTGCTCTCCATTAACATAAAAATTTCTAGTGGCACTGTTGCGAATATCAATTTTACATTTTTAGGTTATGACGTGCTCAACGTTCCGTTGAATATCAAATTTCACGATCCTCAGCCTACAATTTGATGTGTATTCCTGAAAAACATTTTTGATAGGATTTTTTCTGGTAAAAACGTATGACGAAAACGTTACTTCCCAGGAATCTTTATAATAGAAAGATGTCAAACAAATTTTCAGCACTCTGTAAGCAGCCTTTCTATGTAATTCAATAGGACCGCGTAGTCCTTACAATTACATGGAGTTCCTTTCATTCACATAAAAGACTCGTATAACCGAACTATAAAGGATAATTCTACCGCACCGCACTAGAAGCTTATTTATATATTTGTTTGAAAAATTTACTTCTGCCCGAACGGTAAACCAAATAAAACGCTTGGACACATACACCACTGCTATACGTATAATCCAAGCTTTCGATCCAAGGTAAAGCTTTGCGTCATATTTGCCCTGCACTAGGAAAACTGCATCATGGGTTTTCATAAATAAAATAGAGCGATAAGAAAATCACTTGAAAAGGGTGGTTTAATCAAAGGTTCTGCTGTAACGCGAGTAAATAATATCTTACTGTTATTGAATATTTCTATAACATGCGAAGATAAAGCAGATTTCAACAAACAAACGTATTTTATTTATATCTCCATTAATGCCGATACCACACGTCATACTTTCTTACTGTGTCTCTCGTATAATTAGCAGCAACCACAATGTGCTTTCTGAATAATGCCCACACGTTTTCAGTATTTCCATTCAAAGAATAAAAATATTTTATAAAGATACAAATTCCACAAAACCTTGTATCTTTTGTTCTTCAACGAACCTTTGTTAATAGTTAATCGAGCGTAGTGGCGGGAGGGGGGTTGGGGGGCAGATAGATAATAAATTATTCATAAAAACGAACCTTCTCCTTCATACAATGTTTCAACTGCCGATGAAAATAACAGGTCGAAAAATATTGTGTACTGTCCCGTTAATGATACGTCATTATAATTATTCTTGTGTTACATTGTTTTTTTCACGGCGAACAGATGATCCGTTCGTGTAGATACCAGGTACGTTACACGAAAAAAAAAATCGGTATCACTGCATTGGACAGTATATTCGTAGCAACATAAGACCATCTTTAATATTATATAGTCGGGTGTATATATATATATATATATGCTGCTAAGTAGGTAAATTGAAGGGGTTTGCCGTAGAGGGAGATAAAACAAGTACTTCGTCTAGTGAGAAAGGGTGATACTTGAAGTCTGTGCAAGAACCTTCTCCTCGAAGTCAATGAGGTCACCTGACTGTCTTGTCTGCACTCATTGGTAGATATTTTTTCAAGTGACATCTTCCATCATATATAGATATATAAATGTTTAGTCAAATTATATAACATTATATTGTTGTACATTAAGGTACTATATGCTCACTCAAGACATTCGGTTGAGTTTCATAAGTGCAAGTGATATAAAATGTTTGAATTACTAAGAAAAATCAAAAAGTTTACCGAAAGACGTTAATTTCCTTTTTTACCATACATCTCAAAAATTCGCATTTAATTATTCTACGTGAATACGACGATGCTACGTGGAAATTATTTTTCTCGGTAAACAAAAGTTTCACGACATTCCTTTCGCTTTAATCTACACTGGACATTCCTTCTCTTTGATAATTAAGCGAACGTTCTCTGTGCGTCCTCCAATACACCCCATTGCTCAACAATTCGAGAATATATCTGCTTGAAATCCATTTATCACAGGACTCTTTTATATTTCATCATCCATTAAATTTTCGTAAAAACGAACTGGAAACTTCGGGCAAAAATTGAACTTATTACATAAAGTAAAGGAAGGTATGGGCATACCTCATTTTTTAAAAATACCTCACAGAAGCCAAAAGACATGCGAAGAACAGGGTGCGTCAGTACTTTTCCTACCGACTCTACACATGCCATCACGATGTACTATAAATTTCTGTACGCACATGAAAATCCCATAGCAATCGAAGAATGGAAATTTTACAACTGTAAGCTTTGCACCTGCTAGAAACGGGTGTAGGAAAAAATGCTGTTAAAATATAACCATGGAAAAAAAGTCGCATGAATCTGATAGAAACGAAATATATGCTTACTATGTACTATATATATGCTACTATATACGGTTTAATATGTTCAATAACACTAACAGCTTTCCTGAGTCTAATCACATGACCAAATGCTTTCGAAAAATCTTTTAATTTTGATGACCCGTTTTTTAACCTATACTAGGCTAATCTAACCCATCACGGTCACTAACCATTTCATTCCAACCTATCCTAACCCATCACAGCAAACGATAACCCTCGTAGTCAACTTTAATAACTAAACCCACCTCTGCCATTGAAGTGAATGTGGATAAAACACAAAGCGCAAGTTAACCAGATACTACGAGTATCGTAACTAAAAGTTATATTACGCTTAAATTCCTATGTAACCTGTCTACCTTTAAGCCAGGAATGGTTGCGCAATTTCACTCCCCATTTGAAAAGCACTAATTGTAAGCCGGAGCGTCTCAGACGCCCCACACCCTTTATACTCGTTTTTACGACTCTTTGTCACCAGCTCAACCAAAATATGTACCAATGACTCCCACTTGAACAGTTTTCCCCGCAGGTTTTTTCCCATAACTTTTTCTTGTCCCCTCGGCTTTTCCTTCAAGGCATTTTAATACACGTTCTTATTCAACATAATTTTTTTCTATATTCGGTTAAAAAAAAATTCGCATACGTCAACTTCAATTATATATTCGAAAAGTATAAAATCAGCACGAAAAAAAGTATCTCAAAATTGTTACTGTCAGTCAAGTCTGGATTACGCGATTAAAAAGTAACCCAATACCTTCTGAAGGTATTCAGGAGTAAAATTACCTAGAAACAACGGTGAACGGTAACAGAATTCTATAAAATATCAATACAGAGCCGAGGAAGTATAAAACGAATTGAAAAGAGCAACAAAAAGATATTTTAATTGACTTAGGAGACAGAAGCACACGGGTTATACAAAAAGTACGTATGTAAATTACTACAATATAGGGTGAGTCAATACAAAACGCACCAACTGCATATTGGTTCTGCTATAAGAATAACATACTAATTTCAGTTGGTGCGTTTGGCCTGGATAATTCTGTACATAAATATATATGTATATATACTATGATGCTTTGCTATACAAAAGGCTTCCAGTATTGAAGACTCGCAAGCGCTTACCTTTCATTGTGCGCGCCATTTATTATTGACATTTGTAAATATATGTATATGCTATATAATATGAACAGTACATATTGCATCTAACTGTGTACATACATATTTTTACAATGGATCGAGTACAACTTCATTCTCTTTGAAGTTGTACGTGTACCGTACACTCAAATGGAAAACCTTGACAGACGAACAAATAAAATACAAGAGAAATAGTAATAGAAGGATGGCTGAGTAGCTCGAAAAGCTACAAATTACGAAGCCACCAGGAAGTGGCTCAGAGGTGTGCCATGACTCAGGTGTGATAACGACGCGTATTTTTCTTGCATTATTCCCGTATATCACTTTTTTTCTGCCAAGTAAAATCCTCAAGGCAGAGACTGTAGAAAAGTTGTCAAAGTTTTTTTCCTGCGTTACGAAGCAACAACGATTACGAATATTGTAAATTTATACGCCGTTGTCATACCCGGGAAAAAAAATTCTTAAGAGGCGCAATAATTAACCCTTTAAGAACCGACGCTCTCTGCACTCTGTGGCAAGACCGAGATACATCAAAATTTAAGGGTTTACGTACACTCTAAAAGGTACACAAAAACAATTTTTTTAAGGAACACATTTTAACCGTCTGCTCCTCCTAATCTGCCCCTTTACCATCCAACCTCGCAGATCTTTTAAATTAAAAATGACAATTCGTCGCGTTCGATTTTTAAAGGGTTACACCACAGAATAATATCTTTTATTATACTTCTATTTTCTTACGTTTCAACAAGAGGCGTGCTCTTTGCAAGTGAGGATGGCAAGGCTTAGCTCTGAAGGACGAAGCCGTCGACTCACTTCCCGAGCGTCCCTTCTCACTACCAGGAAGACCATAAATGTCCATCAGTAACTGATCAACTAGGGACATGATCACCATTTCGTTATTCTTCGTAGTCTTCGCCAATGGTTGAGGATACTCCTGAGAGCGATATATATACATGTGTGTGTGTGTGATATTAAACAGTGATAAATTAAACATAAAATGTTTTCAGAGAAATTTTCAAAAGCTGTTCAATTACCTTATAACATCTCAAAATTCTTGTATCATCTGCCAACCTGTTACTGGAATTTACTGCAGGCGTATTACGATTCTCGTATTTCGACCTAAATCCTTTATCAATTACAATCTCGGAATTGACTTGATCGTTCTTATCCACTCGACGTACAGGCTTCTTATTCAATTCCATAAAATCTGGAGCGTCGAATGTTTGTCTTATTAAATTACGCATACTTCTCTTGCATGCTGTTGGAAATAAATTTTCACAGGCATCGATATTTTGCTTCTTGTTCAATGACTGCTGCGTGATGGAAAGATCACAAAAAACACGTTCGCTCTCGACGTTTACGCACTTCACGCGATAACTCAAGTCCGGATGTGCCTTTGTCGGAATCACGTTAAAATTCATTATGTCGTTACAGGGAACGAGAGTGAGATCAAAGTTTACCATTGAGTTTTGAATCCATTGAGACGTGGATGATATTTGGGAATTTATATTTGGATTCATTACGAAATAGTTTTTACACTTGCTTATTATGACTCGTTGAGAAAGAGTAGCATGTTATCACTTCATCGTTCTTCTTATGGTAACACGTATTAAGGTAAGTCGAAAATGATATATTTTTTCTCTTCGTGCGAAACAGTCTTTCTCATAATTCCTTTCTCTTTTAGGTTACCGCAATCAAAGCTCCATAAAGTTTACTGTTGAAGGTTAGGAAACAATGGAATTAAAATTTATTGCATTTGTGACAATTGTATCCTTGTGCAGATTGAACTTTCAGCACTCGAATACCAGTTGACGACATACAATTATTGCACAATAGTACAATAATTTCGTTACAATGTTTATTACATAGTACACTATGTAAATAGGAAGAAAATTCTTAAGAAGTATGAAGTTAATCAGAATTGGAACAAAACAATTTCAAGTTAGATACACTAGGCTTTGCTTTACGCTTGTTTCACTTGACAGTTCTTTGACAGCTAGTATTTTATTATTCAAGTATAGGGAAAGATTATCAGATAATATAACAAGACATTAATTACCAATATACTCTAATGAGAACGTCCTCTCAGCACTGATTCAATAAAGCAAACTTGACTTGGACCAATAACAGGAACTAATTGCGAGTGGATCACTGAAATTAGAAATTTAGAATTGGATATCAGCATTAACGATTTTGACTTGAAACGTAGGATAGAAAGTATATTAATTTTGTGTTTAATCATTCATAATAGAAATAAATAATAATTCCCAAGCCAGTCTAATCATTAGGTGCACTATGGAACACGATAGTGCGACCTTACTGGTCTTGTTCATTACCTCCGTTTCTAATTATAGTAAACCATCCTCATTATCAAGAACTTAATCACCACGACAATCACCATCACCACCGTTGCCACCACGACAAGGCTTTCAACTATTGAGAGACTTTAACATGTCCCGGGGTGTTGATTAACTTGATTCATTAGTCTTTCATTAACTTCCATGCAAATTTACACCCACGGCCTTGGCCTATGAGGTTTATCATAAATTTATAATGACCGACAATTACGTGCTTCCCATATCAGTGTAAGCGGATCGATAACTTATAGATCTAAGTTCGACGTGCTACGATTTGTATAAGATTAATGATGTATATTATCAGAGATACATTTCTTTTAAAGTACCAGAAGGTAATTACTACATGTTTACATAAAGTCTAGCGATGCTCTTGAAAATACACTTGAGACGTGTGCTTCTTTTTTTTTTTTTTTTAAGACAGGTAAGAAGAAACTTTCTGATATTTTTCTTTACAAAGCAGCCCCAGCGGCGTTCTTGAGCTACAAGGAATATCTAGAATTTTAAATACCTTATTTCTGAGAATTTTGCTTTCTTATTAATATGATTAAATTTTCAAATTTGCATTGTATTAGTTTTAAATATTATTTTTCAACGGTTCTTTAAACACGCTTTATTTAGATTGGAGTAGTAGCACATGTTACGCGAATTCAGTAGCGATCCACGGCCAATTCAATGATCGATTTTATAAATTTTCAGATAATACTCGCAAGAAATCGATTGGCGTGCTTCAATTTCTTTAAAATTAATTTTCATTCACTACACTCTACGTACCACTTGCACTCTCATACGATACTAATAGTTCCGCAGTAGTATCCAGAACGCAACTGGAAGTAAAGGCGATAATGACACATATTATAACTCTCACACTAATATAACTTCCTACTGCGTAACTGAGTGATAGTGGGGATAGAATTTAGTAAAATTTAAGAACTTTTCTAAGTATTGTTTTAAGACAGTGTAAAACAAACTTTTTCAAACGTTGAAACAGAAGAGCATATTAAATGAGTACTTTTCTATTTAATGTTACAAAATGCTTTAACAAACTTTCATTATGAAATTCATAAAATAGCCGTCAGAATTAATGAAATAGTTCTAAATTTTTAACACAGAAAAATTGGTATTGAAGGTACAAAATTACTATGTTTTCTGCTTGTGTATGCCGAAAAAACAGGTAGACCGCATACGACAGTGTTGCCGGTTACTAAGAATTTTTAAATCATCCTGCTTGCCACGTGTTACCGCAATGAATATTGTCATTATATTTAAAACATGGCAAGTTCATTTACCTTTGCATGAACAAAAACCAGACTATAGTACCCCTATCTACACCATGCCATTAGAAGTCAGCGATAGGCGCGAAACTACTTCCTCAGGTAGATTAAAAAGTTCTTCCGAACACAGTGTATACATATACCACATAAACTGCAACAAAGCGTAAATTATTTAAGAATATGAATTTAAAACAGTTGTTGGTAAGCAACTGAGAACAAACGTTTGAGCAAGACAAAATTTGAGTAAATTTTTGTCGACATTTTTTCCAACTACGTTTATGTACGTTTCGTTGATTAATTTTACTCATATACGTCATTCATATATGGGCGATTATTTCATGATAAACTTTCACATGGCTCAGGTTTAAATATATAAAATATTGTGAAATACAATTTTTCGGTTTTTTTTGCTTTATGAATTTATTACCGTGATTGTACATTGTTTAAGAACAAAAATATGATAAATAATACAACTCTGGCAGTAAACAATAACCGAACCAGCCTTAGCGCCTTTCTCTTTGCCCCGAAATCAAATAATTAGCACTTTTTAGTTTTTACTTATCTTTACATAGGAGAATAATTTCAAGAGAAAGTGCCCGCCAAGAAAATAGTTATCATTTACTTAATTACTTCTTCGTTTGATTGTCATAATTGTTTTCGACATTGAATTGGACACTGCAAATTACTAAGCACGTTTTAAATGGTGCAACATGTTTTCATTAAATACACTTGATGAAACTGTAACAAATTATTTATCAACTTAAACACTGAACAGTATACACTTGTACTATTATTTGTAGAATGAAATATTTTCATCGTTGAGAGCATGTAAACAAAAAAAAACAATTCTTGACAGTTTCAAATAAATATAAATAATATTCAGAATAATTAAGAAACGATTACCAAACAAAATCCATAGAAATGTTGTATCAAATTTTGTGAAGCTTTGTTCATGTAAAGCTAGAATTTTAGAAAGTTATATCTAGAAATCTCTAGAAATCAAAGATTAATTACCATTATCACGTAAGGTCGGAGTACGATGTTACCTGACACGTCCACAAATCCCGAGAACAATCAAGTAATGTTATCATAGTAACAATTCTTTTACTTTGTACAAAATATAAATACGCCATACACTCAAGAATTCGTGCGTAAGGCATTATAAGAGATTTTAACAATTATTCAATTCGTAAAATCAACACGAATTGCTATCATCGATGCAGCCACTCTGTACCGATCAGTTAATCTAATTAATTATATAACATGCAGTATTAATACGCTAGATGCGTACTACCCATTGTAAAACAAATTTTGGGACGGAATCCGATAATTATAGTATCATGTCAAATCTATGTACTCAGTGAAACCGTGGCTCGGTGAACCCAGAAGAAGCACTCCAACACTGCGATCCTTGGAAGCGGTAATAACATCTAGTGCTTAACTTAAGGATCGTTTAGGTCACTTTAATAGTACGTATATCTATTATATGCATGATAATGTGAAGGTACCACGCAAAAGGATACATTCGTCATACGGTGATACATCCAAGTCCTGAATATCTCCCCTATGTCGATAAACTTCACCAAGATATTCGTGGTGATCAGGATACCTTCTGTACCTTCTTAAAATACCTCCATCGCATACAGAATACAACGTGCTGCCATTTGAAGTATATCTCAGTTTCCAGATAGGAGAATCTTTGTGTTCCTTGAGAAATTCTTGTACACCAGAGTCTGGTACATACGAAGAGACAAGATCTCCACCACTCATTATCAAGCCTTTTAATGAAATATAATGCACATTTTGAAGACAGTCCGTTAAAATCACATTAATACGGGTATTAAAGTATATTTAAATCGAATAAGAAAAAGGAATTTGTTAAAAAAAAATACTAATATTGAAAAAAGTTGTACATTTTTTGCAATAGAAGTTAATCATTTAACGTGATATACCGGAAGTGTCATTGAGTCTTATAAGCGGATGAAATTGTTCATCAAGCACATGCTGTGTATTACAAGAAGTTGACGTCAATGAATAGTCAGATCTGTCAAACGAAACTAAACTCTCTCGTGCGACTTTAAATTACTGCAAAATGATTCCAATAGTAACGTGTGATGTGAAATATTATATTTTTGAAGCTATGACACTTACTGCAAAATCCATCTGCAGCGTTACGAGTAAAGGGTTCTGGAGTGATGCATACAGTGTTTACTGCGTGTCCAGTTTGGAATGCATGTAGAACACGTCCATCAGGAGAGGACACTTTACAGGTACCATCAGAACTTCCGGTTAAAATCGAATTCTGCCAAGGCCATGACGAAGGTACAAAACATATGTCTCTTATAATCGAACCATGCAGCTACAAATGGCAAACAATCGATCGTTAGTATTTTGCAAGAACTGAAAAATATTCCTAAATAATATTCTAATGAACGGATTGTAATGTATGTGTCAAGCACAATGACTGATGCGCCAACACATTTTTTGAGATAGAGAATATATGTATAATAATAATTTTTATCTATAGACATACATCATTTACATAATCAAGAGGCAATGGCATCCGCAAGTCCACCAGAGTGAGGCCTTTACCATTAACAGCAACTGATATTGCCAAATTTGGTCCAGAAGGATCAGTGGCTAGGCCTGTTCTGTCTCTACCACTGAAAGCGCAGTTATCGTAGGCCAACAGCCGATCTCCTGTCTCAACGTCAATCACTACTAACCTTCGTGCATTTGTAGCAGCCACGATCTGAAGCATTGAGAGTCGGTTAAGGTATCTTCAGAAAAATGGTACATAAAGAATATAACAATGAAGCATCATTATAGATCATTGTAACTGAGACATAATATCTAGTAATGATCAGGAATATCATAGCATTAGTTCATAAATTATTGTTCAATAGCCAAAGAACCAGACTTTATAGCACCTTGTATATCGAACTTACAATTATAAAATCTTAATGTTTATAGTCTCGACGCTATGATTTTAACTCTGAGCTTGATGTTCTAGATTAGTATATCGATACAATGAGACTCTAAGCACACCCTGGAGCCATCCGAAGTAAAACGAACTGCGTTGACATTGTTCATCTGTGGCATCAGTTCAATCTTGTAGTCCAGTAGCCACTCCATTCGCAGTGCAGAATAAAGATTAACCTTGCCATCGTATCCTCCTGAACAAAACAAATATCTGTCCTGAAAATAAAAGATCGAATTATGCACACTGAATATAGTATCAGAAAGTAGTATACAACAAACCACTGTATATTGGTCGCACAGTCTAATTATTAAAGCATGACAATATTTTTATTAGGTAACGAATAAAGTTCATTCTAACTAAATGATGATTAGATTGGTAATGCTAAAAATAATTATTTCCCATTACATATAGTGACATAATACCCGTGGACTAAAAGCAACACCCCTGACGCTTCCCTGATGAAATTTCAGGAATCTTGGTCTTCCTTCTTGTTGCATTTTGAGTCCTGATTCAGAGAAATTAATCTTTCACCGTTTGTTTGCAACTAATTCACTGATCACTGTTTATCAACGTTCACTACGTCACATAATAAACTTCGTATTCTACACAAACACAGTTGAACAGCATCACTAAATGCTCCACCTCTGCACAATTTATATTATACAAATAATACTTCTCATGAAATCAACAAATCATTATTTCTTAAGTGTACACAACTTCAATGCATAACAAGTAATCTCATCTCTCATCTCTACTCTTCATCTGCTTCCATTGCAAAACAACGGCACACATATTTAAAAATGGTTAAATTGCCCATGAAATTGCCTATACTGTGTTTCACTGTGTTACACGTTACGTTCACATACACACCGAGATAGCTTAAACAGCTGCTGCCATCATACGGAATTCAATATAATTCTTTATGCTTTTCACAGTAGGTAGATTACTTCTTCTTCTTCTTCTTCTTCTTGTTTCTTATAGCTTTATGCCCTCGTAGAGGGCAAGTGCCAGGTGGTAGATTACTTATCAGAAGATTCATGAATTGAAACAAGTATTTAAAAATTGAGCTAAAATTCAACAAATAATACGTTACTTACGAGTTCCCCTATAGGTTTACACAAATAGATCATTTACTTCTGTCACAAATTCAAATTAAATCATACTGATGATAACTGTTGACACACACACACACACACACACACACACACACACACACACACACACACACACACACACACACACATATATATATATATACATACATACAATATATAGGGTACACAGGTATTCGCAAAAGAATAAAACGCCATGAACGTGTGAATTAATTGTATTCTAATAATTTATTCTAAATTGATATTCACACTATAGATACAGTATTCTTTTGCCGCTCATATCAACTATAATAGAAACAATAGTTGGTTTTGAGATTCAAAAAATAAATTTATTATTACAACAGTTTAAATTGTAGGCACGATCGTAAGTTTATACTAGAAGAAACTTTCACAGAATCGAATAAGCTCTATATACACTTCTTTCTTTGTCGAAGAACAGTATCAAATTTTTTTTCAAACGCCATGCTTATATCGTACTCATGAATTAATAGATCGACTGACAGCACTACCGAATACTTTCTTTTCTAACTAAATTTGGCACAATAACCAGATGCTATAGAGATATTTTGTATAAGGTATATCTGGCAGTATGAGATTTACGATCTTCCTTTTAAAAAAGACAATTACAAATCGTATTAGTAATTAGACTTTTATATACCCGAATTTAGTTAATCAGTACAGTCGTGCCTGAAACAAGTCGTGGCAGTTCATATTCAGCATTCAATAGCAATTGACATGTTGCGCGTTCATATACATTGTACCGAGAAAATTGTATTTAATCGCCTTGCATAATCTAACCGCGACCGTCAAGATTATAGCCGAATGCAAAGGAAATAATTACTTTTCATAAAAAATATAAAAGGCTCTCTCTCGTTAAAAAATAAAGGCATTTTGTGCCAGCGCAGGATAAACGCCTGCTGGTAAATTGCACTATATACATAACTTTCGCATTAGTCAGAAAAGTGTGAAGTACTTGAAAGGAGAAAGAGTGCAAGTTATCGTAAAAGAATTTACAAAAAAAAAAAAAAAAAAATTAAATAAAGTAGATGGAAAAAGATCGATTCTTTTCACAGTAACAATGCTATCCTTAATATCTAGCGGCTTCGACGGCCACATACGTATATACCTTATCCCTCGTTTGTGAATTTCAGCTTAAACTATATCCTCGTCATTCATTCGCATTCAGTAAAACGTGCCGTCCGCTGATAACTACTTAAAATATTAATATTCGCTCGTGAATACAAGTACTGGTATAAATATATATATATATAGAAGCTAGTACTTCGCACATTATTCCTTTAGATAACAGGCATTCTTCCAGGCTACCTTTTACAATATCATAAGAAAAGTATAGCTTACCCTTCATCGAATACACAAAAAGCGTTTGCAATAATCTTACTAAATAAATTTTTAACGCTTACATACAAGATCCAAAGTGGGCAGACACTCGGCGAAACACAGGGAAGACTTCGATAGATCCGATTGAACTGAAGGCTTGATTGCAGCTGAAAATATTTATAAGAGGCCTACGGCGGTATATCATATATCGGAATCTAATGACGGATTGTGCATTGGACACTGTCCAATTGGAAACACCTATTTCGATCACCTTCGCTTCAGCGTTTTTTTTCGAAACGCTTGCTTGACTCAAGCGTAAAACATCACAGCATCAAAGTTAGGACGGAGTCAGGAATCTTTTATTCGCTATGAATAGCTCAGGAGTTCTCTGCAACAATGGTTGTTCATTGAATGCGATATTTTATCATGTCGAATTATTATTTAATAATTCTTTCCAAAGTCAATCTCACTTACGTGGACAGTTCTCTTCCTAATAAACCGGTTCCAACCAGTCCAGTACGCGATCGACTCCGGTTCAGCTGTGCTCTTCTCTTTGCTGCAAATTAAAATGATAATACGTTATTCTTGAATGAAATGTTATGTTTTATTATATCTTACAAAGTATATAGTACAGAGTATTATATTTGGGGATCACTTATGAGAGTGAGCGCCATTGTAAGTTACTTTTACGAAAATATATTGAACGAGTTGGAATACAAACGTCATATATATCCAGGCTAAATTGCATTATTATTTATTATTAGGGTACACACGCACACAATATTTTTAAGGCAAATAACTATAAAAGATCTACCGAGAATCGTAAGTTTCATATGGTGATTAACAGACATAAGACGATGTCCCAAGGAGCGTTACGAAATTAATTCATTTGTAAATAACGAAGGTTATTCCATTTTTTATAAAGTATTAATTATTGACTCGTTAATACCTGTTCTGAGAAATGTCCGATTATTTAACAAAATATTTTTTCAACTAATTCATATGACAAATTTGGACACTGGGTTAGACACACATTCAATATTGTGACTTACAGAACTCATCCTACCTGACAACCCATTTTAAACGATTTCTAGAAAAGAAAATAATATCAAAGGTTTACACTGCATTGACACTGTACTTTATAATCTGTGTAAAATATATTGAACGAATCACTTTCTGAATTCGAATTCTCTCGTTAACTTCGAAATGGGGCTCACATTATTACCCGCACTATAGGATAATTCGTATAACAATTTTTCATGCATCTCTTTCTTAAATATTTGTCAGCCTTTCCTATAATTAAGCAATCCTTACTAATAAAATGAAATAATAAACTTACCGCCAGCGGCACGCGTCTGTCGTTTACGTCTCTGATCTGGCCTGCTGAACGCAGATCCTGTTTGAAGAGCTTCCATCAGACTATCCATGACACCCTCCTGCGTCTCATGAGCATTCATATCAACTAACGCACGTTTCCGTTCTGCACGAGCAGCACGTTCCGCTTCCGCTTTCTCCCGAGCTTCCCGAGCCCTTCTTTGCTTCTCTTCTCCATCTCGTATCTTCATTATTTCCTTTTGCGCTTGCTAAAGTAGACAACAGGACATAATTAGTCAAGAATCTTAATATTACTATCATTTAAATTGTCGAAAAAAGCTATTAGCATGAAACAATAGCTGACTTTACCATGAAGTTGTCTTTAAAAGTTTTAATATCAGTAAAGAATTCTTCGATGGTATATTTTTGCTTATCGAAAGCGAAAAATTCCGAAATATCCGTGTAGAGACTGTCCATATTCTTGAACATATTTTGCATGACCTCATACGACTCTCTGGCTTTCTTAGCGAATGGCTGTAAGATATTAGTTTAAGGAAAACACATTTTTGTATATAAATACTTTTCAAAGAAAATTCAATGATTAATTAACGTGAAGGATGTAGAGTTCATAGGTCAAGGATACAGTCATAACTTCGACGAACTTGTCTTCGTTACTTTGCGGAACTTTTGAATTGGCAAGGTCCTGCTCAAGGTTGCGCAAGTTTGCATCCATTTGACGAAGTGTCCCTTGTATTTGTTCCAACGAGACACGACTTGCTCTGTCGACGTGAGCCAATTCCTCAGAGAAGCTTATACACTCGGGGAATTTTCTTTCTATCGTATTCACCAAATAATGCATGAGGGTCTGTTTATTATCTACGTCTTTCGTACTCGTGAGCTAAGATAAAAAAGACATTGTTAATTTTAAAGGACACAAACATTTTCGATTTTCAAAGACGAGAGGATTCGCACCTTTGTAAGAAAACTAATTTCAAAGCCGAAGGCTTCACCATTTTTCGAACCAGAATTCATATAGTTTCCAAGTAACAGGATTAATTCGAGAATTTTCGCAAACTTCTTGCTACTCTTCACCTCTTCGCAGGCTGCAGTACCGGCTACAATGTCTGGTTTCACGTCTTGTACTAATTCTTCATAACGCAACATAAAACTTAATGATTTCAGTCTTGGCTGTAACCTCTTAATGGTTGATATCTGTGAGAAGCATGTTTAATTCAGTGAGAGGAATGTTGAATTCATTTGAATTCGGAAACAGTATAAATGCACTGTTTCGTTTGCAAAATCGTTACTTCGTATATAATTATTTTATTTACCGTTACGCAAAACTGTTCAGCTTCAGTTAAATCCTCGTACTGCTCTTTGTAAGTCTGTAACTTCGTGAGTTGATCAGGCGGCGGTAAATACTGTAATAATCCCTGCAAAACGTTGTCTGAAACTACTGGACCTTCGCATCTCAATAAGCAAGATCTGACTTCCTCGTAAGACATGTGTTTCAGTGTTCCACCAAGAAGAATGGAGATGTTTTGTGCTGCCTTTCCGTCAAGAACTTTAAGATCTTTAACTTTTTTCGTTCCAGTAGATCTGGAATGAACAAACCTCAACGTATTATCCAGTAACTAGCAATAAATTTTGAAAAATTTAATCAGTAGTAAGATAACAAGATTTTAATTAAGTACAACTTTATAATTACTCACTTGTCAACGACATCATCAATCTTTCTCCCTGATGGCTTTGAAGCAAATTGTTGAGCTAAACCTTTGAGGATATCTGGACTCGCAAGTTTATCCTCTTGTACTTTCACCCAGAACGACTTTTCTGTGAGCCTTTGCGGTAAAATCTGCAGAACAAAACTTCAGGTAATTTTATTTTCTAATTTCATAAAGATAAGAGGGAGGTTCGTTTACCTTCCGATTGTATTCAGGTATTAAATCAATATAATACAAAAACTTACTGCCTTCCAATTGGCTCTCTTCAATGGACCTTCCAAATCCCATTTCTTTTTGGGTTTCAACCCGTGTGGTAGCACTTGAACAGCTAAAGGCATTGGAGGTCTGGGACCTCCCATCATCGGAGGTGGAGGTGGACCACCCATTCCTGGCATAGGAGGTGGCGGGGGACCCCCCATTCCAGGCATTGGTGGTGGAGGTGGACCACCCATTCCTGGCATTGGAGGTGGTGGTGGGCCTCCCATACCTGGCATTGGGGGTGGTGGTGGTCCACCCATGCCAGGCATTGGAGGCGGTGGAGGTGCTCCAATCATACCGGGTAAAGGAGGAGGCGGGGGGCCACCATCAACTTTCTAAAATAGCATAATATCCATAACTTGTAGAAAGACAATTATTTAACGATAAAGAAGATATTCATATGCGAAATTACTATTATGAAAATATCGATAAGGTTTTCCGTCGTTAACGAAAACGTAATGGTTTAGTGATATGCGATCATATAATCCGTAAATACTTACAGCTGGCGTATTCCCCGATCTACCGGTTCCTTGTTCTAATTCTTTGATTTTATTTTCAGCATGTTGCAATTTCGCCTCCGTTTCCTGTTTGCTAGCAATAGCTTCTTCTAATTTCTGTGTCATTTCTGCAACGCGACGGTCATCCTCGGCCTTCGATTTTTCAACTAACGTATCGATCAATGGCTGCACGTCTATTTGAAAACGTTTCGTTGCACTAAAATCTGGATCACAACCCGAACGGTGTAGTACGATTTGCGACACGCATTCCTCTATTAATTTATAATAAGCCGGCCTGAAATAAGGCAAACAGATGCATGTGAATTATTAAATTTGTTAAGAAGTAGGCGTTTCTGTTGTAACCGATGACATAACGCGTTGCTGACCTCACTAAAGCATCGTCTCTGATGAAGAGTAGGTGTTGAAGAATGGACAGGAAATAGGGCTCGGCCATGGTATCCATCACCATGTTCTTCACCACTTCGAAACAGTCGTTAACGTCATCTAATTCCAACCTCACATGATCGAATCTTTGTACAAACTCCTCGTAGTCTTCCTCCTTGTAGTCGTTAAATATTTTCAAGTGGGTTGACAAATCTTCGGACTCGTCTCCTTCCAACGTTTCGAGAATATCGGCTAGTCCTACTCGCATTATTTCGTTTCGCAGGTGCAACCGGAAGTCCAGGTCTTCCGCGGATGAGATTATCGAATTTATGAGTTGAAGACATACCACCTGTAGAAATAAAAGAGGTATTTTATAGAATAAAGAAAAAAAAAAATAGATAATAGTGAATAAGTAGGTCGATTATTTTTATCCACTCGACGTATCCAAATACAGTCTTCAGGATGTATTAGGAATGCATATACGTACCCTCAAATTCTCATTCTTCTTGTTCATCAATCCCTGAACAATTGGTAGGAATCTCTCTCTTCCCTTGAATTCTCCATTCATGGTAATAGCATCCAAAACTTTTTTGTGGCTGTCGCTTGAAATAAGGCAGACCGCACCAAGAAGTTTCACAGCTTCGTGCATTACTGAGGGTTTACTAGGTTCCAAAGATCTTGCCACTATCGTCAGCGCTTCATGATGTGCAAGCATCTCCTTTATTCCCACGGTATTGTTCATTATAGCTTTTAGGCAACGAATACATTCGTACTGTATTCGTTCGTAACGATTGTCGCTGTGAAGATAAAATGCAGTCCGTTAGAAACGCACGTTAGATAAAAGCGAGCGACAGTCGAAAGAAGCACAATATGCATAGATACTAAAAACTGATGGAAGCAAATAATTGATAGACCTCATGTTTTCCCTGAAATTCAAATAAAAACTTGCACGTCGAACTTAATATAAAAGTGCGTGTAAATGGCTTCTGTTGCTAAAGCACGAGAATATAATTCATGCTGTATTGCTTATCCAAAGGATGAATATAAAAATGTATTCTACTAAAAAAGTTCTATCGTTTTGAATCCTGTTGCTTGAGGGATTTCATCTAAGATACGCAGACACAAAGCCGAAATGAAAATAAGTATGCCGCAACGTAACGAAGAACACTAACTAGTATTAAACATTTGTCAGTTACCTATCGTAACATATGAAGGCACTGCAATAGAACAATATTAGAATTAGTTTTCCGGTGCGTATTATATTTTCAATTGCATAGCACCGTTCGCATCTCCGTGTCACAATTGAATCGCGTTCGAATCGAATAATTCGACATAAAAGTATCTCATGGCGCTTATCCAGATTAACGTTATCTAGTAAAAACACAAAAACTCACTTTCGATAGCATTCGTTAAGCGTGGCGAGAACTTGTTTAAGACCTTTCGTCCCAAATTCTTGAACCCAACTCAATGGATTATTCGTGAGCGCGATCCTGAGCGATTCGATGCAATTGTAGATTTTATTAACGCTCAGATCGGGTTGAGCCAGGTACTGTATGTAATCCGCCGGTTTGTCAAACTTCGATTTGTTTTCTTGTACGGTGCCTTTAAAGTGCAAGACTAGCATCGCTCTCTTCTTTTCCTCCGGTTGCTGTCGCAACGGCTCCTTTTTCTCTTCTGTTAAGTTCATGTTTGCCTGAAAGAAAGAAAGAAAAAAAAAACAATAATTAAATTTAAAAATACGAAGAACAACACTACCATCATAAAACTTAATGACCCAGTATCAACCCAAAAAGAATTTACGTACCAGCATCTCTTCAAATTTATCATTCATAGTCTCCTCGTCCATATTCTCAATGATGGATGCCTGCTGTTCGATTTCATTGAAGTCATCACCAGAGTGGGGGCGGGGGATAGTGTTGTGGCCAGTGCCACCCCTGACCCCACCCCCACGACCCGATTTTTTCGGCCGGCCAAACCATGTGTCCAGCTAAAACGAAAAGAAACGAAATTTTTGTGAGCATGTAGGATTCATAATTTTTAAAAACTATACGCACAGTGTCAGTGAACTCTTTTAAGCTCTTCGTTGCATTGCTCAATCGAATTCGTATACTGAATTGCGAATGTTATGACTTCTAATTTGCTCGTAGTCCTATATCATACGCATGCATTTTTCTTACTGTTATGTCGCATACATCGACAATGCGTAACCCTGACCCAACTAATGAATTCAGCTTAAACACTTTACTGATGCACAAGCAACAGCGAAGAATTCAAAAAATCTGTTAACAAACAAAATTCTTATCGATCTCACAGCAATTCTTACGTACGTAGCCCTTCCTTGATCGAGCATGCCCTTTGACCCTTATCACTGGGCACGTAATTAAAAAGGCCGCAATTAAACAACAGCGTCTTTTCACGATACTTTCCCACACCCTCTTTCTATTTTCGTCGCATCACGCTGGCACGGTATCAACGACATAAGCTCCCAAAATAGCTGATAAAAATAGATCCTATAAATATCCAGGGAGCGTTAAACAACATGAAAGGATTATAGTCAGACGACGGACGCCGAACGTAAAACACCGTAGCAATTTGCCCAGCGATATTAAAAGCCTCGCTCGGTAGGTAATTCAAGGTCTTTCGGTTACTTCCTTCTACGTAATCGCATTCTTGCTCGACATTTCTCGCAATCGCGTTTACCATGGGTTATTCGTGTAATACAAATACTTTGAGAATGAAAAACGTGTCCAAGGACAACGGATATCAGCCTGTGAAAAATTTGCGAATTTTAATTACCCCTTATAATTAATCACCTCCAACCCCCCCCCCCCGCCTCCTTCTCACCATTACAGAATAACAAATAGTTTTACGTGACATCGCACGACACATAACAAAGTGCGTAAATGAATAAAAAAAAAATTTGGTAAAATAATAAACGAAAAATTAAACTATTAAAAATTAACAAATGCATGTCTTCGATATTCATTTAAAAAATGTTTTACCTCAAAAAATTTCCAAATGTACTGACACGATATACACCGCATACCGCGACATATAAATTGACATTCCAGAAGCAAAGAGACAAGAGCAATCGGATGCTGTTATCGCTGCACAATCGCTTATCACCACGATATTATTATACTCCTTGTTAACGGATGGCGATGCGAACTTGCAATGAAACCAGTGCCGAAAAGAATTTCGCCTACGGCCTATTACGTCCCATGGCAAGGGAGTGGAAGTGGTATAAAGGTATACGGTCACGAAAAAAATACAATCATTAGTCATTCGATAAGCATTCGTCGGGTTTGACTTATTCGGAAAACAATAGCATATTTAACTGTGGCAATACTCCCATTGTCGTGCGGCATAAGAGCACTACGGTATTGGTGGTTAGAGAAAAAATTGGAACAGACCATTAAAAATTGTTTTTCATCCATTCAAATGATCCACCCCTTATATAATGACCCTGCAACAGATCTGAAATATATGTGCATATAAGTATATACTGGCGAATGTGTCATTCTCAGGAACAATGATTTACAAGAAAAATACTCGTAAGGAGCCACTAACACTTTAACCTAAACATTACGTGGATGTGAGGATCGTGAATTATTGAGAATCATTTTTCATGGAACAGTGACAGTTCGACGGGATACGTAAGCCATGATATGTCACGGGGATATAACGGGTGTCCCTGACAGTACACTACCATATCCATTCGACGAACTAGAACAATAAAGCGTTTCATTTGGGCAGATAGTCGTCCTTGCGCTCCACCTTGGGCATTTCGTTATAAGAATAATATACAAGCCGAGAGACAAACAGTCTGAAACGTCTTAACGAGATAGCAAATGTCTCGAGAAACGTGAGAGGCAAGCTAGTCAAATATAATTCAATTATATAGTCGACACCATTCGCATAGCCCGGGGAGGTGGTGACGGCACGATAGCACGTTGTAATTAATAATCCAATTGAACAATACCGTTGTCTTAGGATGACGCGAGGTTAAAATATTCTCAAAATCGAATTTCAAATCCTTCGAGAACTATTCCGTACTTCCACCGTGCATCTGGGACTGCGCCATTGACTTCACGCGTTTCACCGGTACGTTACACCGTTTACTTATGTCAGATTGACATTCAACGAGAGGCTAATGGGGTCGAGAAATGACGAATAACTTTCGTAACCTGTCGAGCTCTTGCCGGTAACACAATGTATAATCGATCGTCCGTCGATTGTAAAGACTGTACTTTTGCTTAGAAAAATTCGAGTATATCGATTGCGACGGGAACTGTCATTTACCTCTGGATTAAAAATGTATGGTGGTAGACGTTGATTAAAATTATAATTGAAACACGATTGAGTTTAAAAATACCCGGGTTATCGTTGATATACGGTTAATAGAAATCGTGCATTATCATCAGGACACAATGATACCCGGGCGTGGCTATTCAAACTGTCTATACTTGCAGCTCTCACACTACGCATGCAATCGCGTAGCTATCGACTAATCAAGTAATCGGCAATAGTAGAAATTCCATCGTTCGAGACCGATTAACAGCTGATAATGTTATCAGGAACGTTGGGCGAGACAATGTTAACCTCGTAATCTACTAGAATGCGTAAGGCTTATTAATTTCAACGTAGAAAAAGTCATCGTCGAGCCACCTTTGTATGCACGTACTTGTGTAATTAACGGATATAACTTACCAATGGGATTCGAAAGTAAATGCACGTTAACCAATTGCAAGGCGATTTGAATATTGAAATAAATTTTTTAACCATTATACCGAGATAAATGGTTTGGAAAAAAAATTTTGAAAAAATTTCGTCTGCTCGCTACTCGGTTGAATTACGAACTAATTCCAATGATATCCTCATATTTGGTCAGACCGCAACTGTTTCTGATCGTGAACTAGAATTTAGTTATCTACAAGTTTTACATTACCGTGGAAACGTATTGGCACTAACGAGTCCCGATTGTTATTCATATATGTTTTTCTTTTTATCGCTTGTCTCTCCAGCTGTTCGTTATGAGACGGATGATATCTACAGGCGAGTGTGAGATCAGCGACGCGGCGGTTACGAGCGGATGACTTCACGTCTAGTTTTACACTTAATAAAAATTATCTGAAGCAGAAGACGTTTACCGACGTCAGCGAATATTTCTGCATGGCATTTGAATTGCAGCACAAAAAATAAACGCAAAGTATTAAGCGGCCAAGTAACAGTAAAGAGGTTTCATCGAATCGGGTCAGGTCAACAGAGACATTGCTTGAAAAGCATTGACACTGAAACACTCGATGGCCGTTGGCCATCAATTTCATTTCTCTATATAAATTATTTCTTTGAAAATCGAATCCTCGCTCTACGTCAATTTATTCACACTCTCGGAGAATTGTTATTGGAACGTATAATAAATAATCAGCGATGCACGAAAGCAAATGATTTTGAAAAGCCTACGAAAACTCATCGATCATGGAATATACTGATAATAAATCATACAGAGAAAACGATGAATTTGGTGAAATTGAATTTTTAGAAGAACTGTCGCAACTTATTGACATTCCAGGAATCTAGTAATTGCCAAAAATAAATATAACGTATATTTAAAAAATTGCCAATGGCGCCGAAATAATTAAGAAAAAAGCACTGACAACTTCACACGAGTTACACATTAATCTTAGCGCGCTGATTTAACTTTAAAATATCAATCGAATGTCGTAGTTAATTACTATAAATAGATTAGCATGAGAACCATAAGCATACCCATTCCGTGATCATGGTGTCGTATTCTCTATTAGTAAAGCTTCCACGTGGTAGACTTTTCCGTGAGTCTTTACTGTTAATAATTAGTTCGCACTTGTGCACTATATTTTATATTAGGCACAACGATCAGAGTCGTTCAGATTATGAAACAAAAACCAATCAGGTCGAATAATAACACTGTAAAAAGTTTGAGATCCATCGATCCACATACATAATTCCACTGAAGCATTTTATTCTTCGATTCGGCGTCCATTGAAGCTTCCAATAAGCACTAAATCGCATCGAGGCTCTGCATACACCTAATCAACAATCAACAATGGCACAGATATCTTTCACTGATGTGGCACGAGTGACACAGTTTTAAATGAAAAATTTCTATAAGGCCACTAAACACATATAATTTCCCGTTCGTCGCATTCAGCAGCGTACATTAACTGGAACTTCAATTCTAAAATAACACGAGTAATAATTGTTCGTAAAGAATGCGGATATTGTACCGTAAAACCCAATGCACCGGCGCAGTAAGAAAATGGAATTTTCTGTTAACCACTTTTCTACTGCGTCACTTTATACCAAACGGCTTTAAACGGCTTCGAACGTCTGTAAACGACCGTACAAAACTCTTTAACCGATGTGTACACAGGCTGAAATTCAATTACGTAATGAGGGAGTGCTTCGAGTTGTCGGCACAATGATCAACAAAGTCTTGAAGGAAAAGTTTTTCTTTTTTTTTCCCCCATGGATTAAGTAACTTTCCCGTCGTGAGAAATTCTCCTTCTGGAGGCCACGGTATAGGAATTGGAAACAAAAACATTTTCTGTGGTAAGAAGCGAGAGGACTTGGAAATTCAATAACCAATGTAGGATTAGATCGACGTCAAATCTTTCATTAGCACGTACTATATACGTGTATATTTATTAAAAAGAGTTGCACAAGCTGAGAGGCTAGATATGCAAGGCTATTTCAAACAATGATGTAGTAATGAATTGGACGGTTAATTGTCGTTATAATCCAAATGACTATTTTTGGGCGCGATGAACATTCTTAGCGTTAATTTTCAATGAGTATTTTATTACGAACTGACTGCACCGTTAAACGGTGGAATACAGTCGATCAGCCGCTTCCGCATCAATGCTCTCTTCTAACTGTGACATCACGGAAGCATAAAACAGACACCTGTCAAACGCAGTACGCAAGGCTGCTTATATTATTTTCCCATATAATATCCCCTTATAATTTGGAGCTTTTAATAAAATATTCAAAATAAAAGAGAAACATAAAAGAAAGTGGGATCTTTTATATGGTCGTTGAAAGTTCAAGAATGAGCCACATTGTCGGTCCGAATGTGTTAGGCTATCGTTGGGTTTCATCATTAGCAAGGACATTTCCGTAATTAATGACGACATACGTGAGTCATGTACCAAATTCCATTTTGTTTCAAAGATGAAATTAAGATGACTGAATTGATCTATGGGTTTACGGAAATTTGTGAAAACAGGTAAATTTGGAAAAAAATGATTTGGCAAGGTATTATTTTCAAAAAATGCAAAATTCATAGCATATTTAAAGATTCAACATCACGACCCTATCGACGCTACAATATTAACGGACTATCGCAGTTTACAAGATCGTTCCTATCCTGTACGCTTGCTGAATTCAAATGACGAGCGTCAAAGAATGTCACGATGTATTTTCCAAAAAAGGATTTCATACGTTTTCACTTGTTGAGCACGTCTTGTTTTCAAGTAAAAACGTCACTTCCCTTCGGCCTTCCTCTTGCCCGACGACGTGTGACAAATCTTTTTCAGACTCTTTGAATTCGAACTTTTTCGTAACTTCAATAATAATTAAAAATATCTCACTTTACGCACTATTCGCACTTATGTTCAAAAAATTCCTTAACGTACAAGACTATCGTACCAAGCGATGCTTGGGCATCGGAGTCCCCGAGTATGAAATAAGCGAGGTCAGTTCCGCATAGGAGGAAGGTGCACGAAAGACTGACTCTGTGCTCACGAGTCTGACAGAGTTCCACGCTGCGTAGGAAGTGGCTTAAGACGCAGTTAGGACTTACGAATCTTTGGAAAGTCTCAATCCAAATGGCATACACTGAGCCGTTGATCATTAAAAATTTAATTGCAACAAGCGACACGTAAAGCATAGATATCTCGTATACAATACATACGCCAACATACACGAAACGCCTAGTAACATCACGCTAGGTACTTTTACAAGTAATATCAAAAGCGCTCCACCTCCCAAGTGCTTTCACTAACCTCTCTAAATCGTATCGTGCAAGTATAAAATACCTTTGAAGATTCTGTAAGCGCATCATCCTCGGCATAAAGATTTCAACGGTAAAAAATACGATTCAACAGCATTGAACGCAGACGATACCCTCGCGTGACGAGAAGCCTTTACTAGTTAGTTCAATAATTTATGACGATACATACGACGATTATAGATATCTTTTCACACGGCATTTCGTCCTACGTCACTCTGTTCGCCCTAATGCATAGAATTTAAAACCGCAAGGAGCTTCGGTCCTGCATCCTCTATCGCAAACGCTTCGAGTGCGCCTTCAACGTTACTCAGGAGTCTCGTGGGTTCTCTAATAGATCCACCCAGGAGTGACGCACGTCCGAGAGTATGTATCTACTTGTGTCACTGCAATTCGAGATTACCGTGTGGTACCTACAGCCCGAGATCAGGACATCAGCGAATACAAAAATAATGATGGCCCCCCAATAATAGCGCGGCACAGTTTTCGTTAAAGGCGCGTGAACGTTTCTTGCCCTGCAGTGATCGCCCGAAGATCCGTTTGCCGTTAAAAAGAATTCGTAACCGAAGTATATCTCGTAGAGAATATAAGGAGAAAAAAGGTACCTTTAAGAACGCTCAGTCTGTCGTACTCCAACGACTTACGAAACGCCAGAGTATCACGTGCAGTACACCTCCTCGCATCGATATTTTCATCCGTCTAGTGGCTGGCATCTTCAGTGAATAAACTTGCGTCAGAACGCACACGCCGTCTCGGCTACTTCTTTTGTTTAGTCGCGCTCGTTACTTCACTGTCTATTTTTACAGATGCTGAAGCACTCTTATATTTCACGTAAGCACTAACGACGCGCGCGACACGTTGCGTACGGACGTAACGTCCAGATTCAGCTGCAGTCCTGAGTGTCCATTCATTTTTGGTATACCGTTCGTCGAAGAAAACAAAAAGGAAAAACTGCTGACATTGATAAATAAGAAAGGAATATTCAATGGGAGAAACGAAACGTATTTTCACCGTTCCAGTGTAACGAAACACGTCTATACTTCACAGAGACATGACACGCTACATTGCCGATATGTAAAAGGAGAAAAAACGAGGGAATGGAACTGAAGTAGAGAAATAAGGAGCTCGAAGGAAGCAGCGGCAATGTATCTTGCGTATAAGACTACAGGTACACTGACAGATCGCCTGTAACCTGCAAGAGATCCATTGGCCATTGTATGTACGTCCGTCAGAAGCAAGAGGAAGACCCTGAAAGTCATTGAGACGCAGATACAATATTTTTCTAAAAATACAGAGAGTATCATCAGCGGCACGAAATTAGAGTCTACTGATGACGACAGTGACCTGCATCCGGTTGCCCATGTCACGTGCGTTCCAGGGTCTAAGAATCCTACAGTGTCAAACGTGACAGGTGGCGGTTGGTCGGTAGAAGAAAAAAAGGTAATTAACATGTAAATAGAGTCGCTTTTGATTAGCCCGCCGGTTTATCTCTCATGCGTGCGCCGGTAGAACGATGGCGTTCGGTAGGTAGGTAGGTAGGTAGGTTGGTACAGTTACATCATAACACGAGATTAATGTAACGGTACACGGAGGAGGATGGAAATTAAAGAAACCAAAGTGAAGAACTCTCCTACCGTTTCGTCTACGGTGGAACGCTTATCAAGAACGTGCTGACTGGAGTTTAAGTTTGTAAGTACCTGGCAATTTTCATAGTCATGCGTACGCACCGTAATCGTATCCGCGACCGTAACCATGGAGATAGGCCTGGCATAGATATAGCATGGCTATGCGAACCGGTCGCAAGAGCTTCTCACTGTGTAGGTCGGTGCACAGACTTGTGCATCTCCTGGAACCACCTTTGAGATCGTTCCAGTAAGATACAGCAGTCCGCATCGCTTGTTTCGATACCAAAAAGAAAATCCAGCTGAGATTGAAGCGTGGAAACACCTGCAACGATTTGCACCATCCGGCCAAGGCGCGATGTTAAAATCGGGAGTCCCTGGAGTTTTCGTTATTGCATTTGTCCGAGGCAAACAAGAAGAGCAATATGGAAAGGACAGTGCGCCAAAGCATAATACGACGAAGCGTTTGAAATTGACGATGGCGTCATCTTATTCGGCCTTGTCCCACTGACGATGAATCCGCCCGAAGAAAAATTCGTGCACGTCATAGCGCGCAGACTCTGCGCTCTAAAGTACCGCCAAAATCATATGGATTGCTAGAACGAATAGAGAGGTCAATTGCAAGCCATACGATGTGCACATTATCGCTAATCACGTCCCACAGGCTGTGTATTGGGAGTCGAGAAAAGCCGGGGGAAAACGAGAAAATCAGAAATCTATCTCGCCCGAAGCACTTTTCACCTCCTTGAGCCATTTCGACGTGTGGCGAGTAAGGAGCGAATGTACGAAGGTTTGAGGTCGTTGATACGTCTCATTTTATAGACGAAGGAACCTTATTGGTGATCCCGTCGTCTTCACAGGCAACGGTGAATCACGAGACTCGACTATATAAACTGCGAACGATTAGCGTGAATCATTAGCGAATCACTGACAAGGTCGTAGGGAGTAGGCTTTTTTTCAATCGCGAATAACTATTTACAACAAAAATCAGTAATAGGATGAGCAGCGCGAATCGATGAAAAAATATATACGTATAAGCGAAGAGATCAAAGAGGACCAAGGATCATTCAGTTTACGAGCAGGATCACAAAATCTGTCAAGGTGAAAACAGACAATAAATATATTCATGGATACCCCCTAACTGAGAGAAGAACGTACGGAGGCTGCGAAAGGAAGGTCCACGGCTCTGTTGGAGTATAGAGGTCGCTGAGGTCACTTTGAGTGACGTCACTCACGGGCACGCCTGCACGACTGCCTCGTAGGCGGAGAACGGTTTATGGATTTTTAAATAACGAAAGATCGAGGACGATAGGGCACCGTGGTTAGACAATTTTTCCAAAAATTAAACTGCTACTTTGATATACATATAATAAATAACACAGAGGACAACTGTGTGTTGCATTGTTGTAAAAATAAAAAATTTTCGGTAAACGTCATCCTCAACGTATGATTTTAACATGCCAGGGTTATAAATCAGCAAAATGTAAGAGATCGTATGCCCCAGTATCCATTTTCTTTGATATGTCTAGGACCCATCTGGGTTCCCGCGGGATCAGCCAAGACTAGCTAGGTGGAACCCTGACAGACCCATGATTCTCATAGTGGGATTTTCACCAACACGCGTATAGTTAATCTGACTGATTTTCGTACGGTAACGCAATATCGTGGCAATTTTGATTATAGATAACGCTTTCTGATACACCGGAAATATTCTGCTTTCGTATCGAACAATGACAAAAAAATCAAAGACATGAATAAATAATGAGCTATCTGGTAGCAACAATCGAAACTAATCGTCATAGTGGCTGCAAAACACGTCAAACACCGTTACACGCAACAAAGATTACTCGTTACGAATATCTGTATAGGCAAATGTAAAGATAAAAAATTATGCAAACGCGTTCGATCGCTCCAACTCCATTTAAGGAATCAAAGTTAAAGTTTTCAGGCAGTCATGAAACTGCAAAGCAACAGTAGGAGTACGATTTCATGCCAGCAATGCAAGAAGGCTATGTGAACAGAATTTCAAATAGCAGTACCAAGTTGCTTAATGCAGATAAGCACGATTTCGGAGGTATCCCAGAGAACTGCTATGAGTATTTGAATTAAGTTTGTAGATAAGTTTCACTTATCAACAAACAGATAATACGGATCAGGCTGAGTGAGTAAATGGTGTATCAGTACCTACGTAAGCGCCGTTCGGATTTAGATAAAACCGTTTGGATCGCTAGTAGAAATTTCACTATGAAAATCGTAATCCCACGGAGGTCCTAGCTAGGCCTGTACTAGCTTAGTGAGGAACCTAGACAGGCCCAGGACCTGCGAAAGAAAGTTTTGTACTGCGAATGGTATAGTCGGTGTTAAAAATTATTTAACTATGAACTAACCGTCACGCGACAGTCAAAGAGAAGATAAAATATTTTCCCATATGCTACACAATGACTGTGAATTTCAGCGATGCGAATGAAACCTCAATGTGTCTACGATGGACGTCAGGCATCATCAAGCGCGAATATAGCGAATGTATCGCGTGATAGGTGTAAACACAAGCGAGCGAAGATCGAAAGGATCGATTTATACCGGTTGTGACGAGAGCGCATGGATGTTAGCAAAAATGAAGCTAAGGTCGAATTTCCGAGCCAAAGGACGCGATGCACAGTCACGTTACAGAACGGACGTAAAGCCATAATCCGTGATTGGAAATCGGCAAAAAGCCATGGAGACATTCTCTCGAAGGTTTCCTACTTCCGCGTGCTTCCTTGGCGTGCGTCTGTAACCAATGCCGATCGGACACTCTGCTCGTGGACGTAACTTTATTGCCTCTTTTTCTAGCCGAAGCTGCGAGGCGTCAGTAAACGATTCTGTAATACGACTCATTGTTAATATCCTGGTCACTCTCAAGCATTTTCAAAGAATATATATGTATATATACAAAACACACACACGAGGCCTCGATAGAACGACTTTCTATCGGAAGAAAACGTTTAAGAATAGTAAATGGCCGATAGGGAGATCGAAGTAATCGGGCAGAAGAATAGATTCAATTTCGTTGTCAGTGAATGACGAAATGGCGTCGGATTCTAGAATCGAAAGGTACACCGACATTAGCTACAGTACAATCGATCCCATCTATATGTATATATAGCGACGGGATCCAGTGCATTTCATTTATCTTAACCGAAAGTCTTTATCGAAACAGAAAGGTAAACGTGAAAACGATAATTTCAGTATGTTTCGTCAATAGGACGCAGCGTAACCCGAGTAAACTCCGAGATTTCACGCAAGGTCTTCTCGTCCGTGCACTTTTCCGATGTCTTACTAAACGGGGAAGCGGACGGAAAAGTCATTACGGAATAGAAATCTTGGGAGAAAATATTCTTGTTCGTTACGACGAATACTGCATTGGTGTCGCCTAGGTAAATAAGTACATTCCTCATCACAGAGAGTTACGAGAACAGAATCGAAATCCTGAAAATCAAATTATTCGTCGAAAGGACGGATGATATCACAAATGGATATATCGCAGAACGAAGGACCCACTGCCTTGGACCAATATTTTTTTATCTACTCGCAACCTCCGTGGAATTCAGTTGCGCAGTAACATATCGAGAGACACGTAAAGGAATGATCGTTCGCGCGTGATCTCAATAAATTATATTAATGGAAAATTTATACTGCAGTGAGTCGTCGATAATTTTCAAAACGTTCTCGGACTAACGTCCAAGATAAGCTCTCTCCCGTCGTTACTCCCAATTCGTTCGGAGCGCCGAATTATTTTGGAGGCGAGAGCGAGGAATTGCCGAAGAATGCACTCATCCTCGTGGAATGCAATGCGGTAGGACCGGTTTTCAGCTGTGACAAATATCATTCGAAGCCATTGACGTCATCGATCGTCATATACCAAAGCTAAAACTTTTATTTCAAAACAAAACTCTGTTCACTGACCATCGCCGTGTTTTGTGTATTATTTGTTCAGGTGAATCAGTGCTCCTTTTAGACCCTGACTGCCTCTTATACCCCGCACTGCTAAGCGACAGGATACCTCTTGAAGCAGGTAAGTAGTAAGTGAGTGAGCGAGTGGTTAAGAAAGTGTGCAAGAGTAAACAACGAAGAAAGAAGACATCACGAGTCACAAGATATAGAGACCCGGACCCAATGGAATATTGTAGAAACGTCGCATAAAAATTGTTATACCATGCAAGACTAAAAGAACGGAGAGAGCAATAATTATCTTTCAGAACCCTATTGTCTGTCAATTATGTAACGTGGGCGAGACTTATTTCCTGTCGCCCCAATGTATAACTTTCTTTTAGCATTAATGACCTCCCATAGAATAAATAAACTCCTCCGAATCCTTACCAATGCAATACGTTAGAGCATTGCCGTACATAAACGTGCCGATCGCCTACACGATCCACAATCATTGAATTAAAAAAAAATCATGACTCTCGCCGCCTTTGCATATTTCCTGCCTGCGATAGGAACATACTTCGTCCGTGTTACGGACGCCAGAAACGTAACAGGGATTACTGAAACTCAAAATCCACCACTTCGAATCTCCACCCACATTCCTTTAATCCCATCTGCACGAGCCGAGAAGCGGTAAGGGGGTCAGATGTTTCAACGGTCGGATGTTTCAAGAATATGGAGAGCAGGGTGTCGAGCGTTGCGATAGCCATAACAGGAAACGGTGCGTGAGCCCATGTGGAACGTATCGTTGGCAGGTGCCTTTCATTTGGCAGATATCAAATGCAACAATGTACATTACGTAGACAGCTATTTGAGTCTGTATCAAAAAGATTGAACCGTCGTGTTTACAATTCATCCAGAATGGCCTACTCCGCGTTAACGCGACTAGATCGGGTGAGGTTAGGTTATCCAGGCTCGAGTATCTCATGAAATTTGGAAGCGCCCATCACGCGGTACGACGGGTGCGCGCATGGAAACAATGGAGAAAAAGAAAAAAAAAAAGTATGGCCCAACTTTACAGTGCAACGTACTTGGGTTACTGCGACGGGATACTAAGCAAAATTTGTATGGTGTCCTCTTACGAGATATTGTTCCTTGCGTGCGAGTAACGTTTATGCAAGCGAATAAAGAACTTCGATAAGCATCCAAGGATGGGCCTATATAATTCCACGCAGCGGAAACTCACGTTATTGTATGTTTAACTTGAGAAAAAAAAAATCCATTTCAAACGTAACGCTACACGCTGCTAACCCATTGATCTCAAAGGAATCACACGTCACAATAACCACTCCATTGTTAACCATTATGAATCAAATACGCACCTTTATACCAGACTCGGCTTTCTGGTACCAACTCTTCCGTCTCTTGATAGTGCCCGACATTTCTGCGTGTGGTATTTCTCGACGTTTCACCTTGCGTAAGCCGTATGCATACCACCGCGATACGATGAACACGACTATCCACGCGCTTTCACGGTATATAAAAACAAACAAAAAATTCACACTCGCTCCGGCTCAAGTTCATTGTCAATAACACACACAGTTGAAAGTTACCGAGGAATCGTTCAATTCGATTTACACACAGAAACTTATAGTTTCCCGCAGATCGTTCTTAGGATCACCTCGGCCTCGCCGCAAATTCAATAACTGAACACGGCTCTTTAGCAAACTTCGTTGAAAGTATCTAAAATATAGAATAAAAGGTTTCTCCGAGGGGCGCAACACGTAACTGACTCACACGGAGTCGCGTGAGTCTACGTTACTGGAATTGGATCGTATTTCAATGTGCGTGCGTACATTTCATCTAACTCGTGCGGAAGCCGGTGCAGTACTGTACTATTTTACCTCTCGTGCGGGAAGACGAGCGTGTGGAGTCGCTAATACAAGTAGTAACCCACCGTACGTGGGGATCAGCCATGTGTGTGATTTGTGTATTTGAATAGGTAGTTAACATTGCTGGCTCATATGTCACCGAGAGTGGGGATACAAAGCACGTATGTAACCTATGTATGTCGACTTGGACACACGTGCTATATATGCGGGTGACTGATATTACGCGAGTCTAGTTATGTGCATACATATTTAATACCTTGATAATTCAAGTAGCAGTCGACTGAATGTATGAAGAATTTTATAAAACAATCAAGCAACCGCGCGATGAGCGCGTTTTTTACAACCATAAAGTACAAGCCTTTGGTTACTTTCAAGAGCACCGATGAATTCTTAATACGTACAGTTATTCAGTTTTCTATCTAATGCTCATAGTAAGTACGCCCGATGCGTTGCGTTATCGCGTTCGACTATACCTTTGTCTTTTGCCACTGATGCTTGCCATTCGAGATTAACGAGCTTATCTTATCGTGCCGATAGAGTACAGAGATTTCGTGAATTAGTAACTTTCAGTGTCGGCGAACTGAATATAAAATAATATATATCGTTAACTATTTGTATTTTTATTTTTTATTTTTTAATCGTTAACAAGGGTAGCTTACATTTCCGTGAAAACGAAAGGAAAGCGTCAGATCCGACGTTCCGTTAATTTTCATGTATACCGTATTCGCAAAGAAAACATTTTCTCTTGTACACCCGTGACGTACGGCTCCCATATGGTCGGTACTTCAGGACAAAGTAAGTTAACCGCATTGAGTCACTGACTATTTACTCGATTTACAAACAGGGCGCCGTCCGCGGTAAAATGAATCAGGGGATGTTCACCCTTCGCATTAAACAAATAAGCCGTACTCCCTATTCAGTCTCGAATAATGGGGAAGACATAAATTTAACCGTTCCATTGATAAGCAGAAAGAACGTTCCTTTTGCTTCTTTGACGTTTGTGCATTAGCACTGGGGCTACCGAAGAGGAAAACCGCCCTAATACACTACCCACTTACGAACCATTGAAAGGCAATTGAATGAACCCCTTCGTATAGGAGAACTTTTTAATACCATGTCCAGTCGTACACTACCGAATAGCCTGAAAGATTATTAAATCGATCCGAGACAACAAAATATATAACTTTTCTGTACGTTTCCACCCTTTTCACGATCTATCTCCCGTTATCGTCAACACGCAACAATCCTTATGAACAATTCGTACAAACACAAAACTTTTCACGCGGTTATCCAACAGTGTTGAACATTCCGGGACTCGCGCTAACCTTAACAACAGGAGAGAAACTTAACGGTGCTAGACTCCAATGACGCGCGGACGCTGGTACCAGCAGAATTGTTATATCGAACTTGGTATATTCAGACCTGCGTAGTGTGTTTTTCATGATAAAGTAACCCATTGCGAAATGACTGCTGATAAGGCGCAGTTCGAGTATACACACATGTACGTAAATCTACCCGTTACTCCGAATGCACTGAGGAAGTGGTGGTGATACGGTTTCGTTAAATTTCGACCTTGAAAGATTGAATTCGTCTCGTATCGTCGTCTCGACGGATCGTATTACGTGAAAACAATAGCGCAAAAAGTTTCAAGTGCAAACTCAATAGACGCAAAAACGAATAAAGTTAGATTGCCCAAGCTCGGTATACGTATACTGTAGTAGCTATTTAATATAGTCGACAAAGAGTGGTACCCTTCGTATAGGATAGATTCGTACAAGGTTTTATTGACGAAAAAAACTATTGATGATAAACTATAGTGCGATATGTAATACTATTTCACTTAGCATTACTGTTATCTTCTCTCATATTATCCTAATAGTACTTTTCAATTACGAAGACTCGAATAAACAAGGGCGTAGAGATCACGACTTTTTATTTATCGAATAACGCGACAGATGACAACTTATTAATTGTATATTGCTAATGGATTCGGATCGCTCGAGCGTGATAATCGCGCTTTACGGAAATCTCGGTAACCAATACGTTTTTGTTTCAAATTAAAAAATCTTTATGCACTCGAATTCGTATTTTTTTTTTGTAAAATTTTTCTAAAATACTTCCCTTAGGTACATTCAGTAGGATAAACGATATTTTTTGGTGCAAGTTCGATCAAATAAATATGGTAAATAAACGATGAGACAAAGTAAGAATTTAAAAAATCGTAATATCTTTGGTGCTCACAATATAATCATATTCAATTCAACCTATGACATTTATTCTTCTTTATTATTGTCGCAATCTTGTCGCACGTAATACTTCTAATTACAGCGTCAGTACAGTGCAAAGACCTCGCAAGACCTACGCAGCAATTGCAATAGCGATAACTCAAAACAAGTTTGTTCGGCGAACGACTATGATGAAACGAAGCGTGCTACGAAAATGACAGGTTCAACGAACCATCTATAATGCTGGGGGAATAACGGGGAAAGTTTACTACGAGAAAAATGGACCTCTGCCGCCCTTCCTTGGAATCGATTGGCATTCAATCTCGTTGATAGACAATGGAAGAGCGGCAACTAAACTAAAGGAATATTAGTCAGCTTCACAGAGACCAATAAAAAATTGTAATCCGTATATTCACAGATCTTGAGTGAATGGCAACGCTCCTTTAGTCAGATATAAATAAAAAAAAAGTATACTATATTCACTTTTCTTACAATTACATAAGAAGCGAGAGCACGAAAAAGCTCGATACTTAAACATTTCATTTTCATTTTTACGGATAACATTCAAAATTTTAATTCGTATGACAGTTGACATTTTCTGCCCCATACCTAATCTACCGTTACATCACGCTATACTATAATCTCGATAAGCCACTTTGGCCATCGTCAATAAGTATCGTAATTGACCATGAAATCGATATACCTCGTGTCAGAGAAAGTACCTGAAATAGTAACGTTACGCTTGAGTCACGACGTATCTGTGGAGTTTCGAAAAATTGAAAGATGCAGGGAAAGCAGAGGGACTGTCTAGAAAAGTTTTGCAAAGCCAACGTAAATAGTGCTGATAGATTTTGTTAAGCAGATTCGAGTTATAACGTGCACAATTAAATATCTCTTTCGACGTTATAACGGATGTCAAAAGTATTTGTGACTCTTAAGAATTACGCGTGAAAAAATCTTTTTTCAAGGAATTACACTGCTGTGTCATGCGTGACTGCATTAGAGAAGTACGCGAGCTACGAGACGAGTTAAGAAATTGCGAATGAATAACTAAGGGAGAAATCCCGATGAAGAAAGAGACTGGGTAGGAAGTCTCGTAAAAGCTAGGCAGGTCGCTGGCTCGTAAAGATATAAAAATGCGCAGGGTAATGTTGGCAATACAGGTTGAAGAATTGAAGCACACCGTTAGGTTGTCTTACGCATCGTCTCACTTTGATCGGTCGACTGGGCATGATCTTTCGATCTTCAATAGCGAAGATCGTTAATCGGGATGTGATCAGTGTTCATGATGTTGAGCATTCATAATTTATATGACGAAATATAAAATAGTTATCGCTTAAAGTGATACAGCCCTTGTTACCTATAGAGTTTATTTGCGCAACGGGGTGTTAAATATTTGTAAATATATTCTAAATAGTATATTAACTCGTCGTCAGAGTTATTATATGAGACAACAACAACTCGTGCTTCATGACAGTTGAAGAGAATATCGTTGATCTTAATAATAACAACAACAGACTGCTGATTCTCGAATATTGTATGGACGCTCTCTTTTCTCAAGGAAATATGTAGATCTTCCAGACGTAATAGCACGTCATGATATTTCATTCATTTATATTCGTATGTTTGATGTACATTTCATTCTACTTTGTATTCACGGTTCTTGCTTTATCGCGGCAGTTATTTATACTAGGCTACCTTATCTAAACGTAAAACTACTCCGATTTTCTCTTCCTGTTGTGCGGTTAATGTTGCTTTCTCGAATTAAAAGTTGGATACAATTAAGAAAAGTTGTAATCACTGGCGTGAAAGCATTAAAAAAAATTTCGTATATAATTAAAAAATATGAAGTATTTTCAGTATTAAATAATATTTTATGTCTTACATTAACGTTACATCTGTCAATGATTATGGATATAAACGCGCAATCTACTTCTGAATGCATGTATGTATTTGGCGCATTGATAATAAATAATAAAATGATAACGAGATATTTTGTGGAGCAATGTTCACTGTCTGATAGCAATAGAGACGTATAATTTGTGAACTTTTACATCATTAATCTAAATTAATCTTTATATAGACGTGGTGACTGCCGCCCCCTTGTTTGATATTATATAGAATACATTTCTGATGCTTGAAGAGTTTCATGATAGACTCTATGAGGACATAACAGTTCATTGCTATGAACATCATGCGACTTGACCAATTTTGACATGTTATTAGCTCATGAGACCATGATTATTATCGGAACTGAATTACTAGTGCCTAATAAGAAATCGAACCACGTCCAAAAAGAAATTATTCTCGTGGTGTCCCGCTACTCCTAGCTGGCTCACAATACTTTTTCCTAGGGCAAATAGTATATGACCCAGGACACAAATACTGTTATATCTTATTATGCAATTAGAATATATTTTATGAGTATAATAAAATTATAAATTACACAAATAGACATATACAACTTATGAAAATTATATATATCATTTCTGTACTCCAAATAGTAAATATTGTATATATTTTATACTTACAAATCCGCTCGATGCTTTATCTTTTCTGCTGGTCATCTTTTGATTTATCACTGTTATCCTTGTCGATACATTTCTTTATCCTGGAAAGAAAATTCTCTTTGAAATTATGTGTCTCTTTGTTTTTACATTATACTCATTTAATACTAAACGTACTATTGACGGTTATTTGACCCTTTTAAAGCCAATAATACGTTTATACAAAATTGTTGGTATGTTTAGTGTTAATTTGAAACAATTCAATGTGAAAAATTTAGTTTACCAGTTTACACTTTTCATAGAACTTGAATAGCAAGTCTGTCAGCTGTTTTAAAACACGCAAAAGAAATATATTTAATACAAGCAGTACTGAGAAAATAATTAACTCCAAAAATAGATAGTCTGCACAGCTGAACGTATGTTTACTGTTGTATATTTTATGCTCAAGTTTTGACTAAGTGTGAAAAAATTCTACAGTACAATATAAAATGGAAAACATATAATGGACTTCATATTTCTCCTAGTGGCTTTAAAAATATGTAGTTGAGAATGGAAAATACTATAGTTTCTCAAATAATACTTATAGGAACTGTGAAAACAAATTTTAATCAATTATAATATAATATTATCTTATCAATACGTACACTCTGAGGGAGATGATAAAGATCAATGAGCCGAAAGCTTTAGAAGACTAAACTCATGGAGAGTAAACTCATAAAGCATTGAGTATAGGCTTTCTAAATTTAGAGAAAATCTAACAGGTGATATTTAAAGGAGTTGTTGCTGCACACGAATATATCTTAGAGCTATATTTAAACCTATAGTGCTTCTATGAATGAAACCTAACAAACTTATGTGATCTTGACCTAATACAGTACCAATCGTAATACAAATAATACGTAATACGTGAAAAATAATTTAAAAAGCCATTTCAAATCATATTATTCCTAATATTTGTATATACTACTCCATAATGACCATAGCCATACTTGTATTATTTACAATACAATATTCACACAATAAAGTCCGTGATCTTCTACAATCATAATTTTTAAGTACCCTCACAAGTGGGAATAAAAATATGCTTATAAATTAATTATAATACTCACTGTTTAAATTTAAAAACAGGCTCAATAAATTTCATATTCTTAACCAGGTATTCCATATACATATTAAAAACGGAGCACATTTAATGACGTTATTAAATTGAATTTGAAAGATTGAAAATCACTCATAATTATAAAATAATTTCTAAAAAGTCAGTATTAGATTCAATCATTAGTGGTGGCCAGTTCTACTTTAAAAGGGAAAATTTGAGAAAATTAGAACATAAACCTAACCAAGAAAAGAACTAAGCGAATTCTGAAGCTGAAATAAAGGAAATGTGTACAGTGATTAATCATATTTACCTGAATATATTATGTGTCTTATTCACGACACTCGTTTATAAATCCATTTACACACAACCATACACAAGAAACGTTTTAAAAAATATTCACATCCAGCACAACGTGAAACTTTTTGAAAGAATGAGCCGCTCCAAGATACAAACTGACCGGAAAGCGGTCGAATAATTTGCGATCCACCAGACGGTTGAAATGACCTTTTAACGTAAAAACTTTCATTTGACTCGGAGCAACGCTTACTCCAAGAAACACATCACGAAATATAAAGAACCAAACCTTTGAGCTATCAACAGTCCAATATGAAATACTAAGTAAACTGACCACTGAACTTAAAAAATAGTATCGCTTGCAAAATTCCGTCTACAATTGAATTGAAAATACCCGTTATACTCGTTCCTCAAAACCCATGTCACCCGATGCGACACGTGAAGGATGGTAGCTAGGCGTTGGAGCACTTCCGCCATCTCGCAGCGCAGAAACAAAGCTTCCTTATCGGTTGACACTTTCAATGCGTTTTTTGATAACAAATTACTATAAAAGCGTATTCTTTTCATGTTTATTATACATATAAAATTCCATGTATAATTATTGATATGAAAACTGTCAATTCTCAAGATGGCGAATATAGTTATTATATTAATGTTAAACTGTCCACTCATATTTATTAGTGTAATATGCAATTATTACAAAATTATTTTACAGGCATCGACAGTTACAGTTCCGGAATATAAATTGAATGTTTTGTGACCACGAAATAATTTTATTGTACTTTAATGGAACAAAGTTGTGCGATTTAGTTTATATTGGAATATATAAAATATTATTGATATAAGGTTGTATTCCGTAATATAAGCACGGTTACGGTTATACCTTTTCAGTCATTGCTTCAACTGATTTCTGTATTCAGTGGAAATCTGTAAACGCGATTCGCTTAAAATTGATAAACGCAACCTGGATTGAATTATGGAATATAGTCATAATATTCTACACGAGAAGAATTTTAAAAAGTTTTTATAGGACAAAATACTTGCTACTTATGATATGCAGACATTAAACAATTAGTCCGTAAAATTATAAAAATCTTCTTGAAGATCCTTTCAACTTAATAGTGGTAATATCATCAACCTTCGAAATACCATTATATCGAAATTTGGTGTATACAATTTCCATTCTTCATAATTTAAGCGTCAAATTCATAATAGTTATAACTTTATAGCTTTCAGATATACTTAATGGTCTTTTTAAATACATTTTTAGGTAATATAAAAATATTAAATAGATATCCGTAATATAATGGCAGATCATAGTTATGATTTACGTAGGTGCGCTCCTATTTAGACTGATTCTTTGAAATTAATAAGTTTATTCATTCAATCCAACAATGAATTACGTTCTTACTATTATCCAGTATATGAATCCTTAAATGTTAAAAATCATTATTACCTGATTATTATATTATTTTTATGAAGCACAATTAAAACATAAAATGACTGACACGTCGTATCGCAACGAAGTTTAAAGATACTCCCGACGCTATGCTTTTCGAGACGTTTGACTGTATGTACCGCTGGCACGAAACGTATGCAGCGCCATCTAGGAAAGGTCCGTAATTTATTATTAAAATGGCGGCAGCGTGCATAGTGCGGGTCAGTACAAATTAGTTCCTTGCAGTTCCTTGTGATTGGTTGGCATAGAGTGATCAATCGATCTATCGCATGTGAAAACTATCCTAAAATTTAATGGAGTTGCTGTCTTGTTAACGTGTTTAAATTGTATCATACGCGATAAAGTAATTAGAAAATCTCTGGTGAAATAAAAGGTTAATTACACCACGAAACTCACCATGGCCGACTCGTCGTATGAGAAAGGATTAACAGAACTCTCAAAAATGAAGGTAAACTGTTGTTTGAATTACACAAGTTCGGCAAATAGTCGATCATGCTAACCTTAAATTTGTGCATTACCTCAGTTGATGCTCAGTGGCATGATAATTCAAGAAAATTAAAAAATGCCGTCTCAATACTTTTTATGCAATTCTGGGAAGTGATGTTAATGATTAACATTGCAATACTTTTCTATAAACTATAATTGTATTTTAACAGTATAAGCATATAAATCACTTTATCATTGGCAATAGTATACGATATAAAAAATGTGTTACTTTTTATTAATTGAACATTTGATACTCAAGTTTCTGAATTTCAAAGTATCAACATAAAATATACTTTTATAATTAGAAATGAATGTATTATAATTTCAAAATATTACAAGTTGTAAAAATAATTTATGAAACTTAGTATTTGAATGCAAATCATAACTTTATCTTCTTATTTATGTGATGCTGAAGTGTGTTTAATTATGTAGTTTCATAAACATAACATTGGCTATGAAAAACATTTATAAAAAATATCAATATGTATGAGTTGTTTGTTGAATTTGACTAAAATTAAATTTGTATATTGTACGTGTACATGCACAACTATGCAAATTTTAAGATTAAAAAATTCAATCAAATCTGATATTGATTAAAAGTTTTTTATGGATTTTGTGAAAATCGTTAAAGTACCACTTACATATGTATTTCTTTTCTTCGTAACATGACTTATGAAACCAAGCCAAATATGTAAAGGTTGCAGATTTGAAGGCCGAATTAAAACGCCGTGGATTATCAACAACAGGAAATAAAACTGAATTGGTAGAAAGACTTCAGTTGGCAATACATGGAGGTAGAAATTTGAATGATAACATTATCGTAAAAATATGTAGTTGCAATAATATATACATTTTTTTATTCTACTTAACAGATTCTACTTTGTCATTGGATGAAACTGCAGAAGAAATCTTAGATGAAGATGCTGTGCTTGGGGTAATCATTATATCACTTATTATACGAATACTAATTTTTCCAAGAATAATTCCACTTTATATCAATCAAAAGTTTAACGTATTTTTTTTATTAAGTGAAACAATCTGCTTAATTTTCATGCAGGATGAGGAAATTGAAGAGCTGTCTAGTAAACCTGACTCGCAAGAAATAACAGAAAAACGAAAACTATCAACAGACAGCAATATAGGAAATCCAAAAAAAATTGTTCTAAATCGTAATCCTATTATCGAAGAGATTCCAATCGATCAGAAAAAAGAAAATGAAAATGATTCCAAAAAGTCAGAGAGTGGAGCATCAGAAAAGAAAGTTATTAAATTATCCCAACTTGGTGTCAAAGAGGTAAGAATACATTTTTATTTTTTATACTCTATGTTTACTTTAAACATTACGGAATCTCAATTTGTTTATACTGTACCCACTTATTTTTTACAAATGTGGTATGAATGTCATACTTATAGGTATATTGACAATGATAAAGGCATTTACTCCAACTGTTCAAAATTTATAAATGGCAAACTAGAAATGTGCACTAAATCATGACTCTAAAAAGAATACATTTACAAAGCGTTTATAAAATATTTCTTTAACAGCGATTGGAAATGCGAGCAAAGAAATTTGGCATGCCCCTCTCAGAGTCTGCAAAAAAAGAAGCCCGGTCAGCCAGATTTAATACCAACAATCAAAATAATAAATCAGCTGCTTCTGTCAATACACCTGTGGTAAGATTACTCTCACGCTTATTAATACATTGACAAGAATGTAATTAATTAATATCCATATTTTCCTTTGTAAATTAAAGTATATCAAAAAAATTTCTTTTTCTTAGATTTACATTGCCTGATATTCATTCTGAAACGTATAGTGAAATGATCAGAATCAATTATAATCAATATATTTGAACTTTACAGCATACAACATACGATGTACTGAAAAAACGAGCAGAAAGATTTGGTGCTTCAGTTTCAACGTTAATGGAGAAGGTGAGGTTTTCCATATCATTACAATGAGCGATAACGTTGTTGCTTTTAATAATAATGTAAATATTTGTACGACTTTAGATAATTATCATTTATTTTGTTTGTTATTTAGGCGGAACTGGAAGCAAGAATAGAAAAGAGGAAAGCAAGATTCGGTGAAGTAAAGCCTGTCGAGAAAGTATTCCAGAACAAAATCAAAATAGTGAAATGATATTCAGTTTCATATACCAAAACATTGCTTTAGGTTAAGATTAGTGTTTTAAGGTCTTCAGCATTGAATAAACTATAATCTCCGTCGAACACAATCGCCATAATTGTTAAAAACAAAATTCATTTTAATTCCTACATAAAAATGTGTTGTTTTAAATTCGTAAGAATGCAGTACTGCATTAAATCGTTTTGATTAATTGAATCATTATTCATTATAAAATAAAAGTTTTAATGTCACTTTTCTTTTTTTACGCATCACTCATTATTAACGTTGCATATAATGTCAAATCAAGTGAACGTGATCTACTTTATAATTTTACGAACGAAACGAAAACGAATAATATCATTTGTATTTTACACTTGTTCTTAAATAATATATCAATTATAAAACGAATTTTACATATGACGAATATCGCAAATAATCTATTCTTGACAATACAATCCACAATAGAAGTGAAAAATAAAAATGACTGAATCATTATATATCCCTGGTCGCTAATAACGAATAGATACTATCACTTAATGAAGCAGCTTTTTTTTTAAATCAATTACCAAATTAAGAACAGATGCAAAAGAATTGAAGTTACCTTTCTTTAATTGTCCTATGTGTATCGGAATGAAACGTTCCGTAAATAAAAACGCTACGCGCAGAGAAGCAAGAAATAAATTAGCTTTGGAAATAAGAAGCGAGACACTAGTAAGATCTTTTGCCGAATGCTGCAGCCGAGTTATTTATTACATAATACATTTATAAAATGTCGAATGTTCAAAGTTAAAGCGGAGATTAACTATGATATTTTATTGACCACATAATAACAGGGAATGTAATAATGACATTCCTATTGAAAATTGATAGGATAAATATCGAAAAATTAATTTGATTATTGTCTTATTTTGGGGTGCACATTTATCACGTGTACGTGTGCATCCTAAAATCAGTCAGTCAACCATGCTGCGCGCGTAGCTTTGTGTGATCTGACGAATAATTAAAATATCCGAAATTGTCATTATTTGATTTATGCTTCTAGGGACTTAAAAATTATAGTAGACAAACACTTGACGGTTCAAAATTATCTGGTAAGTTGTAAAACTATATTACACGAACAGTGCATAGATGTTGATAGGTAGTAGCCGTTATTCAGAATTCGAACGTGCTCAATTCGAACAATAAAACTCGATGGATATTGATAAAATATTAATTAGCTGTATTTATTTGTGACTGTGTACGTTTAACGCTTTCTTTCAGTAAGAACTGTATTGATATTTTTCTTTTCTATTAACAGTGATCATACGTATGTTAGTCAACCATCGCAACGTTGGATTTAATTCGTTTGTTAAATAAACCAATGAAGAAACATGACTATTCCATTAGTTTTGTGCTTATCATGAAACATTAAATACACATTTAACAATAACAGTGAAACGCTAAAGGACATTCAGTCGATATTCGTTCGTCATTTAATAAGTCATGTTTACGAATGATGTAAAATCATTCGATTGCTAATATGAATCCATTGATGTTGTACGATACTGTATTAAAACTTAATAAAAATCGAATATGAAAAAAAAAACAATATCACATTTGCATTCATCACTATTTAACGTAACATATAGTATTTCAAAATAATGTATTCAAAATATCGTCGACCTTAAGGACAAGTGTACAAGTTTGATTTGTCACGGTTCTATTAAGATCATCGAAACTCTTATTTTTAGCGCAAGTCTGAACGCTGAATGCACGACAAACGAAAGTTTCTGTCGAAAATTGAATTTTTCTTCTTTCGTAATTGCATCATGGCTCCCACAGTGCAGTTTTGCATCCATATATCAAAAGAAAACAGATGGTATTCGAAGACAAAAGTAGAATATCTAAAAACAAAGCATATCAATATTTCTGCTCTATGCAACTGCGTTTACGATACATTATCTAATCTTTCAGGTTTCAATGTCACAGAACGATTCTCTCAAGATCAGTAAAATCATTATCGTTTAAAGTGCAAGCGTAAGAAAAACGACAAATACAGTTTAATACATAATGTATTTTAAGAATGGATGAATCTTAATGCCATTTCAATATACGACCATATGACGTCGCAAGCGACGAAATAATTTCCCACATTGAAACTAGAAAAACATTGACATATGCAGTACTCGAACTGTTGACATTTTGGAATACAGTAACATTGAAATAACTGACAAGCACATAAATTTTATAAAGGCAGAAAATGATGACTTGATTCACGCTTGTCAAATAACTTCACGTTTGCGTTTCATTGATTAACGTTAAGCAGCGCTTATTCCTATTAAGTTTACTTTCTTTTTAAATATTGAGTCTCCTGCAATTGCGAGAGAGGCTCGTCAACGATATTTCTTATTAAAATCGTCAAACGGAGATTCAAAACTAACCGCATTTTCTTTTTGTTTGCTCACAGCTTTCGAAAAAAAAATTCACTAAATCGAGAATGCCTTAACTGTCAGTTTCATACCACAAATATAACTTCTCGGACTTTATTCATATTATAAATATAAAGCGGCAGAGGTTTGGTCTCTCCTGCCAACATGGAACAACTCGTTATATCGATTACAACAAATAATGTAGGTACACGATCCCTGATGGGTTTAATCGAAGAATACATTAGATTTATGGCGAATTTTCATGAATATTTCGAATATTTCCCTTTGTCGAGCTTCCATGGTGAATCCTTTTAGGCCTACAGCAAGTGCGTGTGATAGAGCGACGCCGTCACTTTCTTGCGTCTCGAATTTAAATCAAGAACGAAGTCGGTCGCGAACGTAATTTATTTTGGCCTAAGTCCACCGATTGCGGTGGATAGAGTAAAGTTTGTTGCTGTCGGAAGGTTGGTAGGACTTAAAAGCGGTGCTGGGGTATCACCTACTCCAGTACTACTCACGGCACTGTTTTCACTCTTGTAACGGATGTTGGTATACTCCCGGCCCAGTTGTAAAGATTTCTGTAATGCAAAATGACATTGTAATAATTAGTACAGCAATTTCTCCTAGTAATTGAATAATCATTAAGTCGTTACACTACCTGCTCAGCTTGCATACGCTGAGACACAGTCTCGATGTAGTGCAGAACAGCAAGGTACACGAACTTGTACTGAGCTTCAGTCTGTACCATTCCGGACCGTTGAGAACGTACCCTTTGAATCGTTCGCTGAATATCGATTTCGCAGTCGAGTCCTAGCGTAAACAAATAAATTAAAATTAGTATTCTTTAAGTTTACACTGATTATTGTCACTGGCTGTTCATTATGAAATATCACTGTATGTTCTGAGCTCTGATTACCATGTCGTTTAATTTGATCTAGGATCATGTCAATGACAACGAAGGTACCAGTACGTCCAATGCCAGCGCTGCAATGTACAAGAATCGGTCCTACTAATGGAGGTTTTGGTCCATTAGGAGAGCTTTGATTAGTCATTGCAGCAGCAATCGATTCCTGCCTTGCATTCACGTCATGAAGAAAATTTAAAACGCATCCGGGGTCCGACGGTACTCCGTGATCCGGCCATGCCTATTAGTTATTTTTCATTAATAAAATTGTGCATAATATTACAACTAATTAAATCTAGTAATCATTAATGAAACAATAAGAATCTAAAAAGTTACATTTAAATATGAAAAATATTTTATGGATAAACTTTTTTAAGAATGAACTTCAGATAAAGAAATGCATCGCGAGTGTATAAAGAAGACAACTATGATTAGACATGTATCTAATGTGCAAGAGTACTTGAAAATGATAATGGAAAATCCTTCTGGGCTCAGGAAAGTTTGGCTTTGTTCCTTGTAACAGGAATTTACGTAGAGTATAATCTGCTGTCGAGGTACGCCCTAATGCATGTACTTTCCAATCTCCGTATTCACTAGTTTCCCCTTCTTCCGGCCAATACCGAGCACATTTATTCTAAAAAAAAATACCATGGTTTTTAAAGTCATTCGATTATTGATTAGATGAATGGGTCGCACACGAACCTTTCCCCTTTCCATTTCTTTGGTGGTCATAACGATCACTCGAGTATTCTCTTGGTATACCATATGCCAAAAATCTTGTATAGTGTTAGGGAGACATCCTTGGGTGGCAATATAACACTTATTAAATGGTCCCGTGTCACCGGCACCACTAATTATAGAACCCGATCCATCATCCTCTTTGTTCTAAATTGTCATTGTTAATCAAGTTTTATTACCCCACGCATTAAACTGCATGTATCAGACATATTTCATACTATTCTACGATGAGAGTATCATTGGTATTATAACTGTAATTTACGTTACTCACTCTGATGTAATTAGCATTAATATAATCAGCTCCTGGAACGTTGGGATCTACATCTAATAGTCGTACTCTGGTATGGTCAACTGAAAATACGATCATTAATATTATCCGTGAAATGAATAATATTTGCTAATTAGACTCAGTATAATATTTACATAAAGTAAATCTATATAATTTAATTAATGTAATTTTAATTATACCGACAATGCCGACATATTACTTACAAGGTAAAATATTTTTGTATCGGTTCTTTGCCCGATTTTCCGGTCTCAGACCTTCTTTTCGCGAAAACAAATGTCGGCATTCGAGCTGTTGCAAAGATTCAAATTCTTCCCAAAACCCAGCCTTTCCTTTTCCACGACCAGCACCAACACTGTCGTTCCCTGTAGCTCCATTCCAACACAACCAACCATTTGAACAACCATTTTCCTTATGAAGTTGTCTCACTCTACTTTCAATGCCACTGGCATTTATACGGGTCGCATTAAACGGTTGCCTAAATGTTAAAATTATTTTAATTTGTTACAATAAGTTTCGTACACACTGTTCGTTCTGGAATATTTCCAGCGAAATTGTAAAGTATACAGTACGCTTCAATTTAATTTTATACAATGAAAATACAATGTTTCGATAAAACTCAATTTTTACTGTTAAACAATATTTGATACTTGAATCATGATACGATGAAATACTGTTTTTATACAGCATTCGTGTAACAAAATCAAGATAGATTTAGCAACATTAAATACAGAAGGGAATTATTATAAATAATATGCTAGACACTCACCGTAAATGAACGACACTCCCACTCGTTTCTACCATAGGATTACGTTTATAATGCTCTATAAGGTCACTCAGACTGTCGAACTTTTCACCGCCTCCGACATCATACTTATTATCCTGAAATAGAAGAAAAAAAAAGTAATACATGATCGATAATAATTGGGCTACGCTTATAATTATGTATTGCTGTGTTTGTCAAATAATAGGAAGTGTAATTAACCTGTGATCGTATCATGACGTGAGTTACACGATCGTCAGTGCGTACGGACAACACAAAATCACCAGGTTTACTTTGGGATTCACGAACGAGAAAGGAGCCGTTCTTGCCTCGCTCTAACATCAGTCGTTCTGCTTCCTTGGCTGACAAATGGCCATGGAACCACCTTCGTGAAATTGTACGACATATAAAATTTGCATGAAAATTAGAAAATTCATAATAACAAAAAGAAAAGTAGGGTCTTGTAAAATATGGTAATAATTTTACACAGCATTAATGTAGTCCATAACTGTTTCACTTTTACACGTTTATTATGTCTACCTTTCAGTTGTTGGATCTGCACAATTCAGAGGATACTTTAGTTCAATCACTTCACCATTCTTCTCACGCAATTGTCCACCATTTTCCATATAGAACTGAACAAGTTCTGATAATGTGGCAAACTTTTCACCACCATATAGATCATAAAAGTCTCCTGTATTTTGAATCTTAATGTGGGTCACTTCTCCATTCCGTCTGCAAGTTGTATCATCGTTATTAAATTTGAAATTACATTTGCTAATATAAATGAAAAATAATACATAAAAAAAATAAAATCTAACGTAATGACAAATAATTTTTAATTAAAAAGACGTGCAGTTGCTTACCTTACTGACAATGTAAAATCACCAGGATTGGAGGAGCTAGGGCGTGCCAGGAAAGAACTATCATATCCACGTTCCATTAATAATCGCTCGGCTTCTAAACCTGATATGTTGGGGTGGAACCATCTGTAAATATAAATAATATAAGCTGTACCATAATATATAATATAAAAGTACTATAATATCCTTCCTTCCACAGAAACTGAGGCAAAGCTTACTTATAATACTTATTTTTGGAATGGAATCAACAATATAATAATTTTCTAAATAAATAGCTGACAAATATAATCTCCACTCAACATAAGTACAATCTACAAATTGACATAATTCTAACAATATGACAAAATTCTTTATACCATAATCAAATCATATCTCATTGTTGAATGAAAGTCAATACCAAGACAATCTAAAATATTTACATAATTCATTGTACCATCCTAAGATAATTCTTTCTGATATACTTTCTCCAGCAAAATTTAGCTACTTAATTACTACCAGAATAAATTAGAAATTATTTAAAAGTACCAATTAACAAGTGGACTATAATGACTACACTCTTGGATTATTCAAATTCCTCCAAATGTTAAACACTTTATTAGGTACGATACTTAACAATTCTGTCCTTCGTACGTATAGCAATTCAAATAATAAAAAAGTTGGATTGCAGTTGTTAAAAAAATGACTTAATGTGTGATTGGATCATTAATGGCTGCAGTGGTTAGAAAAGTAAAGACATGCTGCACATAAAGAACAGCATATCCATTTTCGGTTTTACATATAGTCAGTATTCCTCAGTACCTAATAATAATATGTAAATCAAGAAAGCTCTAACAGGAAAATCTTTATGGTTCGTTAGGTTAAATTTTTCTTTTCATTTCAACTAGAAATGACAGTGAGTCGTACCATCATATTAAACACTTAGAACTTACGTTCATATTTCCGCGAACTGCACTCTGACATTGACAAGAAGTAGGACTATTCTCCGTGTGTCCATGAATTATAATAATTATATTTTTTTTTTATATAAGTAGAAAACGCGTCTCACCTGCGAGATGCCATGTCGTGATTACAATTACAACCACCTGGCAGTCAACAGATCATGTCTCATCGAAGATTCGAAACGGAGCTCACAGTGTCAGTAAATTGTCAACCGAGGCTTGACTAGCCACTGACACCGACCTGACATTTTCACTTTTAACGAAAACAAAAAGTCAAAGGCTTTACAAATGGATACTACCGTTGTTCTTCGGAACTAAGAAACGACTGCAAATGCGTCCTAAGCAGTCCCAAGTATGTCACAGGCTGCACAGGCTACGTTTCCACTGGAATCGAGCTGAGATAAAATATGTGTTGTATATCTATAGAGTATGTATACTATACTATATGTACTATAGATATACAAACCATGTATTTCAACTTTCGTTCGACTCCGGTGAAAACGTAGCCACAGATTGTGTTTCGATGGCACGCAATCCGCATATCGCTATCTAGGGATCCTAGAAAGCCAAAGAGTCCCTAGGGAACTACACCAGATCCGTTCTCGTTAAGTTCCTAGTAAGTGTTAAGTACTTTTTGAAAAGTGCAGAAAGTGCAAGTAACGAGAACAAACATATTCCGTATTTCATGCATGACGTGAAATTAACTGCCATTCTAAATGTACTTACACGACATTTGTCAACTATCAATCGATATAAATGTATGTAGTTTATAATTTTAATATAGTACGAAACATTTGGCATATGAATCACCTTCTGCACAATCATTATTATCACTGAAAAATTTCTTATCGAGTACTGCTTGGCAAATCAATGCCGAAAATCTTTGAAATATACTCTTACACTATTAAGAAAGTCTAATATTTAGCGTCTTTAGTTAAATCGGAAAAGGTTTAGCCCGGGATTTCACTAGTTTTTTCGAACTTAGCCCAAGTAACATTTTTTGATAAATCCTAATCTTCTTTATTATGAATTACAATTACGCTGTCACTATCGTTATTTTAAAAATTGTAAAATTATACTAAGCCCGATGATGTTACTAGAGATGAGTAGGGAGATGCACAACGCTACGACTTTACGCAGAGATGAGTAGGGAGATGCACAATGGTACGATTTTAGGCGATATCAAAAGCATGGCGCTAAATCGTAGCGGCGAGTCCGGGAGTAGGATTTCGTAATCATCGCCTCTGTCAATAATGCATATCCCGTCGTACCCGAGCTGAACATGATCACGAACGTGTAGCCTGGCTGGCAGTGGTTCTCCGCACATTACCGCTGCCTCCCAGATCAACGCTTTGAACAATGTACTTATAGGTTGCAGAGACGAGTAAGGAGATGCACAACGCTATGGTTTTAGGCGATACCAAAAATATGGCGCTAAATCGGAGCGCAGAGTCCGGGAGTAGGATTTTGTGATCATCACCTCCGTTGATAATACATATCCCGTCGTAGTCGAGCTGAACGTGATCACGAACGTGTAGCCTGGCCGGCAGAGGTCCTCCGCAACTTATGCTGGTTCCCAGAGCAACCCACAGAACGAGGCAGCTCATCGACTAGAGCCTAATTATTTCTTTTCTTTGCAATCCTAAGTTCGAGTTTAGTTTAATATGATAAAAGCCAGCAAAACATGC